>OX637462.1:35522542-35946523 GCA_951799995.1 Trifolium subterraneum | reverse complement strand
AAAATTACTCTGGTTCAGAAGAGAGCTTTATCTGCTGAGAACAAGAAGATTTTTGCCAAACACAATAGAGTTAAAAATATGATGATGTCTGCTATTTCTCATGATGAATATACGAAAATTGTGGACAGATCTACAGCAAAGGCAATGTATGATTTTCTTTGTGCAACTTATGATGGAAATAAGCAGGTTCAGAATGCTAAAGCAAGACTTCTAGTTCAACAGTATGAACTTTTCACAATGAAGCCAGATGAAGACATTGAGACTATGTTCTCTAGGTTTCAGACTCTGGTGTCTAACCTCAAAGTTCTAAAGAAAAGTTATACTACCTCAGACCATGTATGGAAGATTCTGAATAGCTTGACAGATAAGTGGAGACCAAAGGTCACAGCTATTGAAGAAGCAAAGGATCTTGAGAGTATAAGTCTTGAGTCTTTCATCAGCAATCTCAAGAATCATGAGTTGGTATTGAACGCTGATGTTGCTAAGAAGAAGGAAATGTTAGTGGCTCTGCCATTAACCAGAAGGTCTTCTAAAGCACAGATGATCAAGAGAAAGAACATGATGATGAAGAGTTTGCTATGTTCACAAGAAATTTTCAAAAATGGGAAAAAATAAACAACAGAAGCTTCAAGGGAAACAACTCAAGGAATAAAGGAAGCAAAGATGAAAAGAACTGCTTCAAGTGCAAGAAAGCTGGACACTTTATTGCTGACTGTCCAGAAGCTACATCAAAAGACAAAAACAAGAAGTTCAGTAGTATAACAGACAACTTCAGAAGAAAGTTTAAGAAGAGTCTTATGGCCACATTTGAAAACTTGGAAATGTCTTCTGAAGATGATGATGAAGAAACTAATGGTTCATTGATGGCTAAAGCAGATTCTGAAGCTGGTTCTGAACAAGATACAGACTCTGAAGGATCAGATACTGAAGAATCTGAAGAGGTATTTTTAAATTATTCCAGAGAACAACTTCTGACCTATCTTGACATGTCTCTAAATAAACTTGTTAAAACATCAGCTGAACTAAAACTTTTGAAAACTCAGCATGATAATTTAACGAAGAAAGCTGATCATTTTCAAACCTTATATAAAAACTCTTTAACAAAAATTCAAGAGCTTGAAAATGGTTGTGCTAAATGTAACAAACCCAGTGATGAGCATGAAATTGCTCTTCAAGAGTTTGTTCATCAGAATGTCAATAAGAGCAAAGTTACTTCTATGATTTATGGCGTTTGTAGAAATAGAGGAGAAGGAATTGGTTACTCATAATGTAAAACATATGGAGAACCAAGTTCTTCTGTTTGTTTAAAGAAAACTCCCACTCATCTTTATTCTATATTTGTATCTATGAAAGGAAAAGGTCAAGCTCTGAATGTTTTAGATCCTAAGAGTGTCTCTGAAGTCTGTAAGACAGACTCTGAAGGAAACTCAGAGGCTGTTAATCAGAACCTCAAGACAAGTTACTTAGAACCCAAAGAATCAGAATCTAAGACTGAAAAGTCAATAAGTCTGAACACTTTGAAGCTTAGTAACTTAAATACTCATAATCTAAAACATACAAAGCCTATGATTTATAATCAAAATAAAACTTTGATGAAAAGTAAACCTAATCAAAGATTAGAAATACTCTCAAAGTCTTGTATTGATCACAAATCAAAACCTAAGATTCAAAAGCAGTGGACTAAGAAAACTATTTTTCAAAGACCATATTTTCAAAGAAAAATTTATATTAGTCCACATAGCTTTTCTAAGATACAAACTAGAGCAAAGAATTTCAAAACTAACCAATATGGACCCATAAAAGAATGGGTACCAAGATGTGAAATTGTCTATCACTCAGATTTATCTTGTAGGAAAGAATTTGTCACAACAAATAAATGGAAGCAAGTTATCAGCAAAGGAAGAAAAGCATATGTTACAAAACATGTCTTTACTTCTGACTATGCTGAATTGAAGAGAGACAATGACTACTGGAATGAATGTCACATTGAGTGTGGAGATTACTATTACAATGATTGATATTGTTTCTTATAACAGTTATCCAGCCTAAAAGAAAATGTTAAACAATCATGGTATCTGGATAGTGGATGTTCAAGGCACATGACTGGTAACAAAAGATTATTTACATCTCTTAATCTAGAAGATGGTGGATCAGTAGGTTTTGGTGGAAACCAGAAAGGTAAAATCAAATCTACAAGTACAGTTGGTAACTCTTCCCTTTTAATTAAAAATGTCTGGTTTGTAGATGGACTAAAACATAATCTATTGAGCATAAGTCAATTGTGTGACAATGGGTTTAATGTTTTGTTTGATAAAATTCACTGTATAGTTTCTAGAATTTCTGACCAATCTGTAATATTCAAGGGTAAAAGGATAAACAATGTGTATAAAATCAACTTTCTGAATTGGAAGATCAAAAAGTTAAATGTTTACTAACTCTAAGTGAAGAAAAATGGGTCTGGCACAAAATATTAGGTCATGCTAACTGGAGATTAATTTCCAAGTTAAGCAAGTTTGATCTTGTCAGAGGCTTACCAAAGATAAACTATCACTCAGATGCTTTATGTGGATCTTGCCAAAAAGGCAAAATTGTGAAAACTTCTTTTAAACCAAAACACATTGTTTCTACTTCAAGACCCTTATAATTGCTTCACATTAATTTATTTGGTCCTGTCAGTACCACATCTATCAATGGGAAGAAATATGGATTAGTTGTTGTAGATGACTATAGTAGGTGGACTTGGGCGAAATTTCTGAAAAATAAGGATGATGCATATGATGTGTTTAGTAACTTCTGCACTCAGATTCAAAAAGAAAAAGATCTAAACATTTTAAAAGTTAGAAGTGATCATGGTGGTGAATTTGAAAATGAAATCTTTGAAATATTTTGTGAAAAATATGGCATTCTTGATGAGTGCTCTTCTCCTAGAACGCCACAACAAAATGGAGTTGTAGACAGAAAGAACAGAACTCTACAAAAAATGGCTAGAACCATGATGCACGAAACTAACTAAGCTAAATTTATTTGGGCAGAAGCTATAAACACAGCATGTTATGTTCAAAATAGAATCTATATTAGACCTATCTTGAATAAAACTGCATATGAATTATTCAAAGGAAAGAAATCCAATGTATCTTACTTTCATCAGTTCGGATGTACATGCTATGTTCTGAACACTAAAGTTCATCTAAAGAAATTTGATGCTAAAGCCTATAAGGGTATCTTTATTGGATACTCTGAACGCTCAAAAGCATACAGTGTATAATTCTGAAACTATGCACATTAAAATTGATGACAAACAGCCTGACAAAATGTCAGAGCTAGTTGAGAACTTTTCAGAACTACAGATGTCAGATGATGAAGACTCAGAATCTGATAACACATCAAAACACTTAGAAGTCTCAGAGAGCAACAACACAACATCTGAAGTATCAGCCACTGAAAGACATTAAGAACCTGAACACAACAATGACAACATTGAAGAAGAAACACTTCCCAAAAGAAACGCTTGTGTTTAGCAAGTTCACACACTGATAACTCCGTTATTACACATCAAAAGAGCAGCATTATTCAAGTAGTTAGGAAGTTTAACGCATTTTTAGAAGAACAAAGCAAAATGCAAAGACCAAATATCAAGAGTGTACTTGTGTCACAAGAATGAAGAAAATAGAAGTCACAGGAGTTTTTCTGATACCTACGCGCCGCGCAGAAGATTGCCACGTGCCGCGCAGGACAAGCAAGCAAAGATGGTCATTCTCAGAGACCTCCGCGCCACGCAGAAGGTTGTCACGCGTGATACACCTAAAATGTGCTATTTATTTAGTTAAATTACTATTATATTTCAATTATTTTTATTTCGATTTCGAACTTTTATATTATGAATCGTTACTAAATGCTCATATTTTATAACCACAGATGAAAATTTATTAAATTGAAGAAAGGAGCGAAAACGGACCAAAAAGACACAAAAAGGGGCTGCAAATAGCAGCCCACTACAAGACAACAAACCAAAGCGCACGCCAGCCCATACCAAAGCGCCCGCCATGCCCATATTGAAAGCAGCTGGCGTACGCCAGCCAATGAGGGAGGAAGGCATGGATTGCCACATGTGATCTTGGAGAAAAAGGAATGATCCTGGCGCACGCCAGGATCCTTTGGTCCAGATTTGTTCCGCTAAAGTCCCACATCGGGCAGTTTTAAGAATTGTTGTTTCACTTTTTAGTATAAATAGGTCCCTTTTCTCCTCTTACAAAACACACAACTTTGAACAACTGACTTGTAAAACGAGCACACCACTCGTATAGTCGGTTGGGGAGAGAGTACTCAGGCCTTTTGTGCGGGAACTCTTTCCTTAAAGTTGCAGTTTATTTTCTTTTGTACCGGCATTATACTTGGAGTTTATTCAGGTTCTAATTTTATTATTTTCATGTTTTATTTTCTTTATTGCTTTTATTTATTTATGCTTTATTTATTTATTTGCTTTATGTTTTTATTTCCTGCTTATTTATTTATTTTGTCTTTAGTTTTAGTTTTTGTTATGTCTAGCTAATTTAATATTGCTAGGATGCGTAATTAGGATCTAGTAGGAGTTCGGTAGTTAGTTCGCGCGCCCGCTTTTTAACGAGTTTTCCAAAAGCAGTTTTTATTTTAACGACTATAATTTGTCATGAGAGTGAGAATTAATTAAAGTAGGATCGAAACGGCGAGAATCGAAACGGCGAGAGCATGAGATTTCTACTAGATAGTAAAACCTAAACATTGATTCTGATTCGGAAGCACACCACTTAGGATTAGAGTTAATTAAATTATATTTGGTTTTCAAAAAGTACTTTATTAGCGGATGCGAGGACGAGAGTTAAGCATCACCTTTATAATCTACAACACTAGTCAAGATTTGCGAGAGCCGAGATTGGTGTTTTTAAATCAATATAGTTTCGAAAACTATTCTTTTTATCAAAGCGCGAATTAAGTATTGAACCCTACGAAGCAACTAAGAGCTCATCCTAGTAATACGCTCTATTAATCTTAAAACCCAAAAATACTTTCTTTTATTTTATTTAAAAAAATCCAAAAATATTTTATAATTTCCAAAACCCACTATTTTACTATTTAGCCTTAGATTTACAACGTAACATTAGATAACGGTAGGTCGACTATTGGTCTCTGTGAGATCGATAATCTTTTATAACTACACGCGACAAGGCTGTATACTTGCAGTCACGTTCCGGTCGCACCAAGTTTTTGGCGCCGTTGCCGGGGACCAATTTAGTCGATATCGTAACTCCAGTGTTACACCGTAGAGACTAAGGCAATTTTTTATTTTTATTTTAAATAGTTAGTTTGTTGCATGCCAAGCACTCGCTCAAAAGGCGAAAGATTGGAGCAACAAGTTAACGAGCCCGAACGTCTTATTAGCATAAGACGTAGAACACAAGAACATCGTACTAGATACGAACTTCCCAATCCTAATAATCATATTCCCGAACGAGTAGTTGAACCAGAAATGGCTGAACTACCTCTAAATCGACCATTAAGGTCTTACGTTATTCCTTCGCAAGAAGAACCGCATAATAGCATCGCTGCCCCCGCTATTGAAGCAAATAATTTCGAGCTTAAACCTTCATTGTTGTCAGCAGTACAACAAAATCAATTCTCTGGAAATCCCACGGACGACCCTAATCTACATTTGTCCATATTCTTGCAATATGCCGATACTGTCAAAGCTAATGGTGTCAGTCCCGAAGCTATAAGACTTCGTTTATTCCCGTTCTCATTACGAGATAGAGCTAGAGCTTGGCTCCAGTCTCTACCACCCAACTCAGTCACCTCGTGGAATGAGTTGAAGAAAGTCTTCTTAGCTAGATATTTCCCACCTAGCAAAACTGCTATGCTTAGAGCCCAAATTAATGGATTCAAACAAAAGGACAACGAGTCTCTTTTCGAAGCATGGGAAAGATATAAAGACATGATTAGGCTATGCCCACATCATGGACTCGAAGAATGGTTAATTATCCACACCTTTTATAATGGCCTCATGTATAACACGAGATTGACCATAGACGCCGCAACTGGTGGCGCACTTATGGATAAAGCCTTCAATGAAGCCTATTAGCTTATCGAAAGCATGGCTCAAAACCACTACCAATGGGGAAGCGAAAGAACACCCGTAGAGAAATCTCAAACGAAAGGGGGAATGTATGAAATCAGCCACATAAACCAAGTTTATGCCCGATTAGATGCCCTAACGCAAAAGGTTGAAAACTTAAGCACCACACCCACAGCTACCGTAGCCGCTGCAAATCAAGATTGTGAATTGTGTGGAGCTCAAGGACATATTATCGCTGAATGTCAAGTTCTGACCGGAGTTTCCCAACACCAAGTGAATTACACTCAAGGAAACCCTTACTCAAACAATTTCAACCCAGGCTTTAAGAACCACCCGTACCTTTCGTACAAAAGTAACAACGCTTTATATGCACCTTCTTCTGCACCACCGGGATATTAAAAACCTGCCTACCCTACTCAAAACGCTCCTAGGAAATCTAACCTTGAAATAATGGTTGAAAACTTCATAGCTTCTCAAACTCAAATCAATAAGGAAGTTAAAAATCAAAACATTCAAACTAGCGAGCAAATTAGGAAATTAACAAGCAAAGTACACGTCATAGCCACACATAATAAATTGCTAGAAACCCAAATCGCGCAAGTGGCCCAACAACAAGCATCTACTTCTGCTCCCGCATGCACATTTCCTAGCCAACCTCAACCAAACCCTAAAGGACATGTGAATGCTATCATATTACGAAGTGGTACTCAATATGATGGACCAGTTGATCCTAGAACCGAGAAACCAGTCATAGTACCCAACTCTGATGAACCAACCGAAGGGGAAGATGATCAAAGTAAGAAGGAGAAGGAAGATAGTGGCAAGGAAACCATAGAAACGAAGAAACCTTATGTACCTCCGCCACCTTATAAACCACCAATACCTTATCCTCAAAGATTCGAAAAATCTAAAAGTGTAGGGAAATTCAAGAAATTCGTTGAACTTCTAAAGAAACTAAATATACAATACCTTTCACCGAAGCCATTACCCAAATGCCCTCATACGCTAAATTTCTTAAAGACATCTTAACCAATAAGAAAAGAATCGAGGAGGATGAAACCGTTATGCTTACTGCCGAGTGTAGCGCCATACTTCAAAACGAAATGCCTCCTAAGTTAAAAGACCCAGGAAGTTTCTCTATACCCTGTGTCATTGGAAAATTCGTTATAGATAAAGCCCTATGTGATTTAGGAGCAAGTATAAGTTTAATGCCCATAGCCATATGTGAAAAACTCAACATGGGAGACCTAATACCTACTAGAATGTCCATACAATTCGCGAATCGTTCGGTCAAATACCCTTTTGGCATTCTAGAAAACGTACCAGTACGCGTAGGTCAATTCTATATCCCTACTGATTTTATAGTTATGGACATAAGAGAAGATTCCAACACTCCTATCATTTTAGGAAGGCCATTCTTAGCAACCGCAGGTGCCATAATAGACGTAAAGAAAGGAAAGCTCACTTTTGAAGTGGGTGAAGAAAAAGTAGAATTTATTCTAACACAATTCATGAAAGCACCAGCTATAGACGATAGTTGTTATATGTTAGACGTCATCGAAGAGTGTAGAAAGGAGATGGAGAAGGATCAAACTAGATATTATGAAATTTTAAAGCCCAACCCTCCCACCCTTAAAGTAAATGATGACAATCTCTCCGAATGCTTAGAAATTACACCAAACCCTACGCCTAACCCTATCAAATCAACAATAGAACTCAAAACCCTACCCGAAAATTTAAGGTATGAATTCCTAGATAAAGAACGTGCCAAACCCGTAATAGTCAGCGCAGACTTAGGAGCATTAGAAACCGAAAAAATATTAAACATCCTAAGAAAATACCCCACCGCTTTAGGGTATAGCATCGCTGATCTAAAAGGAATTAGCCCTTCTATTTGTATGCATCGCATTATGCTAGAAGAAGATTGTAAAACCTCTAGAGAACCTCAACGAAGGATTAATCCTATTCTAAGCGAAGTAGTCAAACAAGAAGTCCAAAAACTTCTCGACGCAGGAATTATATACCCAATATCCGATAGTAAATGGGTTAGCCCAGTACATGTCGTACCGAAGAAGGGAGGAGTTACAGTTGTCATTAATGAAAAAGGCGAATCTATTGCACAAAGAGTCCAAACCGGTCATAGAATGTGCATAGATTATAGGAAACTAAACAAAGCCACTCGTAAAGACCATTTTCCTTTACCCTTTATTGATTAAATGCTTGAACGATTGGCTAAACATTCTTATTTCTGCTATTTAGATGGTTACTCAGGATTTTTCCAAATCCCTATTCATCCTGATGACCAAGAAAAAACAACCTTCACCTGTCCCTATGGAACTTTTGCTTATAGACGTATGCCATTTGTACTATGCAATGCTCCCGCAACCTTCCAAAGATGCATGATGGCAATCTTCGCCGAATTTATAAATGACATCATGGAAGTATTCATGGACGATTTCTCCGTTTGTGGGCAAAGCTTTGAAGGATGTTTGTCGAACCTAGAAAAAGTACTCGCAAGATGCGAAAAAGTAAACCTTGTCCTTAATTGGGAAAAATGCCATTTCATGGTCCGACAAGGAATAGTTCTTGGACACGTAGTGTCCAACAAGGGGATTGAAGTTGACAAAGCTAAAATTCAAGTCATAGAAAACCTTCGACCCCCAAAAACCGTAAGAGAAGTACGTAGTTTTTTAGGACACGCCGGTTTCTACCGACGATTTATTAAAGACTTCTCTAAAATCACAAAGCCTCTAACCGGCTTATTACTAAAAGATGCTGAATTCATCTTTAACGATGAATGCTTAAAAGCGTTCCAACAATTAAAAACAACTCTTATATCCGCACCTATTATCAAGCCACCCGATTGGAGCCTACCCTTTGAAATCATGTGTGACGCTAGTGATCTTGCAATAGGTGCAGTTCTAGGACAAAGAAAAGATAAGAAACTTCATGCAATCTATTACACTAGTAGAACCCTAGATTCTGCGCAAATGAACTACGCCACCACTGAAAAAGAGCTCCTCGCTGTCGTATTCACGGTCGATAAATTTCGACATTACCTAATAGGATCCAAAATAATCATCTATACTGATCATTCCGCTATTAAGTACCTATTAAGTAAGAAAGACACTAAACCTAGGCTATTAAGATGGATTTTACTTTTACAAGAATTTGACCTACAAATCCTAGACAAGAAAGGAACCGACAATGTAGTAGCCGACCACTTGTCAAGAATAGAAAACATAGAGCATGAGTTAATACCAATCAATGATGATTTCCCTTACGAACAACTCATCGCTCAGTTAGAGAGTAACTTCGCCGAATTATCTCTTCACGAATCCAACACCATGCAACAAATAGGAGAAGTTCGCTCCAGCAAAAACACTCTACCTTGGTTTGTTGACTTCGTTAACTATTTAGCAGCCGGAATACTCCCACCAGATTTATCTTATCAGCAAAAGAAGAAATTATTCCATGACCTTAAATACTACTATTGGGATGAACCTCTGCTCTTTAAACGAGGTCCCGACGGTATCTTCCGTCGTTGTGTCCGAGGAAGAAATTCAAGAAATAATTTCCCATTGCCATTCTGCCCCTTATGGAGGGCATGCTAGCACCTCAAAGACATGTGCCAAGATCTTACAAGCAGGTTTCTTTTGGCCTACCCTATGGAAAGACGTCTGAATTGCTATTAAAAATTGTGACCGATTCCAACGCACCGGAAACATCTCTAAACGCGAGGAAATGCCACAAAAAGGCATTTTAGAGGTAGAAATCTTTGATGTGTGGGGAATAGATTTTATGGGACCTTTCCCATCTTCTGGTGGAAATAAATATATACTGGTTGTTGTCGACTACGTTTCTAAATGGATTGAGGCCATAGCCTTGCCAACTAATGACACACAAGTAGTGGTCAAAATGTTTAAAAATATAATCTTCCCTAGATTCGGTACACCCCGTCTAGTCATTAGCGACGGTGGTTCCCATTTCATATCTAAAATCTTTGAAAAATTATTAATCATATATGGAATCAAACACCGAATAGCAACACCTTATCACCCACAAACTAGTGGGCAAGTAGAAGTTTCAAATAGAGAAATTAAAAGAATTTTAGAAAAAATAGTTGCTACTAGGAAAGATTGGTCACATAAGCTTCCCGAAGCTTTGTGGGCCTATAGGACAGCCTTTAAAACACCTATAGGAACTACACCGTATAATCTAGTTTATGGAAAATCGTGTCATCTACCAATAGAACTCGAACATAAAGCTTTTTGGGCTATCAAGGCACTAAACATAGATTATCAAGCCGCGGGGGAGAAAAGAATTCTCGATCTTCACGAACTTGAAGAACTACGAATGAGCGCTTACGAAAATGCTAAAATCTATAAAGAGAGAACTAAAAAATGGCATAACAAGCGCATACTTAAAAGAGAATTCAAAATAGGAGAATTAGTGCTTCTTTTTAATTCTAGACTTAAACTTTTTCCAGGAAAACTCCGTTCCCGATGGTCCGGACCTTTTGAAATAACTAAAGTTTTCCAAAATGGCGCTTTTGAAATAAAGAACAAATTAAATGAAATTTTTACCGTTAATGGACAGCGTCTAAAGCACTATTTTTGTCCTAATGACTCAGATTATTATTCTAAGATAAAATTACATGAAACAAATCCTATTACTTAGAATTTTTAATCTCGAATAGTCGAGCTACCGACGTTAAATAAAGCGCTGCATGGGAGGCAACCCATGATTTCTTTTTACTTTTTACTTTTCGCTATTTACTACTTACTTTTTATGTTACTTTATTTACATTTCATGACTTTGACTAACCCGTTTGGCCATTTATCTTTGAACTAATTGATGTTATATTTATTTTTTCTAAAAAGAAATGGCCTATCGTGATAATTACTTCGTTAAATTTGGGAGTGAGAGTCAGAGAATCCGCTTCGAGAGACTATTCGAGAGAGAAATGTCGTTCCAGATCTATCCTAAAAATCGCACAATGATGGCACTAGGAATCTCCGAGAGCGTGAAATACATGATTAACCAGTTGCGATGGAGCAATCTGAACAGTCTCCCTTCCTATCGTAAGCTGACCCTTGAATTCTTGAGCTCTTTCACATACGACCCTGACTATGGATACTCTATCCATGAGGGCCTTGCTCGTTTTAGGCTTCTTTGGTGTTCTCTACCGCTATTGTCAAAGCAAGAGAGCCGAGCTTATGAATGTACCCAATGGCCATGACACTACAACTAAGGCAGAAGAAGTTGAATTCATGGAGTACGAGCTTCGGAACTTTTGGAGGAGCATTTCTGGAGATCCAAACACTGAACCTGAAGACTGAATCAACCCGCAGATCCATAACCCAGCTATACGCTACTTTCACATGATCCTCTCACACACTATTTTCGGAAAACCACAGTGGGACACTGCTGTTAGCAAAGAGGAACTATTTATCATGCTCTGCGCCTTCCAAGGACGTCCAGTTAATCTCGCAACTTTCATTTTGACAAATTTCAACAAGATCATTGAGAGAGCAAACCATTACATTTGCATCGGTGGTCTCGTTACCTTGCTAGCTAGAGCCATGGGTTTCCACACCCGTTTAAACAAGCTTACACCGTTTAGAACAGCCTTAACCAGTGGTCCCCGATACTTAGACCTGAATTTTTGCTTTAACTGCAGCCTTACCGATAACCTAGGACCACCACCATATCAGCTCAAAATACATTACTCTCCGGTCCAGAATTTCACCTTACCAAATCCTGAAAAGACCAGTGTCCGCGATAAGAAAAATTGGATTTATTATTTGGAGGAGCAAAATGAAGGTGAATCACCTGTTCAACCTGATGAACCTTCAAACGTACCACTACCACAGGTTGATCATGCTGCTGCTATAGCCATTATGGAGACCGAAATGAAAACGCTTCGCGAAAATTTTGAACAATTTATGAAACTCATCTTCGATCAATTCAAGGTCTACAACTCATAGAACGACGCAGTTATACAACTTCTAGATAGCAGCCTCCAACTATACTAAAGTTTATTGAATAATGTTGCTAATCTGACGAAGATTATCACCGAAAAACGTGGCTAGAAGTCATGAATATTTTATCGCGTATCTCTTCTTCTTTGCACAAACATTAACAACAATGCTTTAAATAAGTTTAGGGGAGAAGAAGATTATTTTCTATTTTTCTATATTATTATGTTCTAAACTATTTCTACTTGCATTAGCAATATTCAAAAACAAAAATAAAAATTATTATTGTTAGTACTTCTACGTTTACTTCGTATTTTTATTTTTACGTTATTTTTACCTTTCCGTTATTTTTATGTTCACACTTTATTAGTCTATCAGTTTCACAAACATGCATTCACCGATATTAATTTTTATGATCAAAATATATACAAATGTGCATCTAGTTCAAATAAAGTCAATTCTAAGGAAATATTCTATATGTCTGCTGCCCTTAGACATGTTAGAGTCAACACTGTCCCGTTCTTATTTTCTCATATGCATTCAATAGTTTGTGCAAAACGCGGGGCAATAATTTTTGGTAGCTTAATCACAACCTTAGCCAAGGCCATGGGACTAGTACGATGTTTGATACACTTACCACATGTTCCACACGGCCTAATTAATGAATCAGTGGTTAGGACTATGAAATTAGTACGCAAACGAGACGACGGTAAATATGATTTAATGATTAGTAACCGCATCTTTAATAACTTTACACTTCCTAACCCCGAACGAACAGATGTGCGAAGTCCTTATAATCTTTGTTACGTTAATGATCCTATGACTGATAGAGCTCCCACGCACATTTCTCAAAATGTCGCTGCTGGTGGGGGTGCCACTCATTTTACACCTGCACACAATACACATTTTTCTAACACTTTTGCAGGTAGTTCCTCCTCATCGAGACAGAGTACCATCGATGATATACTCTATGAAGTACGAGCTAGAAACGCTATAGACGAAGAACGCGATGGACTCATTTACGCTATGCATCAGCAACAAGTAATTGACGAAATACATTTCGTCCGAGCCCAGCAAACAGAAATTCTGCATAACCAACATGAGATGCAGGGCTATTACCAACAATGGGAGAATTCAGAGGATTTAAGTTTCAAAATTTCAACAGCCTCCACCATGATTCTCCTACACTTCAGTTTCCACTCTTCAGTCGCAACAGTGAGGACACTGTTGGATTTAAGTTTAGGGGGGTATTCTACTACTTTTACTTATTTTATTTTTCTGCAATTTTAATTTTAATTATTTATTTTCCCTTTCGCATAATAAAATATAGCACTTTCTTGGTATTTTAAATTTTTCTTTTCTTGAGCCAAATTAAAAGTTTTTCTAAAGATTTAGGATAATAGCTCACTTTGAAAGTATATAGGTTAAGGAGTGACGAGAGGCTGAGTTAAGGACATTAGGGAATTTTTTAAGCAAAATCGGTATTCTTCCAACACCCAGAAGTCTCCCTAGTATAGATATCAATTTGAATACCCATTGTGCCAAAATCTCTTGATTTAAATTTGAGGAATCCTTTAGTAGTTTATCTACCAGTCGGACACCATCTATAAAAAGTCACACATTAAGTAGGTCAGTCGATGAATATAAGCGAAAAATCATCTAATGCTAGCAAATGAGGTCATACTGTGATAATACGGTTAAACCTTAAAAATTGTGATAAATAGAAAAATTCTATGAACAATGCTTGTCAAGTTAAATGCAAAAATTCGCATCATCAAGCTTAAATTGCAAAGCAAAAAGTGAATAATAGACGCTAACCGACTTTCATACCATGTGTGTGACATAGATAAGGGGTCTTAATGTAACTGTCTAGAATGAAAAAGGATGAGACAAAGGAGAAGATTTAGATTTTAGTACAAATGCATGATCCAAATTCGGTATTTATAAGATGGGAAACTTTGTGTGTCGTTTAAATACCCTTCTTGAGTGGATTTGCACCTAGTTAATTAATCTCAGCCAATTTGAACTTCTGATCACGTATGAGTATCTGTGATGTTGTTTTTCTCTGAATCTGTGTGTGTGAGTTGGTTAGCATTTCAAAAGTTTTCCACATGCAAGCTAAATTGCTTGAGGACAAGCAATGGTTCAAGTTTAGGGGAGTTTGATACACCTAAAAATGTGCTATTTATTTAGTTAAATTACTATTATATTTCAATTATTTTTATTTCGATTTCGAACTTTTATATTATGAATCGTTACTAAATGCTCATATTTTATAAACACAGATGAAAATTTATTAAATTGAAGAAAGGAGCGAAAACGGACAAAAAACACACAAAAAGGGGCTGCAAATAGCAGCCCACTACAAGACAACAAACCAAAGCGCACGCCAGCCCAAACCAAAGCGCCCGCCATGCCCATATTGAAAGCAGCTGGCATACGCCAGCCAATGAGGGAGGAAGGCATGGATTGCCACACGTGATCTTGGAGAAGAAGGAATGATCCTGGCGCACGCCAGGATCCTGTGGTCCAGATTTGTTCCGCTAAAGTCCCACATCGGGCAGTTTTAAGAATTATTGTTTCACTTTTCAGTATAAATAGGTCCATTTTCTCCTCTTACAAAACACACAACTTCGAACAACTGACTTGTAAAACGAGCACACCACTCGTATAGTCGGTTGGGGAGAGAGTACTCAGGCCTTTTGTGCGGGAACTCTTTCCTTAAAGTTGCAGTTTATTTTCTTTTGTACCGGCATTATACTTGGAGTTTATTCAGGTTCTTATTTTATTATTTTCTTGTTTTATTTTCTTTATTGCTTTTATTTATTTATGCTTTATTTATTTATTTGCTTTATGTTTTTATTTCCTGCTTATTTATTTATTTTGTCTTTAGTTTTAGTTTTAGTTATGTCTAGATAATTTAATATTGCTAGGATGCGTAATTAGGAGCTACTAGGAGTTCGGTAGTTAGTTCGCGTGCCCGCTTTTTAACGAGTTTTCCAAAAGCAGTTTTTATTTTAACGACTATAATTTGTCATGAGAGTGAGAATTAATTAAAGTAGGATCGAAACGGCGAGAGCATGAGATTTCTACTAGATAGTAAAAACTGAACATTGATTCTGATTCGGAAGCACACCACTTAGGATTAGAGTTAATTAAATTATATTTTGTTTTCAAAAAGTACTTTATTAGCGGAAGCGAGGACGAGAGTTAAGCATCACCTTTATAATCTACAACACTAGTTAAGATTTGCGAGAGCTGAGATTGGTGTTTTTAAATCAATATAGTTTCGAAAACTATTCTTTTTATCAAAGCGCGAATTAAGTATTGAACCCTACGAAGCAACTAAGAGCTCATCCTAGTAATACGCTCTATTAATCTTAAAACCCAAAAATACTTTCTTTTATTTTATTTAAAAAAATCAAAATATTTTATAATTTCCAAAACCCACTATTTTTCTATTTAGCCATAGATTTACAACGTAACATTAGATAACGGTAGGTCGACTATTGGTCTCTGTGGGATCGATAATCTTTTATAACTACACGCGACAAGGCTGTATACTTGCAGTCACGTTCTGGTCGCACCAATGCGCCGCGCAGGGTTTGCAATTGAAAGGAAGATTTGGTTCTGATATCTGCGCGTCGCGCAGATTCATCATGCGCGCCGCGCAGATTCATGTGTTCATCAAGCTCACCGTGCAGATTCATCACGCGCGCCACGCAGAGTTGAATAACGGCCTGCGCGCCGCGTAGGTGGTCTCACGCGCCGCGCAGGCCCATTTCCTATATATACTCAGCTCATTTTCAGTTAAAAATGTTCGACACTTAGAGAGAGAAACTGAATAGTCAGTACTGTGAGTTTTAGATCCAATTTCTAAAATGATGTATTCTTCCATAGTCTCTTGTGTAACCTTTAACATAAGTGGCTAATTCCACCATGGATTTGGGCTCCTAGGTGAACTTGTACATACTATAGTTTGATAATTTGGCATTGTATCTTTAGTCAATTTTATTATGATTCTATCCATTGTCTCCTTTCTTAATGCTTTACAATTCTTGATCAAATTTGTGATGATCCTTATTATTAATTCACTATGAGAGTAGGGATTGATAGTTGACATGAGATGAATGGAACAATTACCAACCTCTTTAGAGATATAGATTTGTTGATTGTGATTAGGGAATTACGTTTTCAAAGCCTCAATTAATCCCAAATCAATCTAAGAGATTGGAGGATTTGTGAGTAATTTAGAGATATTGAGCTTAAGAGATTAAGCGTCAATTATCGTGTAGTTCCATCTATGAATCATAATTCGATTGATTAATGGTACACTAGTTGCGTAGCCTAGTTGATCACCACAATCCTCGTGGTTCGACATCCCTTTATACTATAACTTGTGATAAATCGTGCACTTGCGATAATTCTCATCACACACCTTACAACAAAGACTCTCAACATCTAAATTTTTAAAAAAGGAAGGAAATGTTGTTGGAACAAAATAAGTTTTACTGAAAAATTCCCTTAAGTTTTGATAATAACAAAGTATTAAATGGACAATTGGAATTACTAATTATTGATCTAAGTGTGCAGGAACAAAGTTTAAAATCATTAATTAAGTTCTGATAAGCTTTCTTTAGAGCCTCTGAAGAGTACAGTCTGAAGACTAAAATGTTGCTTCTGAAGGAAGTTAGCCTCTGAAGACATTATCAGAAGTTAAAAGTTCAGTTATCCTAAATAAGAATGCTCGGTTTTTCAGAAACTTCGTATCTCTGATAAAAAGCTTCTAGGATATTCTTTTTGAAGGAAGACAGCTCATGGTTAAGGAATAATCTTATAGTACATCATTCTTATCCTCAACCTTATCATCAAATGGAGCGTATAGTACAAATCTGTACTATCATTATTACTCAAAATGATAGAGCGTTTCTACAACGAAAGAGTAGTGGGATTGATTTACTTCTTTTGGTAAAAAGAGAATCAAATTCATATCCACTAGAATCAACAACTGTCAATCTTCTACAACGGTTTTATCTCAAACGTCTACAATTCACTTGTTTATATATAGAGGACAATCTTCTTGAGAAAGGACTACTGAACTACTGAGAAACAACACAACTGAACTTGTTGAGCTATTATTGAACAACACACTAAGTTTCAAATATCTTTTGATATTCTTAAAGAAGAGTTATACTCGTTTGTATTCACTTAAACTGTCTTAAGTGTTAGAGAGTATTGTTAAGCTTAGATTTTTTTACCACACCTCTATTTTTACAAGTGTATTAGTGTTGATAATTTGTATAAGTTTTGTGAAGTCTCTTGCTTGTGTGCTTGAGCATTTGTGAAGTCTCTTGCTTGTGTGCTTGAGCATTTGAGTTTGTAATCTTTAGTGATTATAGTGAAATCCCTTGGAAGTGCAAGGGGACTGGACTACTCTCGGTTTGTGAGAGGAACCAGTATAAATCTTTGTGCTCTCTCTCTCTCACTCTCTGTTTTTTATTGTGTTGTGTTTATCTAGTATTCAAATATCCGCTGCATTTTTAACTCTGAAAACTAGAAAAGTTTTAACTTATCAAAACACAATTCAACCCCCTTTCTTGTGTTTTTCACACCCCTTCAAATGTATGTTTCATGACTCTAAACGAAGGATTACTAAGGCGATAGTGGTAAAGAAAGACCTTCTCCCTGTTGGTCTTACATGAGAGATTTTTTGTGAGTTTTTATATGGAAATTAGGCAAGTAGACAGTTTGGGAATATGTAGGACATTTCGTAGGATTATAGATGGACTTATTTGGACATCTCCTTGGCCGACTACAGTTAAAAGGGTGCCATCTGCTGTGGATATTTTTTTGTTGCTGGGACAAGGTGAATAAGTGGAGAAGTGTGTGGGTAAGGGTGTCATGTGGTTAGTGGCTCCAGAATCCAGTATCCAATATTGGTTATAGGGTTTATCTGAAGCATTAAATCCAAAAGAAAATTGAGACTTACCAAGAGAAAGTGGAAACGGAAACATACCTGAATGTGCCATTGAAGTTGTAACCGTTGTTGGTGTCTCCAATTCACTAAGAAAAGATTTCAACCTCTTTATTTCATCTTGGTTGAGTGGAACAAATCTTTTGTTTGACATATTGATTGATGTCATTTGACTGCTAATAAGGAGAACAAAAAATAGCAAACAAACTCCAATACTTGTTTTTTTGATGAACAGTGCGCCGGGACAAAGAAAAGAATTCTGCAAAAACTGCCATAAAGGCAGTAGAAAAGAATTCTGCAATGAAGGCAGAAGGACAAAAATGCGCGATAAAGGCGGCTAGGGTTTTGTATGCGGAAGCGAGGCCCTAAAGAACGAGAGCTCTGATGCCATATTAGAATTTGAAAGGCTTATACTCAACCACAAAAGCTAGCTTGAGAGTTGAGGTTTGCACTACACTTATAAAAGTTATCTTTGTCATATCTCTAGCCAATGTGGGACTTCTAACACGCCCAACACTATTGGGCTTGGTGTGTGGAATCAACAACAATGGGTGGTCCAAATATGGAAGATCTCCACAACAATAAACAAATGGATCCAGGATAGGCTCTGATACCATGTGAAAACTGGATATAAGAGGTTCTTGAATTTAGCGCCCGACAACTCCTTAAATAGAATTGCATCCGGAGATCTTTGAGTTTACAAAAAACCTCATAATCAAATAACTCGCTAAAAGACATGTAAGTTTTCTTATAATCACAAGACCTTTTCATGAAATCTACAAAATACCAACTGATTGGAGTAAAGGGGAAAATATGTCAATAAATCAACTAGCATACAGTTCTTATTTTCAATATGAATGATTTTTCGGTGCTTGAGATTAAGACTTACTTATTATATTCATTGCCTTACAAAATTTATTAGAAAATTTACAAACCATTAAATCTTCAAATATTTGAAGTCAATTTCCAGTATATCATCTTGTTTGTTACAGGAACAACAATGTGGCTGCTTCAATACTCACATAGCATAGAAAGGTCTCAGATAAGAATTACAAAACTAGTGAATCAAACTTCTTAATTAATAATCATTTAAAGATGTGTTAGTGTTCTCAATAGATAAGATTGACAACAATACTTAAAAAAACAACTCAAAAAGTCAAAGTTTTTAAATGACGAGTGACTCATGAATTTATGCTTGTGTAAAAAAAGCTTCAACTATGTGCATGTTTGGATTTACTTTTAAGAGTGACACGTTGAAGTGTGCTCCTTATGTCTCAGTTTGGAATCATCTCAGTGTGAATTTCCTGTGTTGGGTCAGTCACAAACACCGAGCTATGAAGCTCAAACACAGACACGAACACCAAACAGGAGACAGAAACATTAACACCGATAATAATTTGAAAAAATAACATAATTTAATCCTCTCAATGCCAATTTCCTGTGATGGATCAGGCAATAGAGTTTTGCTCTAACTTCTATCGCCCCCTACTAGTAGAGGGTGGAATTGGTCTTCCGCATTAGTCAATCCTTATCCTTAGACCAGATACCGAGCTTCTAAAAAAACATTATTTTATCTTTTATTTCTATTTTTAAAACTCGGTATCCATTCCGAGTACAGACTAATCAAAGGACACTAATCCCACCATCCACTGGCAGAGGCCATTTAAAGCAGACTTATCAAACACAAGAAATGACAATGAGAGAATTCGAATTCAAACGTAAAACATTGAGAGGAGCACATCTCAATTATCTTAAACTCAATTTTATCAAAATAAACACAATTTAACAAAATCAATTCAATCAAAAAATCAATTTTCACTACCATAGAACAAAACACACTCTAGATTAATGTATCAAAATTAATTATTTTTTCTCGGATCATCTAGATTCTGTTAATTCCTTAAAATTAAGAAAAACATCCAAACAGATAAAACATACATTAACAATAAAAAATAAAAGAAGCGATTTTACTAACCGGATGGTGGCCTTTAACAAGAGGTGGTCCTTAACAGGAGGTGTCTCATCTTTAACAGTTGCAAATTACCAGCAAGCCAGTGATAAGGAACTGAAGAATCATAAAATAACTTCACAATAACTTTCTCGAACAAATCAATAGCTTTTGAAGTGAAACCATTACTGGGTTTTGGTTCTATTTAAAATAACTATTAACTTCTAATACTTATTCCAATTCAGTTACATAGCTCCTTCTGACTGAAGAAACACCTAAGAGTATTGGGTTTCAAATGTTTTAATCCAGTTACAAAGAAGTTTTTTGAAAATATGGATGTTCAATTTGTTGAAAATCAACCTTTTTTTTAAAAAAATCTCTTCAGGGGGAGGAGAGTTGGCATAGTAGTAATGAGGAAGATAATTTTGGGGATTCTTTACCAACATTAGATTATCCCCGAACATGCACTCAACATCCTATTTCTAATAATTACTTCTCATATGACAAATTATCACACACCCACAATGCATGTGTCTAAGATTTCTAATTTTTTTTGTGCCCAGAACTGTTCAGGAAGCTTTAGGAGATCCGAATTGGAAATTAGCAGTTAAAGAAGAGAAAAAATAATACTTGGAGTATCACTGATCTTCCCGAAGAAAAAAAGGAAGTAGGATGTAAGTGGGTCTTCACAGTGAAATGCAAGGCTGATGGAAGGGTGGAAACATATAAAGGGATTTACCAAGAGACCTTTGCTCCTATTGCTAAGATTAATTCTATCGGAATTTTTCTCTCTCTTGCAGTAAACTTCAACTTGGCACTACACCAATTTGATGTCAAAAATGCCTTTTTGAATGGAGAATTACATATATATGAGTTTACCACTTGGGTTTGAAGAAAATTTTGGGAGAGCCAATGCAGGTTGAGAAAGTCCTTATATGGATTAAAACAATCACCAAGGGTCTGGTATGAAAGGTTTGGAAGTGTTTTTAAAAGACTTGGCTTCACATAAAGTAAAGCGGATCATACTTTATTCTTTAAACACTCTCATGAAGGTAAAATTGTTATCTTAATAGAGTGTATGTTGATGAAACTATCATGATAGGAGATGATGTTAAAGAGATTAGTGATATAAAAAGAAGACTTGAAGCCGAATTTGATATCAAGGACCTTGGGAAATTTAGCGACAGCATTCTCGATGGCCATAAATCATCGCATCTATCTACGGTAGGTAGGTCAAGTTTATAGGTCGAGCACTTTCATACATTTTCATACATATAGTAGTCAATCACGATATAAATTCTTTCAAAGCTCGGGATTTCAGTCAGTGATAGACAGCTTTGAAGTATTTCTTTGGAATGGAGTTTGCAATATCTAAAGAGAGAATCTTCCTCAACCAACGCAAATACATCCTTGATTTACTCAAGGAAACAGGGATGATAGGGTGTCTCGGGCAGTAGAAAAACCAATGGATCCCAGTGTAAAATTAAAGGCAGTGTCAGAAAATGAAGTGGTAGATCGAGAGCGCTACCAACGACTGACTGGTAGATTAATTTACTTGTCACATACAAGGTCTGACATAACCTTTGCAGTGAGTGTGATTAGTCAATTTATGCATGCACTAGGGCCTTCTCACTTTGAAGCAATATTTAGAATATTGAAATACTTGAAGGGAACTCCAGGAAAAGGGTTATAGTTCAAAAACAGAGGACACATCCAGGTTGAAGTTTACACGGATGTTGACTGGGCAGGTAATATAAATTATAGGAGATCTACTTCAGGGTATTGTACCTTTGTAGGTGGAAATTTGGTTACTGTGATAATAAGGCGGCTATTTGCATAGCCAAAAATCCTGTCCAACATACCAACCACAAGTCAAGTAGCAGATGTTCTCACAAAAGTCTTCCAAAATGACAATTTGTTACTATGGTGTGCAAGCTTACTATGAATATTCATGCCAGCTTGAGGGGGAGTGTTGATAGTCAAGTCCATGTAATTATTAATATTATTATTGTGTCATTAAGTAGGAATATTCTAAATTAGGATATATATAGGGTAAATGCCTAGGGAGATCATAGAATAATCTCCATTTAATTTCTGTGATGATTAGCATAATGATTTTCCTTTTTTAGAGTCCTAGTCCAGTCTATAAATTGATGCAATGTACAGAGAAAATAATCAAGCAAATACATTACATTCTATTGTGTTTCTTCTTATATTTTCAGTGCGCAAGGAAGGGTTACAATTATTGTGTGCATGAAAAATAACATAAAAATAGGCAAATTTACATAAAACTAAATCACATTTGACATACTAGATCAGTTTTCATATGCCTCAAAATTCTTTCTGCATTGCTTTGTGCAATCAATTAGCCATGTAAGTGAGTCCAACCTGAAGATTTTTAATAAACAAGGTTAGAAGTGAAAATCCTAAAATTCAGGCATTACTTGTGCAACTGTAATTCCCCAACCTTCTTATGAGCATGAACTGCTTATAGTTTTCCACTTCCACTTTTTCTGAAGTGAGTACTTACTTCTTCATCGTCAGTGAGCACTTGCTTTCAGTGGCAAAAACAAAATATATTTAACAACAATTCAGACAACTATCACACTTACGGAGTAGCCATCATATGATCTCAAATCTTTTTGTCAAAGAGACTTTTTCAACACTTGTCTTTGACGTGAAACAACTAGATTCTGCATTAGCTTGCTACCTATATCATTAGCTTGCATGAAACAAACATGTACTATGCAAATTGAAATTTGACTATATCACTATTAAAAAATGACAACAATAAATTCAATATAAAATCAAATAAAGGACCCTTATTTATCAAATAACTGCAAATCGTTGGACAGGTCCTTGAAGTGGTTAAAAATATCATGGCCTGGTATCATCAGTGACATTGTGTTTTGTACTTGCAAATATTAAGCAACTGTACTAAAACTGTGTCAAATAACCGATTATCCCAAAAGTTTAAGCTGTTAGGAAAGGCTACATCAATGGTTTTATATTATTTCTAACACGCTCCCTCATGCAAGAGCCCACTTGGACTGGAAGCGTGGATAATGCATAGGTCCACCTACCATATGCTTAAATTTCACTTTTTAATTAGAAAGTGAGGGGAGCGGGGATCGAACTCTAGACCTTTATAAACCTTCTATTTGTTCAAAAAATGGTAGATTTCCATTCGAATCGGGTTTTAGACCTTTATAACTACTCTATTAAACTTTGGTCAAACTTGGTCAACCTTGTTTGACCAAAGTTTCCATTGGTTTAAAGATGCGATTATCTTTCTCCTAATAGGTTAAACACTATATTTAGACCTTTATAAACCTTATATTTGTTCAAAAAAGGTTAGATTTCCATTCGTATCGGGTTTTAGACCTTTATAACAAGTCTATTAAACTTTGGTCAACCTTGTTTGACCAAAGTTTCCATTGGTTTAAAGATGCGATTATCTTTCTCCTAATAGGTTAAACACTATATTTAGACCTTTATAGACCTTATATTTGTTCAAAAAAGGGTATATTTCCATTCGAATCGGGTTTTAGACCTTTATAACTACTCTATTAAACTTTGGTCAAACTTGGTCAACCTTGTTTGACCAAAGTTTCCATTGGTTTAAAGATGCGATTATCTTTCTCCTAATAGGTTAAACACTATATTTAGACCTTTATAAACCTTATATTTGTTCAAAAAACGGTAGATTTCCATTCGAATCGGGTTTTAGACCTTTATAACTACTCTATTAAACTTTAGTCAAACTTGGTCAACCTTGTTTGACCAAAGTTTCCATTGGTTTAAAGATGCGATTATCTTTCTCCTAATAGGTTAAACACTATATTTAGACCTTTATAAACCTTATATTTGTTCAAAAAAGGTTAGATTTCCATTCGTATCGGGTTTTAGACCTTTATAACAACTCTATTAAACTTTGGTCAACCTTGTTTGACCAAAGTTTCCATTGGTTTAAAGATGCGATTATCTTTCTCCTAATAGGTTAAACACTATATTTAGACCATTATAGACCTTATATTTGTTCAAAAAAGGGTATATTTCCATTCGAATCGGGTTTTAGACCTTTATAACTACTCTATTAAACTTTGGTCAAACTTGGTCAACCTTGTTTGACCAAAGTTTCCATTGGTTTAAAGATGCGATTATCTTTCTCCTAATAGGTTAAACACTATATTTAGACCTTTATAAACCTTATATTTGTTCAAAAAACGGTAGATTTCCATTCGAATCGGGTTTTAGACCTTTATAACTACTCTATTAAACTTTAGTCAAACTTGGTCAACCTTGTTTGACCAAAGTTTCCATTGGTTTAAAGATGCGATTATCTTTCTCCTAATAGGTTAAAAACTATATTTAGACCTTTATAAACCTTCTATTTGTTCAAAAAATGGTAGATTTCCATTCGAATCGGGTTTTAGACCTTTATAACTACTCTATTAAACTTTGGTCAAACTTGGTCAACCTTGTTTGACCAAAGTTTCCATTGGTTTAAAGATGCGATTATCTTTCTCCTAATAGGTTAAACACTATATTTAGACCTTTATAAACCTTCTATTTGTTCAAAAAAGTGTAGATTTCCATTCGAAGTTTGACCAAAGTTTAATCGACTAGTATAAAGGTCTAAAACCCGATTCGAATGGAAATCTACCCTTTGTTGAACAAATAGAACGTTTATAAAGGTCTAAATATAGTTCTTAACCTATTAGGAGAAAGATAATCGCATCTTTATACCATTAGAAACTTTGGTCAAACAAGCTTGACGAAGTTGAAACAAAGTTTAATCGACTAGTATAAAGGTCTAAAGCCCGATTCGAACGGAAATCTACCCTTTGTTCAACAAATAGAAGGTTAATAAAGGTCTAAATATAGTTCTTAACCTATTAGGAGAAAGATAATCGCATCTTTATACCAATGGAAACTTTGGTCAAACAAGCTTGGTGAAGTTTGACCAAAGTTTAATCGACTAGTATAAAGGTCTAAAACCCGATTCGAATGGAAATCTACCCTTTGTTGAACAAATAGAAGGTTTATAAATGTCTAAATATAGATCTTAACCTATTAGGAGAAAGATAATCGCATTTTTATACCAATGGAAACTTTGGTCAAACAAGCTTGACGAAGTTTGACCAAAGTTTAATCGAATAGTATAAAGGTCTAAAACCCGATTCGAATGGAAATCTACCATTTGTTGAACAGATAGAAGGTTTATAAAGGTCTAAATATAGTTTGTAACCTATTAGGAGAAAGATAATCACATCTTTATACCAATGGAAACTTTGGTCCAACAAGCTTGGCGAAGTTTGACCAAAGTTTAATCGACTAGTATAAAGGTCTAAAACCCGATTCGAATGGAAATCTACCCTTTGTTGAACAAATAGAAGGTTTATAAATGTCTAAATATAGTTCTTAACCTATTAGGAGAAAGATAATCGCATCTTTATACCAATGGAAACTTTGGTCAAACAAGCTTGGCGAAGTTTGACCAAAGTTTAATCGACTAGTATAAAGGTCTAAAACCCGATTCGAATGGAAATCTACCCTTTGTTGAACAAATAGAAGGTTTATAAATGTCTAAATATAGTTCTTAACCTATTAGGATAAAGATAATCACATCTTTATACCAATGGAAACTTTGTCAAACAAGCTTGACGAAGTTTGACCAAAGTTTAATCGACTAGTATAAAGGTCTAAAACCCGATTCGAATGGAAATCTACCATTTGTTGAACAGATAGAAGGTTTATAAAGGTCTAAATATAGTTTGTAACCTATTAGGAGAAAGATAATCACATCTTTATACCAATGGAAACTTTGGTCCAACAAGCTTGGCGAAGTTTGACCAAAGTTTAATCGACTAGTATAAAGGTCTAAAACCCGATTCGAATGGAAATCTACCCTTTGTTGAACAAATAGAACGTTTATAAAGGTCTAAATATAGTTCTTAACATATTAGGAGAATGATAATCGCATCTTTATACCATTAGAAACTTTGGTCAAACAAGCTTGACGAAGTTTGACCAAAGTTTGATCGACTAGTATAAAGGTCTAAAACCCGATTCGAATGGAAATCTACCATTTGTTGAACAGATAGAAGGTTTATAAAGGTCTATATATAGTTTGTAACCTATTAGGAGAAAGATAATCGCATCTTTATACCAATGGAAACTTTGGTCAAACAAGCTTGACGAAGTTTGACCAAAGTTTAATTGACTAGTATAAAGGTCTAAAACCCGATTCGAATGGAAATCTACCCTTTGTTGAACAAATAGAACGTTTATAAAGGTCTAAATATAGTTCTTAACCTATTAGGAGAAAGATAATCGCATGTTTATACCAATGGAAACTTTGGTCAAACAAGCTTGGCGAAGTTTGACCAAAGTTTAATCGACTAGTATAAAGGTCTAAAACCCGATTCGAATGGAAATCTACCCTTTGTTGAACAAATAGAAGGTTTATAAATGTCTAAATATAGATCTTAACCTATTAGGAGAAGGATAATCGCATTTTTATACCAATGGAAACTTTGGTCAAACAAGCTTGACGAAGTTTGACCAAAGTTTAATCGAATAGTATAAAGGTCTAAAACCCGATTCGAATGGAAATCTACCATTTGTTGAACAGATAGAAGGTTTATAAAGGTCTAAATATAGTTTGTAACCTATTAGGAGAAAGATAATCACATCTTTATACCAATGGAAACTTTGGTCCAACAAGCTTGGCGAAGTTTGACCAAAGTTTAATCGACTAGTATAAAGGTCTAAAACCCGATTCGAATGGAAATCTACCCTTTGTTGAACAAATAGAACGTTTATAAAGGTCTAAATATAGTTCTTAACATATTAGGAGAAAGATAATCGCATCGTTATACCATTAGAAACTTTGGTCAAACAAGCTTGACGAAGTTTGACCAAAGTTTAATCGACTAGTATAAAGGTCTAAAACCCAATTCGAATGGAAATCTAACCTTTGTTGAACAAATAGAAGGTTTATAAATGTCTAAATATAGTTCTTAACCTATTAGGAGAAAGATAATCGCATCTTTATACCAATGGAAACTTTGGTCAAACAAGCTTGGCGAAGTTTGACCAAAGTTTAATCGACTAGTATAAAGGTCTAAAACCCGATTCGAATGGAAATCTACCCTTTGTTGAACAAATAGAAGGTTTATAAATGTCTAAATATAGTTCTTAACCTATTAGGATAAAGATAATCACATCTTTATACCAATGGAAACTTTGTCAAACAAGCTTGACGAAGTTTGACCAAAGTTTAATCGACTAGTATAAAGGTCTAAAACCCGATTCGAATGGAAATCTACCATTTGTTGAACAGATAGAAGGTTTATAAAGGTCTATATATAGTTTGTAACCTATTAGGAGAAAGATAATCGCATCTTTATACCAATGGAAACTTTGGTCAAACAAGCTTGACGAAGTTTGACCAAAGTTTAATCGACTAGTATAAAGGTCTAAAACCCGATTCGAATGGAAATCTACCCTTTGTTGAACAAATAGAACGTTTATAAAGGTCTAAATATAGTTCTTAACCTATTAGGAGAAAGATAATCGCATGTTTATACCAATGGAAACTTTGGTCAAACAAGCTTGGCGAAGTTTGACCAAAGTTTAATCGACTAGTATAAAGGTCTAAAACCCGATTCGAATGGAAATCTACCCTTTGTTGAACAAATAGAAGGTTTATAAATGTCTAAATATAGATCTTAACCTATTGGGAGAAAGATAATCGCATTTTTATACCAATGGAAACTTTGGTCAAACAAGCTTGACGAAGTTTGACCAAAGTTTAATCGAATAGTATAAAGGTCTAAAACCCGATTCGAATGGAAATCTACCATTTGTTGAACAGATAGAAGGTTTATAAAGGTCTAAATATAGTTTGTAACCTATTAGGAGAAAGATAATCACATCTTTATACCAATGGAAACTTTGGTCCAACAAGCTTGGCGAAGTTTGACCAAAGTTTAATCGACTAGTATAAAGGTCTAAAACCCGATTCGAATGGAAATCTACCCTTTGTTGAACAAAAATGAATGTTAGAACAATATCTATAAGGATTTGATGATAAGATTGTATCAAATTATTCCATCAATATTTCTTATTTTCGTATACAACCATAATTGAAAGATTCATGAGATCTTCGAATTTCATAAACCTTAACTATATGATCCAAATTTTAACCCAAAAAACAATAAAGATTATTATTCTTAGAATCGTAGAGATATTAAAGAAGTCCGTAGCAATAGAGGAAGGAAAAGGGATAGGAAAGAATCCAAAAAGACTCCTAAACCAAATAAAGAATTTGAAAAAAATAACTTAATAAAATACACATAGCATAAGATGTACAAAACATGAAATGTCATCCAAAAAAACTATGCAATAAACTGATAATAACTTCAAATGTATTAAGAAAAATATTAATACAAAAAATAAGAAATATCCTACCTTTATTTCTATAACTTTGTTGGCAAATTTTGCATGTATTAGCTTCCTTACAGCTTTCTATTTTTTTTTTTTTTTTTGTGTTCTGCCCCATTTTCTATTAAAAATTAATTAACAAGAATGAAGAGTTGTCATCATCTCAATTGTGCGACTGTTTGCATCAAACCATTAACAAGAGGATATGATGAACCTTTTGACGATCAAACAAATAAAGAAAAATATATATGGAATAAGTTTTTCTCAAATTTATTCATTTCATTATTTTGAGTAACTTTTTCGAAATAAATATTATTTGTTTGGATTTGTGATTATGTATATTCAAGAATCAAATAAAAGATTTCCTTACCAAAAAAAACATTCAAATAAAAGATTTAAACGAAATAAGAAAACGTCGTACATTGCTCGACCAATTTTGTAAGACTATAAGAAATATTGTATTAACAACAAATCGGCATAAAAAATTGCAATTTCCATAACCTAAATAAATTTATTGTGGAAGCAATAAATGGATCACAATTTATAACTTTTTATTTATTGTAAAAAAATTACAAATTGTGATTCATTTATTGTATCTGCAATAAACCGAAAACGATTTAGCCCAGCATATTTCACAAATCCAACAAACGTTTATAGCATAACTATAATATTCCACTTCTCTTAAGCTCCTAATTTAACCATTAATATTAACGCAAGAGGTAAGTAGCAGGAGTAGTAAAAGAAACTATATTGGGTTGCAAAATTGAGAGAGTGTGAGGTTGGGACCATGGTTACTACTAATTCCCAAACAAGGATATTGTACATAAATTACTCTAGCTAAGTCCTTGTCATAAGGCACAACCCAAGACTCAACTCACACCATTCATTCATTTCATTTTAGTTTCCAAAGTCAGTAAACAACTTTCTCTCAAGTTCTCTTCTCTCCCTCCACCGTACCACACTCTCACCACTCTAACTTCATCAAATTCTCACATAAACACACATGCAATTCCATGAATATGTTCCTCTCATCTTAAGCTTCAAGATAAGGGTAAGTTGGTTGCAATCCTCCACTCTTACCTCTCAAATTTGTGCTCCATATTTCCTTATTCAAAAACTCAGTTCTTCCATTGATTTTCATGTAAGGACTTTCAAACTCACAAGTGATTTTATGGTGTAGTAGGAATTGAGAATTTGAGCCAATGGAAATCTAGTTAAGAGATTCATTTCCCTCTTTCCCTTTTTCAACCCTAATGAATTCCCTTTTGATTATCCAACCTAAATTCTGAATATTACTCCATTGTATGAGATTGAGGGCTGCATGTGGATTTTATAGTCAAGAGACCATGGGTTTGATTATTACAAGTTTTGGAGGAGATTAGGTGATTTTCGATTCTGGACATACCCTCACAAAAATGGTTTGTACTCTCTCATTACAACTCCGTTTTCAATTCCGTTTGATCCTGTAGTTAGCTAATACATTTCCGGTCAATTGGGCACTAGTTTCATAATATTTGGATAAGAATTGAGGTCTGGACGAATTTTTGAAGTTAAGGGTTTAACTCAGGATTTCTGCAGCAATTATGCTGGACAGTGCTACACTAAAATGGTATGAACTCTCTCTCTATAACTTCAAATTGAACGAGGCTCGTTTCATTGGAAAGCTAACTCAATTCTCGATTTTGTGGTTTTGGTTTCGTTGAAATTGGATGAGAAATGAGGTCTCTAGGATTTTCTGAAGTTGGACGTATTAAGCAGAATTCTGCAGCAAATTACGGATACGAGTTCGAAGCATTTCAATTGCAATTATGCGTAGTGGCGAATTCTGGAAATGACGTTGGTTGTTCAAGCGTCAATTTCAGGTGGGTTCTTAGGATTTAGAATAGTTAGAATTTTCCCCAATAATTGAACATTGCATGATAACATAGGTTTAGGGAAATTGAATTGTGTATGAGAGGAGTTTAATACCCAAAACTCTTCTCCATTTTAATTGTTATTATACTTGTATGGTTAATGGCTGGATTGGATATGGAAATTTGATTTGGAATTTCTAGTTTTCACTGAATTTGCAGAACAGGGCTAAAATCCTGTGATACTCGCTAAGCGAGCTCTGGCGAACGTGCAACCATGAGTTGCAGGTTTTGGTCGCTGGCAGTCGCTGGCTGGCCAGAACCTTCTGACTCTGGTCGCTATCAGTCGCTAGCACTCGCTGGGCGACCATGACAGAATTTAGCCATCTGTTTTGGCTTTTGAAACTCAATACTATTTTTGTAAATTTGTTATCCTTCCAGGTTTATTTTCCATTGACATTACGAGGTAATAATAATTGAAATGTTAATTGCACGTTAGGAAAATAATGAACTTAACCTAGGTTATGTATTAGGTTAGTTCCCCGGGATTGGGATATATTTTTAGTTTGTTAACACATTAGAATTATGTGTAGTATCAGTCCATAGAGATGTGTGGTTGTTTGACACCACCAAAGGGATTCAAGTAATCCATAGTTATGTGTGGTTGCTTGGCACCACCAAAGGGATTCGAGAAATCTAAAGCGGTAAGATATCAATAATATTGATTGTGATGCCATAGTTATTCCGTACCATAGTGCTATGTCCACGAAGATTGGTGCGGAAAAGCGTAAGGCTCTCTGAGACCGGCTCACCTCAGAGTGTCCTTGCATAGCTAAAATGAACTCAGATAATATTTGTGTTACACCCTATTATTGTTTATATATATGTAAATACATGTGATGCGCTTGAGTATGCGTGAGGACTGATGAGTAGGTTTCTCACGAGGCTTAGTAGTCTCACCCCCCCCCCCCCCATTCTTCATCATTTCAGATTACAGGTTCGCATTTGAAGCGGAGCTGAGGCGTAATGATTCTGATACAAGGATTACATTGAGGAGTTGACATCCAGATTAATCTTATAGTAGTATAAGATTCAGATAAGTTATGTACGGTAGTTAGCTCTGAATGTATTCTTTAGGGGATTTTGTATCCTAAGTATGTATTGAATCTTTATGTAAAGAAAATTTTATTGTGTCCCGATTCAGTTATGTACACTCCTATTGATATTCTAGATAAATTGATATGGGGTGTTATAATAACTTTTATGAAGAACTTCTTCTCTAATTCATGGATCCAAGTGTATTGCAAAAGATTTTGAATCGATGAGCAATGGTAACCCAAAAAGTGAATTTATGATTATTATTAATGGCAATTTGTGATTTGTTTGCACTATAACTATCTTTTTATAAGAGAAGAACGTTTGTTGTGATATTTGAAACATTTATGGAATTGGTTTTAAGATTTACCATAAAGATCCTAACTTCTCTCATAAGTTATATTAAGTTGTTGGTTAAAAAAAATTGTGAAAAAAAATTGGTTATTATATGATATTAATTTATTGAGTTAATAGCCAATCGCTCCCATGAAAATTCAAAAATTGTCTTTATTTCACCTGAAATATTTGAAATAGCGCATAGCCCCCATAATTTGTGTGACGTGTGGCAAATTGCCCATTATGTTAGATTGTTTCACCAAACTTTATGATGTGAACATTAGAAGGTGACATAACAATATTATGTTTATTGATTACTTAAGTCAATTTATAGGAGGCATTTTAATCGAATTTGGAGAGAAAGAGAGAAGGAGAGAGATATAGACAAGCGTGAGAGGAAAAAAAGGGTGGAGGAGAGAGACAGAGAGAGAAAGAGAGTTATGTTGAACAAAAATGAATGTTAGAACAATATCTATAAGGATTTGATGATAACAATGTATCAAATTATTCCATCAATATTTCTTATTTTCGTATACAACCATAATTGAAAGATTCATGAGATCTTCCAATTTCATAAACCTTAACTATATGATTCAAATTTTAACACAAAAAACAATAAAGAATATTATTCTTAGAATCATAGAGATAATAAAAAATTTTGTAGCAATGGCGGAAGGAAAAGAGATAGGAAAGAATCCCAAAAGACTCCTAAACCAAATAAAGAATTTGAAAAATATAACTTAATAAAATACACATAGCATAAGATGTACAAAACATGAAATGTCATCCAAAAAAACTATGCAATAAACTGATAATAACTTCAAATGTATTAAGAAAAATATTAATACAAAAAATAAGAAATATCCTTGCTTTATTTCTATAACTTTGTTGGCAAATTTTGCATGTATTAGCTTCGTTACAGCTTTCTATTTTTTTTTTTTTTTGTGTTCTGCCCCATTTGCTATTAAAAAATAATTAACAAGAACGAAGAGTTGTCATCATACCAATTGTGCGACTATTTGCATCAAACCATTAACAAGAGGATATGATGAACCTTTTGACGATCAACCAAATAAAGAAAAATATATATGGAATAAGTTTTTCTCTAATTTATTCATTTCATTATTTTGAGTAACTTTTTCGAAGTAAATATTATTTGTTTGGATTTGTTATTATTTATATTCAAGAATCAAATAAAAGATTTCCTTACCAAAAAAAAAGAATCAAATAAACATTTAAAAGAAATCAGAAAACACCGTACATGGCTCGAGCAATTTTGTAAGACCATAAGAAATATTGTATTAACAACAAATCGGCATAAAAAATTGCAATTTCCATAACCTAAATAAATTTATTGTGGAAGCAATAAATGGATCACAATTTATAACTTTTTATTTATTGTAAAAAAATTACAAATTGTGACCCATTTATTGTATCTGCAATAAACCGAAAACGATCTAGCCCAGCATATTTCACAAATCCAACAAACTTTTAAAGCATAAATTTTATGAAGAACTTCTTCTCTAATTCATGGATCCAAGTGGATTGCAAAAGATTTTGAATCTATGAGCAATGGTAACCCAAAAAGTGAATTTATGATTATTATTAATGGCAATTTGTGATTTGTTTGTACTGTAACTATCTTTTTATAAGAGAAGAACGTTTGTTGTGATATTTGAAACATTTATGGAATTGGTTTTAAGATTTACCATAAAGATCCTAACTTGTCTCATAAGTTATATTAAGTTGTTGGTTAAAAAAAATTGTGAAAAAATAATTGGTTATTATATGATATTAATTTATTGAGTTAATAGCCAAACGCTCCCATGAAAATTCAAAAATTGTCATTATTTCACCTGAAATATTTGAAATAGTGCATAGCCACCATAATTTCAGTGACGTGTGGCAAATTGCCAATTATGTTAGATTGTTTCACCAAACTTGATGATGTGGACATTAGAAGGTGACATAACAATATTATGTTGAGTGATTACTTAAGTGAATTTATAGGAGGCATTTTAATCGAATTTGGACAGAAAGAGAGAAGGAGAGAGATATAGACAGGGGTGAGAGGAAAAAAAGGGTGGAGGAGAGAGACAAAGAGAGAGGGAGAGAGAGAGTTATGTTGAACAAAAATGAATTTTAGAACAATATCTATAAGGATTTGATGTTAACAATGTATCAAATTATTCCATCAATATTTCTTATTTTCGTATACAACCATAATTGAAAGATTCATGAGATCTTCAAATTTCATAAACCTTAACTATATGATCCAAATTTTAACACAAAAAACAATAAAGAATATTATTCTTAGAATCATAGAGATAATAAAGAAGTCTATAGCAATGGCGGAAGGAAAAGAGATAGGAAAGAATCCAAAAAGACTCCTAAACCAAATAAAGAATTTGAAAAAAATAACTTAATAAAATACACATAGCATAAGATGTACAAAACATGAAATGTCATCCAAAAAAACTATGCAATAAACTGATAATAACTTCAAATGTATTAAGAAAAATATTAATACAAAAAATAAGAAATATCCTAGCTTTATTTCTATAACTTTGTTGGCAAATTTTGCACGTATTAGCTTCGTTACAGCTTTCTATTTATTTTATTTTTTTTTTCTGCCCCATTTGCTATTACAAATTAATTAACAAGAACGAAGAGTTGTCATAATTGTTGGAACAAAATATGTGTTAATACACACTTTTAAGTTTTGATGATAACAAAGTATTAAATGGACAATTGATGGTACTAATGTTTAAATTAAGTGCAGGAGAATTCAACGTTTAATCAAGAGCACACTTAATTTAAACTCTGATGAAACCAATGGAAGTCTGAATATTTAGACTCTGAAAGAGTTCAGATGCTACAACGTGGTCAGAAGCTATACAAAGTTCAGAAGCTCAAAGTAGATCAGAACGTCTGAAGCTGTTCAGGGACTCAGAGGAGTTCAGAAGCTCAAGGATGTTCAGATGCCTACAAGAGTTCAGAGGCTGTCTGCTAGTCATAAGTCATTCAGAGGATGAAGTCGTTCAGAAGCTGAATTACGAAGGACTATCAGAGGTCAACCATTCAAAGACCAATCAGACTCCAAGTTATCAAAGGTTCATCAGAAGCAAAGGAATTCCCAGTCATCAGAGGGCTACATCAACTACAACTTATCAAGCCTGATGACTTGTTCTAAGGTCAACTAAAATGCAACGGTCACAAAGGATGTGATCCCTCTCTCTAGGAGCTAGTTGTACCTTATAACTGTACCATTGGACAGACAACAAAGATGAAGCTTCTCTGCAAAGGAAGACGTGGCTTTATTCAACGGATCTTCAATGTCTACATCTGTCCAAGTTGCAACGTGAATTTCTCCAACGTCTCAATATCTTTCTCAACTCATATAAATATTACACAGAAAGAATTGATGACTAGCGCTCACCATTAGATAAAATCTCTCAGAAGAAAGTGAGAATTTGAATTGTAATAGATAATATCTCTCAAATGAAGTGAGCATAGAAACTAGCTTAGAGCCTCTGAAGTTATTATGTATGTAATAAGTCTTAAGCTCTTAAGTTAGTAGTAAGTCTTCTGCTTAGTGTAGAAGCAAGTAAGTCTTATGCTTACTGTAGAAGCAAGAAAGTCTTCTGCTTAGTGTAGAAGCATGTAAGTCTCAATCTTAGTGATTAGAGCAGTGAAGTCTTGAGCCTGAGTGCTTGAGCAAGGAAGCCTCTGATCTTGTGTGATCAGAGCAAGGAAGTCTCTTTGTCTTGTGTGACTAAGAGCAGGAAGTCTTGAGCTTGTGTATTTGAGCAACTATTGTAATCCTTGTGATTATAGTGAAACTCTCTTGGAAACAAGGGGACTGTAGTACTCTCAATTTGTGAGGGGAACCAGTATAAATTGTTGTGTGTTCTTCTCTCTCTCACTCTCTCATTTACTCCTTCATCAGTTATAACGCCATAAGTTAATTGTGTGAATAATCCGCTGTGCTTTAAAGACCCTGAAAAGATTTTAAATATCTTGGAAAGTTTTTAAAATATCCAAAACACAATTCAACCCCCCTTCTTGTGTTTTCTCCACGCACCTTCAATTAGTATCAGAGCTCCGGTTCTGTTGGTAAATCACTTAACCGTGAGACAGTCAAGATCCAAAGGAGAAAACCTCCATGGCTCAAAACATGGATGAGTGGAAGCAGAAGCTACATCAACAAGTTGCTGATCTGAGCAAGAAATTTGAAGATGAACTGAGCTTAAATGAAGCTCTGAGCAACAATCAAAATCCTTCCACTTCAGGGGCTAATCAAACTTCTGGTATTGGTTCTACAGCTACTACTCTGTGCCTCATTAGTGATGATAATGAAAGCATTCAGTGGGCAACAGTAAATGGCTTGTTAGATCAATATGAGGAGTTTAGGATGGAGGAAAATGAGAGCATTCAGAAAATGAACATAAGGTTTCAAGCTATCACAAGCAAGCTTGAAGAGCACAACAACAAACTCAGCAACAAAGAGCTTGTAAGCAAGTTGCTGAGGAGTTTGCCTCTGGATTGGAATGAAATTCCACATTCTATAGAGGAAACTGAAGACATCAATTCAATGAGTCCTGAATCATTGATTGATTTACTCAGAGTCCATGAATTGGCTCTGAAGGATATGCAAGAACTGAAACGTGAAGAAGCAGAAGCAGCAAGGAAAGGAAAGCAAGCATTGGAGCATGAAGATCTTGTTGAAGAACCTGATGAAGAGTATCTTGAAAGGTTTTCAAGAAAAATTCAAAGATGGTACATCTTCAAGAAGAATGGAGGAAGACTAGCTAAAGGAATGACAACATGGGATGTACTAGACAACTTCTCTGAAGATGAGTCTGAAAGAGCACCAAGAGCTGAAGGATCAAGTTCTGAAGATGGCTCAGACTCTGAAGACTCAGGCTCTGATGAAAAGTCAAAACCTGAGAGCAAAGAAAGCATCCAGAGAACAATAAATCAGGTATATTCTAGTCTTTCCAAAGCTAAATTGATCAAGCATCTTAATAAGACCTTACTTAAACTCTCTAATAGTCAGCAGAAGTATAAAAAGCTTAAAGCAGACTATGAGAATTTAAGTAAGCAAGCAAATTGTAACACCCTACTTAATTCTACCCAAAAATTCGCGACTAAACAGCAAATGAAATCAAGCAAATCAAGTAGAGCGTTACACGTATAAATTGAAAACCAAAAATAGCATATCATATCATACAAAACATGATTAAGAGATCATCGCAGCGGAACAACATAACATATCATCAATCATTTATCATCATGAATATAGTTCAAATCATAAACACTAGTCATTGGCTAAATAATTCATCTGCATATTAAATCCACATCCACATAGATTATCTACACATGTCGTATCATCAACAAATAGATGATTAAGTACTTGGCATAAAGCCTTACAACATCATACAAAAATAAGGTCAAAAAGCAACACTAGACATAAGTTCGATAAGACTAAACCCCAACGCGGTGTTAAAACCACCAAAGCAAATGGACAAGACACGACACTAGAATAGCAACTCATCCCCTTACTCTAAATACTAGCAACAAATGCCGGGTACTCCTCCTAAGCAAGCAAAGCAAATCCTCACGCCTGAGAATCTGAATCGCCCAACGATCCATTACATACAAAAATAGAGAGTTAGTTACTTATAATCAACATATAATAAATGCAAGTAAAATACTAATATTTAATCCAACATATACTATGCATATATTAATCTATTGTACTTATATTGGGCATGTATATAATAGCAATCCAACGACATCAATAAGACGTATATTTAATCATCTAATATACGTATCCAAATTCACACCATCAATGATCAACAACTTATATGCAAGAAAACACTTAGCACATAATTAGACAAATATCACATCATTATCACATATAGCACATTTAAGGTTCACCTTCCTAAATGCATCTAATGTCACCTTCATGCCATGTCCCCTAGACACGACTACATGCATGCTGTACCATTCACCAAAATAAGGATACAAGAATCTTATGCGTTATGGATCAAACGCCCAAGCTTCATCAATTCGTTATGGGTCAAACGCCCAAGCTTCATCAATAGACTCAATCATGATGCATGAACATATATATAACGTATGTTATTCACCACCATTATGCAACCTCATGTATACATAATTCCACCACCAATCATTCATCGATACATAATAACATACTTATATACATTCATCATCAATATTATTATGTATATTTATTCCAACAATCATATAGAAACATCACCATTCGTCAAATTCATTATAATTCCAACATCAATCATTTATGTATTACTATAAGACTAGCAAACTGTACACCAAACTATCCCTTCATCAATTAATAATCAAATAAACCTGATTGCCTTCGCCAGCTTTCGCTAGCTCTCGCAATAGCGAGGCAAGTCAGAGGCTCACTCGCCCTCTGGCGAGCCCTAGCGAGTACCTGGCGACCTCTCGCCATCTCTCGCTAGCTCTCGCCGTAGCGAAGCAAGTCAGAGAGCACAGGGCTGGCTGGCGAGCCTAGCAAGTTCCCTCGCTAGCTCTCGCTAGTTCCCGCCTGGCGACACATGCCCAGAATTGATTCTCTGCTTTCGCGACCGTTCGGATTCCACGCCCAAATCATCAAAAACGTGTTCCAGTTTTAAAAAGGTGTTTCCTTTAGATCATAAACATGTTATCATACATAGAAGTACAAGTTTCATAACTTAAAACCATTAAAATCATCATCAATATGAGATTTATCATATTTTTCATCAAAAGCTCATGAACATGCAATTTCAAACCAACAACAATAGATTTTCGAAATTGAAATCATCAACATATATTTCTAGCATTATAATACATGAATAACACTAAATCAACAAGAAAGATAACATTTTGATTCATAGAACTCATAAAGTTATGAACTTTAGAGTATAAAGGGTGAGAGGGTTTGGGCAAAGAGAAATGTAATTTCTCCCCCCTCTTGGTCACCCACAATCATAAATAACTACTCTCTTACCTCTAATTCTTCAAGAATTAGCTCCCCAATCTTCCCCTCTTAGCTCCTTCTTCTATGTTCTTCCTCTTCTTCTCTAGCTTTCTCTCTCTCTACTCTTCACAAAACTTATGATAAATGATTTCTCTCTCTAAGTTTTCAAAACTTATACCTAGGTCAAAACCTTATTCTCAAATTACTAAATTGCCCTCTCTCATAAGCCCACTTAAATTCTCTATTTACACCTCCTAAAAACACTACTATTATATTCACACCACTACACTAAAGCCACATATTTAAAATAAATCACACAACATGGAATTTAAATAAATAAATTAAATCAAATAAATAATTAAAAAAAACGCGATGTTACACAAATCACTCTGAAGGTCTTGAACAAAAAGATTTTATCAAAACCAAAGACCTTGAGAATGATTTTGCTATATGATACAAACCCCTTGAGCACTCTCCAGCTCTCAAAGAGTACTGTAACATCAATGCTGATCAAAATAAAATTGTTTTCATGCTGTGCAACCTTAAGACCAACAATACTAATGGGATTGGATACTCTAGTAGTAAAACACTAGAGGAACCAAGCTCATCAGTTATTGATGGAAGCTTCTCACTTCCAAATCTTTACACTACATTTGTATCTGATAGCTCTCAGATGAAACAAATGAAGGATGAAGATTTGACAACTAACAGTCTAGGACCCTCAAGCAAGTGGGTACCAAGAGACAAAATTGTTTACTTGATTGCAGGTGAAACTAAGACTATGAACCTTCCAATCACTTGGATGCATGTGACTGTGAATGGAAGAAGAGCAATTGTGCATAGAAGGCACATTCTTGAAGAGTCAGATGGAGAAGAAGATGAGATGGAGTACATAAGGAGCAGGAAGGAGTATGAAGACCTTGAAGCATGTATTGAAGATGACAACAACTCAGTGTGGTGGAGTGATTGCTCAGGCTATGACTCTGACTACACCTAATCAAGAAAGCTTCAATACAAGGTAAGTATGCTTAACTCCTGAATGACATATTCAGAGGAATAACTCTCAAAGGTTGAAAATGTCTTCTTAGGATACACAGTGTTCAGTACTAAAAACCTTGAAAAATCTTGTCTGAACATATCTCCTTGTGTCCTGAAAGACTTGTTTTTCAGCCTCTGAAGTTCTTCAGGTTTCAGCATCTGAAGAATCTCAGACTCTGAGAAACGTTTCAACCTCTGACAGTTAAGCTTCTGAATACAGAATGAATTGGAAACGTTTAAGTATTTTTACTAAAACGTTTTGGCGCTAAATAGACAACACGTACACACGTTCTGATTGGTTTGAACGCAGTTAATGATTAGTTTGTTTTATTTTCTTTAATGTATTGTGTGGTTTTAATTTGTTTTATGTTTTCTAAAAACTCTTAAACACTCACACCCTACACTATCAAACTATTGCTCTTCAAAGCCAGAACAAACTCTATCTCTTACTTTAGCATCCTCCACACCCTAACCTTCTGAAATGACATCTACTTCAACACCAATTCCAAACTCCTTGTTTATTTTTCCTGATAACTTTCCGATCAACACCATTGTTTGCGAGGAGATGTTTTCTACAGATTTATCTCTCAAGATGGAAGGAAAATCTCTGAACCTGGTTATGGAACAACCAGTGGACTTTGATAGTTTGGAAAAGAACCATCTTGATGTCCTAAAGTTCTTTTCTAATCACAAAGGGAGCTTTAGGTACATGAATTTATTAAATGGTCCAATCTATCCTACTCTGGTGAAAGATTTCTGGATTAGAAGCAAGGTGAGGACTGTTGAAGATTATCACAAGGAGCTAGCTGCAAGGAGGAAAGAGAAGCCTGAAAATGAAGACAAAACCCCTCAAGAGTTAGGTCTAAGAGTCATTGAAGAAACAGAGGTGCATTCTGTTGTGTGCGGATTTGAAGTAATTCTCACTACTTCAAACTTGGCTAAGGTGTTATCCATCCCAAACGAAGGTATCCATTATACCTTTAGTCACAGTGAAGCACAAGAATCTATGTTTCTGAAGAATATGACAAGACATTGCTATGTCAAAGGAACAAGCTGTGAGAGCAACAAGATAGGTGATCTAAAGCCCTCTCAGAGGATATTAGCCAAAATCATGTTAAGTTCTATATTTCCAGGAAATAAAAATCCTGATCACTTGTCATGGGATCATAGACACTTTGTCTATTTTCTCACTAGGAAATATGATTTAAATTGGGCTAAATACATCTTTGATCACCTATGCAAATCTGTGCTCTTATCTCAAAATCAGGCCAAGTCTGATATACATGTAGTCTACCCAAGGGTCCTCAGTGAGATTTTCTATCAGTGTAAAGTAATAGATATAATCAAAGCTGCTGGTCATGACTACTTGTTAAGAGAATGCAGAGCCTCCACCTTATCTGTTCATTCACTAGCTTGCATGAACCTGTCGTCAGAACTTGAAGCACAACCTTCAAAACCTCTAGTATATCAATCTCACTCAGAACCTTCCTTGGTTAAGAAATGGAACATTGGCATGCCTACAATTTCTTGTGACATTGTCAATATGAATATTCAACTGTTGGACAACCTAGGAGAAGATTTGAGACTGAGAAGGTAGTGCTGAAAAAGAAGAGAAGAAGGTTAGTGAAAGCATATGAAGTTGAAAACTCAAAGAGTGATGATGAGCCTCTCAGCGTCAGACAAAGGAAGCTTCTCAAGGTGTCTGAGGAAAATATTAATGAAAGCTCAGATCATAACAGATCAGGTGATGTATCTAAATCTGTTGTTGCTACTGCTCAAGACATTCAGTTTACCTCATCATCAACCCAACCCCTCTCAAACTATAACCAGACAGATTCTGAAGATAACCTTACCATAAAACAACTCATATCAGAACCTGTTAAGTCAACTCACCCTGAACCAGTCTTCATCAACATATCATCATCATCATCTTCAACTGATTCTGACTCTAATGAGTTAGATGAGATTCTAGCTAATTTTGAACTACTTAATGCCAAATCTAAGCATAAAATAGCTCAATCATCAATGGCTCAAACCTTTTCAAAACCTCATCTGAACATATTGTTTCAGAAGAAAACCTGAACCTCTCACCATCAGACCATGTTGAGGCTATGATCAAAGAACTCTCTACAGAAGACTTCCATCTCAAAAACTTTGATCATACCAGTCCTAGTCCTCAACAATCCCTACATTTGCCTACCCTCTCCAATCCCCAACTCACAAATACACTCTTATCAAATGAACCTCATCCCACCCAATCAAACAATCCTGATGTCTTGAGCATTTGCAATGACTTGTTAAAACAGATATATGGTCTTTATGATCTAAGGTAAACAAATATGCCTTCATCTGAGTATGCTTCTCAATGGATAAGTCTGACAGAGGAACTGGTGAAAGAAGTGCACAATCTTCAGAAGGCAGCTATGGAAGAACAGAAGATGTTTGACAAAGGGAAAGCTATCAATGCTGAGAAGGACATTCAGAATCAAATGGACACAGAGAGGAATCATCCTGAATCCTCTGCTGCAAGAGAAAAGGTGGACGATCTGAATGTTCCTCCTCAAGACAGTCTGAGGGGTGATCAAGCAAATCAACAGTATCTAAGGAACCCTTTCTATGAAGATGACATCAGAAGGATTGAAGCAAAAGTAGACAAGTTTGTGGGATTGATGGAAGAAGTAAATGCCAATCAGAAAAACATCTCTCTCTGTAGTCAACCCCAACCTTAGAACTTGTTTAATTGCTTATATGACTTTATGATTGATAATTTGCAAAGCATCCTGATTAGGTTAAAATTTTGTTTAGGTTAAAATTCTAATTGTTAATCGGACATACCTATTCACTATATTTATCTGAATATGCAAGTTGTTAATTCTGTTTGGTATGTCGTTTGTTTGTTTGTTTTAACTCTTTAAATGATTTCTATCTTGCAAAATAATCTTTAAAACTCTTGAATTTCGTTCACTTTTCGTAAGTACAATATGTGGATATTCTTAAAGTATCAAATTACATAACAAGAGAAGGCATAAAAGTAAGAAATCAAATAAAACAAGCCAAAGTAATGAATCTTATTTCATTAAGAACATAAGTTCTATATTACAGACCAATATTTCTAAGAACTATCTTCTGGACGCTCTAAAAGGTCATGTTTGTGGTTACAAGCCTACATGACCTTTGCAGAGGGGAAAGGTTGAGGTTTTGGCCGAAGCCATTCAACCAGTAGTCTTTCTTGAAGAAACCAACTCTGCTGCATCAGTTTGGTTTTCCTCAGGAGAAGACTCTAGCCCCTCTAGAGCCTCGAACTTCAGTTTGATTTTCTTCAGGAAGATATGTCTTCAGAACTTAAAACAGTCAGAGTCCAAAGATTTCTCTTTAGACTCTGAACTGAGTTCTTCTGTAAAGGACACTGGCTTTGTTTCCATTGGGTTCTTCTTATGTTTTCTCCTATCTTGACTGACTCTCACTGAAACTACTTTCTTCTTCTCTGAGCGTTTCATTTTTTTTCTCAAGAGATCTATCAATAACCTAAGATTATTCTGTGTGAGTAAAATGACTAGGTATCTCTCTCCTTTTATAAGCAAAATTCAATGGCCGAGTATTAAATGTGTCAACCACTCCTGATTTGACGGCATTGAAAGTTGAATTTCTATTAATTGCTTATATTACCTTTTTGATAATGACAAAAGGGGGAGAAAGAATATTGGTAAATCAATTGTTGGAAGAAGCGAAATTACTTGGCTTTTTAGGGCCTTGTAGTGCTTCAGAGAGAGAACGTAGGAGACTGGTCAAAATAGTAGAATGAGGTACATGCTTTGTTATGACAATCTGATCTTTGAGGATTTCAAAATATTGTACTAAAGAGCTCTGAACTATTTTCAAATTTTTGTTCAGACTCTGAGTTATTTTCTTTGAAAAGATTTTTTTTAAAGCTCTGAACTGTTTGAAAATATTTTGAACTCTGAAGCTGTTAATGATAACCATCAGAACCAAGTGTGTATGTAGAAGTCTTTAAGCGCCTCTGATCCTATTTTGTCATTCAATTTAAATATTGCTTCAATTTAAATATTGCTTCATCTTGCATCTGCATTAAGGGCTTAATTTTCAAGGAGAATGCATTTATTAATTGAAGTTTATTATTCATAGTTAGTTCTTGAGTAAGGGTGCAACTTTACTAAAAGATTATCATACTATGGAAAGAAGAAGCTTGCAAACCTTGTTCTTTACATAGTGAAATATGAATAATTTAAGTCATATAATAAAGTATTTCTGAAACTGATTAAAATTAACTATGGATACAAAATAGGGGGAGCTTACAAACCTAACCCTATGGGTTATCAGACTTAGAGGGAGCTTGCAAAACTCAGAAGCCTAATGTCAACATAGCTGATTTTTTTCAACAACAATTGTATTTAATACTTGTGTTTGTCATCATCAAAAAGGGGGAGATTGTTGGAACAAAATATGTGTTAATACACACCCTTAAGTTTTGATGATAACAAAGTATTAAATGGACAATTGATGGTACTAATGTTTAAATTAAGTGCAGGAGAATTCAACGTTTAATCAAGAGCACACTTAATTTAAACTCTGATGAAACCAATGGAAGTCTGAATATTTAGACTCTGAAAGAGTTCAGATGCTACAACGTGGTCAGAAGCTATACAAAGTTCAGAAGCTCAAAGTAGATCAGAACGTCTGAAGCTGTTCAGGGACTCAGAGGAGTTCAGAAGCTCAAGGATGTTCAGATGCCTACAAGAGTTCAGAGGTTGTCTGCTAGTCATAAGTCATTCAGAGGATGAAGACGTTCAGAAGCTGAATTACGAAGGACTATCAGAGGTCAACCATTCAAAGACCAATCAGACTCCAAGTTATCAAAGGTTCATCAGAAGCAAAGGAATTCCCAGTCATCAGAGGGCTACATCAACTACAACTTATAAAGCCTGATGACTTGTTCTAAGGTCAACTAAAATGCAACGGTCACAAAGGATGTGATCCCTCTCTCTAGGAGCTAGTTGTACCTTATAACTGTACCATTGGACAGACAGCAAAGGTGAAGCTTCTCTGCAAAGGAAGACGTGGCTTTATTCAACGGATCTTCAATGTCTACAGCTGTCCAAGTTGCAACGGGAATTTCTCCAACGTCTCAATATCTTTCTCAACTCATATAAATATGCCAAAGAAAGAATTGATGACTAGCGTGAAGGAAAACGTAACTGTTTATCAAAGATAAAACGCAGCGGATTTTAAAATTTTATTTTACTTCAATGGATCCATGTGAAAGATCATGGTCAAGAATATATTGTTACCTTGAGTAACTGATGCTTTCTTTCGCGAACAAGGAGATTTCGATCACGAACAGAAACTGCTTACGATCACGAACTGCCTTTCGATCACGAACAAGAAACACCGTATGATCACGAACAAGAACCTTCAATCGATCACGAGCACCACAATTGCAGCACCTCCACTTAGTCCACACGAACAGAAACCTTCAACCTTGGGTGCTAGCCGTTCTTGGATGAAGAATGAGGGAACTTGAGCGGATTAGGGTTTAGAGAAATTCACAATTTCTCAAATACGAATTAGGGTTTAGAGAAATTCAGAATTTCTCCAAAAGTGTGAGAGACTGAACTTCATAAGGCTCTATTTATAGAGTTTCTTATGTGAGCTTCAGTTCACACGAATTTGGACTTCTTAAGCCCAATATTTGTTTTTTCACTAATTGCACCCCCGCAATAAGTCTTACTTATTTTTCCCGTTTTAACTGTCCTTATGTGTGTGACCCTGTAGGTTCTTATAACGTTGGCAATAATATTTATCTTAATATTATAAACAGTGAGCGGTATCTAGCAACACATCACTGTTACCCAAGTTATAAGAATGTCATGTGATCTGACTAACCTTTCTCTGATAAACATCTTGTGCATAATTACCCTTTTGTCCTCATGTCTATATTGAACACAAGGCATAGTATGTCATCCTTGTCTAGTTCAATATTGGGCCCATAGACATATCTCCCGTTATGTAGGAGGGACAAATCCCATCTAGGTCACTCATGTCCCTCAGCATGATTCGTGGGATACCCATCAACCAACTTTATAGTTATCCAGTTACGGATAGCGTTTGAATGGCAACAAGGTATTACACTCCTACATCTAGGGTACACAGTGGTTTCAGGTCGAAGGATGGAATGCACCTTTTATCACTATGAGAATAACTTATGACATTTCATAACATTCTATGCAGTATTCTCATGGTGGGTCAATCCGATATAAAGTTACCCTTAACATTTATATCTATGTGAAGACTTGATAAACTCATTATCTATGATCAGTGAGACGTGATCATCAGTCTACCAACATAATAGTCTCTATGCTTTAATGTTATCCCATTTCATATTAAAGCTTGACTACGGATACTTTAAGAATAGTGTTCTTAAGTTAATGTAATCTCACGATTAAGTCTCACTTAATGTTTCATTACATGAACAATCTATTCTAGGGACTTTATTATTTTGGAAAACAAACATAATAAAGAAATGCCTTATTATATATATTTAATATATATAAATCATGTCACAATACAAAAGCAAATGCTATCAAATAGATTGGCTTTTAGGGCTTACTCCAACATAGCGCACACCATTAGATAAAATCTCTCAGAAGAAAGTGAGAATTTGAATTGTAATAGATAATATCTCTCAAATGAAGTGAGCATAGAAACTAGCTTAGAGCCTCTGAAGTTATTATGTATGTAATAAGTCTTAAGCTCTTAAGTTAGTAGTAAGTCTTCTGCTTAGTGTAGAAGCAAGTAAGTCTTCTGCTTACTGTAGAAGCAAGAAAGTCTTCTGCTTATTGTAGAAGCACGTAAGTCTCAATCTTAGTGATTAGAGCAGTGAAGTCTTGAGCCTGAGTGCTTGAGCAAGGAAGCCTCTGATCTTGTGTGATCAGAGCAAGGAAGTCTCTTTGTCTTGTGTGACTTAGAGCAGGAAGTCCCAAGCTTGTGTGCTTGAGCAAGGAAGTCTTTGATCTTGTGTGATCAAATCAAGGAAGTCTCTATGTCTTGTGTGACTATGAGCAGGAAGTCTTGAGCTTGTGTGCTTGAGCAACTATTGTAATCCTTGAGATTATAGTGAAACTCTATTGGAAACAAGGGGACTGGAGTACTCTCAATTTGTGAGGGGAACCAGTATAAATTGTTGTGTCTTCTTCTCTCTCTCACTCTCTCATTTACTCCTTCATCAGTTATAACGCCATAAGTTAATTGTGTGAATAATCCGCTGTGCTTTAAGACTCTGAAAAGATTTTAAATATCTTGGAAAGTTTTTAAAATATCCAAAACGCAATTCAACCCCCCTTCTTGTGTTTTCTCCACGCACCTTCAATCATATCAATTGTGCGACCGTTTGCATCAAACCATTAACAAGAGGATATGATGAACCTTTTGACGATCAAACAAGTAAAGAAAAATATATATGGAATAAGTTTTTCTCAAATTTATTCATTTCATTATTTTGAGTAACTTTTTCGAAGTAAATATTATTTGTTTGGATTTATTATTATCTATATTCAAGAATCAAATAAAAGATTTCCTTACAAAAAAAAAAGAATCAAATAAAAGATTTAAAAGAAATAAGAAAACGCCGTACATTGCTCGACCAATTTTGTAAGACTATAAGAAAGATTGTATTAACAACAAATCGGCATAAAAAATTGCAATTTCCATAACCTAAATAAATTTATTGTGGAAGCAATAAATGGATCACAATTTATAACTTTTTATTTATTGTAAAAAAATTACAAATTGTGATCCATTTATTGTATCTGCAATAAACCGAAAACGATCTAGCCCAACATATTTCACAAATTCAACAAACTTTTAGAGCATAACTATTATGAAGAACTTGTTCTCTAATTCATGGATCCAAGTGGATTGCAAATTATTTTGAATCTATGAGCAATGGTAACCCATAAAGTGAATTTATGATTACTATTAATGGCAATTTGTGATTTGTTGGCACTATCTTTTTATAAGAGAAGAACGTTTGTTGTGATATTTGAAACATTTATGGAATTGGTTTTAAGATTTACCATAAAGATCCTAACTTGTCTCATGAGTTATATTAAGTTGTTGGTTAAAAAAAATTGTGAAAAAATAATTGGTTATTATATGATATTAATTTATTGAGTTAATAGCCAAACGCTCCCATGAAAATTCAAAAATTGTCATTATTTCACCAGAAATATTTGAAATAGCGCATAGCCACCATAATTTCAGTGACGTGTGGAAAATTGCCAATTATGTTAGATTGTTTCACCAAACTTGATGATGTGGACATTAGAAGGTGACATAACAATATTATGTTGAGTGATTACTTAAGTGAATTTATAGGAGGCATTTTAATCGAATTTGGACAGAAAGAGAGAAGGAGAGAGATATAGACAGGGGTGAGAGGAAAAAAAGGGTGGAGGAGAGAGATAAAGAGAGAGAGAGAGAGTTATGTTGAACAAAAATGAATTTTAGAACAATATCTATAAGGATTTGATGTTAACAATGTATCAAATTATTCCATCAATATTTCTTATTTTCGTATACAACCATAATTGAAAGATTCATGAGATCTTCAAATTTCATAAACCTTAACTATATGATCCAAATTTTAACACAAAAAACAATAAAGAATATTATTCTTAGAATCATAGAGATAATAAAGAAGTCTGTAGCAATGACGGAAGGAAAAGAGATAGGAAAGAATCCAAAAAGACTCCTAAACCAAATAAAGAATTTGAAAAAAATAACTTAATAAAATACACATAGCATAAGATGTACAAAACATGAAATGTCATCCAAAAAAACTATGCAATAAACTGATAATAACTTCAAATGTATTAAGAAAAATATTAATACAAAAAATAAGAAATATCCTAGCTTTATTTTATAACTTTGTTGGCAAATTTTTATTTTTTTTTTGGATTACACTTTGTTGGCAAATTTTGCACGTATTAGCTTCGTTACAGCTTTCTATTTTTTTTTTTTTTTGTGTTCTGCCCCATTTGCTATTAAAAATTAATTAACAAGAACGAAGAGTTGTCATCATATCAATTGTGCGACCGTTTGCATCAAACCATTAACAAGAGGATATGATGAACCTTTTGACGATCAAACAAGTAAAGAAAAATATATATGGAATAAGTTTTTCTCAAATTGATTCATTTCATTATTTTGAGTAACTTTTTCGAAGTAAATATTATTTGTTTGGATTTGTTATTATCTATATTCAAGAATCAAATAAAAGATTTCCTTACCAAAAAAAAGAATCAAATAAAAGATTTAAAAGAAATAAGAAAACGCCGTACATTGCTCGACCAATTTTGTAAGACTATAAGAAATATTGTATTAACAACAAATCGGCATAAAAAATTGCAATTTCCATAACCTAAATAAATTTATTGTGGAAGCAATAAATGGATCACAATTTATAACTTTTTATTTATCGTAAAAAAATTACAAATTGTGATCCATTTATTGTATCTGCAATAAACCGAAAACGATCTAGCCCAACATATTTCACAAATTCAACAAACTTTTAGAGCATAACTATTATGAAGAACTTGTTCTCTAATTCATGGATCCAAGTGGATTGCAAATTATTTTGAATCTATGAGCAATGGTAACCCATAAAGTGAATTTATGATTACTATTAATGGCAATTTGTGATTTGTTGGCACTATCTTTTTATAAGAGAAGAACGTTTGTTGTGATATTTGAAACATTTATGGAATTGGTTTTAAGATTTACCATAAAGATCCTAACTTGTCTCATGAGTTATATTAAGTTGTTGGTTAAAAAAAATTGTGAAAAAATAATTGGTTATTATATGATATTAATTTATTGAGTTAATAGCCAAACGCTCCCATGAAAATTCAAAAATTGTCATTATTTCACCTGAAATATTTGAAATAGCGCATAGCCACCATAATTTCAGTGACGTGTGGAAAATTGCCAATTATGTTAGATTGTTTCACCAAACTTGATGATGTGGACATTAGAAGGTGACATAACAATATTATGTTGAGTGATTACTTAAGTGAATTTATAGGAGGCATTTTAATCGAATTTGGAGAGAAAGAGAGAAGGAGAGAGATATAGACAGGGGTGAGAGGAAAAAAAGGGTGGAGGAGAGAGACAAAGAGAGAGAGAGAGAGAGAGAGAGAGAGAGTTATGTTGAAGAAAAATGAATTTTAGAACAATATCTATAAGGATTTGATGTTAACAATGTATCAAATTATTCCATCAATATTTCTTATTTTCGTATACAACCATAATTGAAAGATTCATGAGATCTTCAAATTTCATAAACCTTAACTATATGATCCAAATTTTAACACAAAAAACAATAAAGAATATTATTCTTAGAATCATAGAGATAATAAAGAAGTCTATAGCAATGGCGGAAGGAAAAGAGATAGGAAAGAATCCAAAAAGTCTCCTAAACCAAATAAAGAATTTGAAAAAAATAACTTAATAAAATACACATAGCATAAGATGTACAAAACATGAAATGTCATCCAAAAAAACTATGCAATAAACTGATAATAACTTCAAATGTATTAAGAAAAATATTAATACAAAAAATAAGAAATATCCTAGCTTTATTTCTATAACTTTGTTGGCAAATTTTGCACGTATTAGCTTCGTTACAGCTTTCTATTTATTTTATTTTTTTGTTCTGCCCCATTTGCTATTACAAATTAATTAACAAGAACGAAGAGTTGTCATAATTGTTGGAACAAAATATGTGTTAATACACACTTTTAAGTTTTGATGATAACAAAGTATTAAATGGACAATTGATGGTACTAATGTTTAAATTAAGTGCAGGAGAATTCAACGTTTAATCAAGAGCACACTTAATTTAAACTCTGATGAAACCAATGGAAGTCTGAATATTTAGACTCTGAAAGAGTTCAGATGCTACAACGTGGTCAGAAGCTATACAAAGTTCAGAAGCTCAAAGTAGATCAGAACGTCTGAAGCTGTTCAGGGACTCAGAGGAGTTCAGAAGCTCAAGGATGTTCAGATGCCTACAAGAGTTCAGAGGCTGTCTGCTAGTCATAAGTCATTCAGAGGATGAAGTCGTTCAGAAGCTGAATTACGAAGGACTATCAGAGGTCAACCATTCAAAGACCAATCAGACTCTAAGTTATCAAAGGTTCATCAGAAGCAAAGGAATTCCCAGTCATCAGAGGGCTACATCAACTACAACTTATCAAGCCTGATGACTTGTTCTAAGGTCAACTAAAATGCAACGGTCACAAAGGATGTGATCCCTCTCTCTAGGAGCTAGTTGTACCTTATAACTGTACCATTGGACAGACAACAAAGGTGAAGCTTCTCTGCAAAGGAAGACGTGGCTTTATTCAACGGATCTTCAATGTCTACAGCTGTCCAAGTTGCAACGTGAATTTCTCCAACGTCTCAATATCTTTCTCAACTCATATAAATATTACACAGAAAGAATTGATGACTAGCGCTCACCATTAGATAAAATCTCTCAGAAGAAAGTGAGAATTTGAATTGTAATAGATAATATCTCTCAAATGAAGTGAGCATAGAAACTAGCTTAGAGCCTCTGAAGTTATTATGTATGTAATAAGTCTTAAGCTCTTAAGTTAGTAGTAAGTCTTCTGCTTAGTGTAGAAGCAAGTAAGTCTTATGCTTACTGTAGAAGCAAGAAAGTCTTCTGCTTAGTGTAGAAGCATGTAAGTCTCAATCTTAGTGATTAGAGCAGTGAAGTCTTGAGCCTGAGTGCTTGAGCAAGGAAGCCTCTGATCTTGTGTGATCAGAGCAAGGAAGTCTCTTTGTCTTGTGTGACTTAGAGCAGGAAGTCTCAAGCTTGTGTGCTTGAGCAAGGAAGTCTTTGATCTTGTGTGATCAAAGCAAGGAAGTCTCTATGTCTTGTGTGACTAAGAGCAGGAAGTCTTGAGCTTGTGTGCTTGAGCAACTATTGTAATCCTTGTGATTATAGTGAAACTCTCTTGGAAACAAGGGGACTGGAGTACTCTCAATTTGTGAGGGGAACCAGTATAAATTGTTGTGTGTTCTTCTCTCTCTCACTCTCTCATTTACTCCTTCATCAGTTATAACGCCATAAGTTAATTGTGTGAATAATCCGCTGTGCTTTAAAGACTCTGAAAAGATTTTAAATATCTTGGAAAGTTTTTAAAATATCCAAAACACAATTCAACCCCCCTTCTTGTGTTTTCTCCACGCACCTTCAATTAGTATCAAAGCTCCGGTTCTGTTGGTAAATCACTTAACCGTGAGACAGTCAAGATCCAAAGGAGAAAACCTCCATGGCTCAAAACATGGATGAGTGGAAGCAGAAGCTACATCAACAAGTTGCTGATCTGAGCAAGAAATTTGAAGATGAACTGAGCTTAAATGAAGCTCTGAGCAACAATCAAAATCCTTCCACTTCAGGGGCTAATCAAACTTCTGGTATTGGTTCTACAGCTACTACTCTGTGCCTCATTAGTGATGATAATGAAAGCATTCAGTGGGCAACAGTAAATGGCTTGTTAGATCAATATGAGGAGTTTAGGATGGAGGAAAATGAGAGTATTGAGAAAATGAACATAAGGTTTCAAGCTATCACAAGCAAGCTTGAAGAGCACAACAACAAACTCAGCAACAAAGAGCTTGTAAGCAAGTTGCTGAGGAGTTTGCCTCTGGATTGGAATGAAATTCCACATTCTATAGAGGAAACTGAAGACATCAATTCAATGAGTCCTGAATCATTGATTGATTTACTCAGAGTCCATGAATTGGCTCTGAAGGATATGCAAGAACTGAAACGTGAAGAAGCAGAAGCAGCAAGGAAAGGAAAGCAAGCATTGGAGCATGAAGATCTTGTTGAAGAACCTGATGAAGAGTATCTTGAAAGGTTTTCAAGAAAAATTCAAAGATGGTACATCTTCAAGAAGAATGGAGGAAGACTAGCTAAAGGAATGACAACATGGGATGTACTAGACAACTTCTCTGAAGATGAGTCTGAAAGAGCACCAAGAGCTGAAGGATCAAGTTCTGAAGATGGCTCAGACTCTGAAGACTCAGGCTCTGATGAAAAGTCAAAACCTGAGAGCAAAGAAAGCATCCAGAGAACAATAAATCAGGTATATTCTAGTCTTTCCAAAGCTAAATTGATCAAGCATCTTAATAAGACCTTACTTAAACTCTCTAATAGTCAGCAGAAGTATAAAAAGCTTAAAGCAGACTATGAGAATTTAAGTAAGCAAGCAAATTGTAACACCCTACTTAATTCTACCCAAAAATTCGCGACTAAACAGCAAATGAAATCAAGCAAATCAAGTAGAGCGTTACACGTATAAATTGAAAACCAAAAATAGCATATCATATCATACAAAACATGATTAAGAGATCATCGCAGCGGAACAACATAACATATCATCAATCATTTATCATCATGAATATAGTTCAAATCATAAACACTAGTCATTGGCTAAATAATTCATCTGCATATTAAATCCACATCCACATAGATCATCTACACATGTCGTATCATCAACAAATAGATGATTAAGTACTTGGCATAAAGCCTTACAACATCATACAAAAATAAGGTCAAAAAGCAACACTAGACATAAGTTCGATAAGACTAAACCCCAACGCGGTGTTACAACCACCAAAGCAAATGGACAAGACACGACACTAGAATAGCAACTCATCCCCTTACTCTAAATACTAGCAACAAATGCCGGGTACTCCTCCTAAGCAAGCAAGGCAAATCCTCACGCCTGAGAATCTGAATCGCCCAACGATCCATTACATACAAAAATAGAGAGTTAGTTACTTATAATCAACATATAATAAATGCAAGTAAAATACTAATATTTAATCCAACATATACTATGCATATATTAATCTATTGTACTTATATTGGGCATGTATATAATAGCAATCCAACGACATCAATAAGACGTATATTTAATCATCTAATATACGTATCCAAATTCACACCATCAATGATCAACAACTTATATGCAAGAAAACACTTAGCACATAATTAGACAAATATCACATCATTATCACATATAGCACATTTAAGGTTCACCTTCCTAAATGCATCTAATGTCACCTTCATGCCATGTCCCCTAGACACGACTACATGCATGCGGTACCATTCACCAAAATAAGGATACAAGAATCTTATGCGTTATGGATCAAACGCCCAAGCTTCATCAATTCGTTATGGGTCAAACGCCCAAGCTTCATCAATAGACTCAATCATGATGCATGAACATATATATAACGTATGTTATTCACCACCATTATGCAACCTCATGTATACATAATTCCACCACCAATCATTCATCGATACATAATAACATACTTATATACATTCATCATCAATATTATTATGTATATTTATTCCAACAATCATATAGAAACATCACCATTCGTCAAATTCATTATAATTCCAACATCAATCATTTATGTATTACTATAAGACTAGCAAACTGTACACCAAACTATCCCTTCATCAATTAATAATCAAATAAACCTGATTGCCTTCGCCAGCTTTCGCTAGCTCTCGCAATAGCGAGGCAAGTCAGAGGCTCACTCGCCCTCTGGCGAGCCCTAGCGAGTACCTGGCGACCTCTCGCCATCTCTCGCTAGCTCTCGCCGTAGCGAAGCAAGTCAGAGAGCACAGGGCTGGCTGGCGAGCCTAGCAAGTTCCCTCGCTAGCTCTCGCTAGTTCCCGCCTGGCGACACATGCCCAGAATTGATGCTCTGCTTTCGCGACCGTTCGGATTCCACGCCCATATCATCCAAAACGTGTTCCAGTTTTAAAAAGGTGTTTCCTTTAGATCATAAACATGTTATCATACATAGAAGTACAAGTTTCATAACTTAAAACCATTAAAATCATCATCAATATGAGATTTATCATATTTTTCATCAAAAGCTCATGAACATGCAATTTCAAACCAACAACAATAGATTTTCGAAATTGAAATCATCAACATATATTTCTAGCATTATAATACATGAATAACACTAAATCAACAAGAAAGATAACATTTTGATTCATAGAACTCATAAAGTTATGAACTTTAGAGTATAAAGGGTGAGAGGGTTTGGGCAAAGAGAAATGTAATTTCTCCCCCCTCTTGGTCACCCACAATCATAAATAACTACTCTCTTACCTCTAATTCTTCAAGAATTAGCTCCCCAATCTTCCCCTCTTAGCTCCTTCTTCTATGTTCTTCCTCTTCTTCTCTAGCTTTCTCTCTCTCTACTCTTCACAAAACTTATGATAAATGATTTCTCTCTCTAAGTTTTCAAAACTTATACCTAGGTCAAAACCTTATTCCCAAATTACTAAATTGCCCTCTCTCATAAGCCCACTTAAATTCTCTATTTACACCTCCTAAAAATACTACTATTATATTCACACCACTACACTAAAGCCACATATTTAAAATAAATCACACAACATGGAATTTAAATAAATAAATTAAATCAAATAAATAATTAAAAAAAACGCGATGTTACACAAATCACTCTGAAGGTCTTGAACAAAAAGATTTTATCAACACCAAAGACCTTGAGAATGATTTTGCTATATGATACAAACCCCTTGAGCACTCTCCAGCTCTCAAAGAGTACTGTAACATCAATGCTGATCAAAATAAAATTGTTTTCATGCTGTGCAACCTTAAGACCAACAATACTAATGGGATTGGATACTCTAGTAGTAAAACACTAGAGGAACCAAGCTCATCAGTTATTGATGGAAGCTTCTCACTTCCAAATCTTTACACTACATTTGTATCTGATAGCTCTCAGATGAAACAAATGAAGGATGAAGATTTGACAACTAACAGTCTAGGACCCTCAAGCAAGTGGGTACCAAGAGACAAAATTGTTTACTTGATTGCAGGTGAAAAAGATGAGATGGAGTACATAAGGAGCAGGAAGGAGTATGAAGACCTTGAAGCATGTATTGAAGATGACAACAACTCAGTGTGGTGGAGTGATTGCTCAGGCTATGACTCTGACTACACCTAATCAAGAAAGCTTCAATACAAGGTAAGTATGCTTAACTCCTGAATGACATATTCAGAGGAATAACTCTCAAAGGTTGAAAATGTCTTCTTAGGATACACAGTGTTCAGTACTAAAAACCTTGAAAAATCCTGTCTGAACATATCTCCTTGTGTCCTGAAAGACTTGTTTTTCAGCCTCTGAAGTTCTTCAAGTTTCAGCATCTGAAGAATCTCAGACTCTGAGAAACGTTTCAACCTCTGACAGTTAAGCTTCTGAATACAGAATGAATTGGAAACGTTTAAGTATTTTTACTAAAACGTGTTGGCGCTAAATAGACAACACGTACACACGTTCTGATTGGTTTGAACGCAGTTAATGATTAGTTTGTTTTATTTTCTTTAATGTATTGTGTGGTTTTAATTTGTTTTATGTTTTCTAAAAACTCTTAAACACTCACACCCTACACTATCAAACTATTGCTCTTCAAAGCCAGAACAAACTCTATCTCTTACTTTAGCATCCTCCACACCCTAACCTTCTGAAATGGCATCTACTTCAACACCAATTCCAAACTCCTTGTTTATTTTTCCTGATAACTTTCCGATCAACACCATTGTTTGCGAGGAGATGTTTTCTACAGATTTATCTCTCAAGATGGAAGGAAAATCTCTGAACCTGGTTATGGAACAACCAGTGGACTTTGATAGTTTGGAAAAGAACCATCTTGATGTCCTAAAGTTCTTTTCTAATCACAAAGGGAGCTTTAGGTACATGAATTTATTAAATGGTCCAATCTATCCTACTCTGGTGAAAGATTTCTGGATTAGAAGCAAGGTGAGGACTGTTGAAGATTATCACAAGGAGCTAGCTGCAAGGAGGAAAGAGAAGCCTGAAAATGAAGACAAAACCCCTCAAGAGTTAGGTCTAAGAGTCATTGAAGAAACAGAGGTGCATTCTGTTGTGTGCGGATTTGAAGTAATTCTCACTACTTCAAACTTGGCTAAGGTGTTATCCATCCCAAACGAAGGTATCCATTATACCTTTAGTCACAGTGAAGCACAAGAATCTATGTTTCTGAAGAATATGACAAGACATTGCTATGTCAAAGGAACAAGCTGTGAGAGCAACAAGATAGGTGATCTAAAGCCCTCTCAGAGGATATTAGCCAAAATCATGTTAAGTTCTATATTTCCAGGAAATAAAAATCCTGATCACTTGTCATGGGATCATAGACACTTTGTCTATTTTCTCACTAGGAAATATGATTTAAATTGGGCTAAATACATCTTTGATCACCTATGCAAATCTGTGCTCTTATCTCAAAATCAGGCCAAGTCTGATATACATGTAGTCTACCCAAGGGTCCTCAGTGAGATTTTCTATCAGAGTAAAGTAATAGATATAATCAAAGCTGCTGGTCATGACTACTTGTTAAGAGAATGCAGAGCCTCCACCTTATCTGTTCATTCACTAGCTTGCATGAACCTGTCGTCAGAACTTGAAGCACAACCTTCAAAACCTCTAGTATATCAATCTCACTCAGAACCTTCCTTGGTTAAGAAATGGAACATTGGCATGCCTACAATTTCTTGTGACATTGTCAATAAGAATATTCAACTGTTGGACAACCTAGGAGAAGGATTTGAGAGTGAGAAGGTAGTGCTGAAAAAGAAGAGAAGAAGGTTAGTGAAAGCATATGAAGTTGAAAACTCAAAGAGTGATGATGAGCCTCTCAGCGTCAGACAAAGGAAGCTTCTCAAGGTGTCTGAGGAAAATATTAATGAAAGCTCAGATCATAACAGATCAAGTGATGTATCTAAATCTGTTGTTGCTACTGCTCAAGACATTCAGTTTACCTCATCATCAACCCAACCCCTCTCAAACTATAACCAGACAGATTCTGAAGATAACCTTACCATAAAACAACTCATATCAGAACCTGTTAAATCAACTCACCCTGAACCAGTCTTCATCAACATATCATCATCATCATCTTCAACTGATTCTGACTCTAATGAGTTAGATGAGATTCTAGCTAATTTTGAACTACTTAATGCCAAATCTAAGCATAAAATAGCTCAATCATCAATGGCTCAAACCTTTTCAAAACCTCATCTGAACATATTGTTTCAGAAGAAAACCTGAACCTCTCACCATCAGACCATGTTGAGGCTATGATCAAAGAACTCTCTACAGAAGACTTCCATCTCAAAAACTTTGATCATACCAGTCCTAGTCCTCAACAATCCCAACATTTGCCTACCCTCTCCAATCCCCAACTCACAAATACACTCTTATCAAATGAACCTCATCCCACCCAATCAAACAATCCTGATGTCTTGAGCATTTGCAATGACTTGTTAAAACAGATATATGGTCTTTATGATCTAAGGTAAACAAATATGCCTTCATCTGAGTATGCTTCTCAATGGATAAGTCTGACAGAGGAACTGGTGAAAGAAGTGCACAATCTTCAGAAGGCAGCTATGGAAGAACAGAAGATGTTTGACAAAGGGAAAGCTATCAATGCTGAGAAGGACATTCAGAATCAAATGGACACAGAGAGGAATCATCCTGAATCCTCTGCTGCAAGAGAAAAGGTGGACGATCTGAATGTTCCTCCTCAAGACAGTCTGAGGGGTGATCAAGCAAATCAACAGTATCTAAGGAACCCTTTCTATGAAGATGACATCAGAAGGATTGAAGCAAAAGTAGACAAGTTTGTGGGATTGATGGAAGAAGTAAATGCCAATCAGAAAAACATCTCTCTCTGTAGTCAACCCCAACCTTAGAACTTGTTTAATTGCTTATATGACTTTATGATTGATAATTTGCAAAGCATCCTGATTAGGTTAAAATTTTGTTTAGGTTAAAATTCTAATTGTTAATCGGACATACCTATTCACTATATTTATCTGAATATGCAAGTTGTTAATTCTGTTTGGTATGTCGTTTGTTTGTTTGTTTTAACTCTTTAAATGATTTCTATCTTGCAAAATAATCTTTAAAACTCTTGAATTTCGTTCACTTTTCATAAGTACAATATGTGGATATTCTTAAAGTATCAAATTACATAACAAGAGAAGGCATAAAAGTAAGAAATCAAATAAAACAAGCCAAAGTAATGAATCTTATTTCATTAAGAACATAAGTTCTATATTACAGACCAATATTTCTAAGAACTATCTTCTGGACGCTCTAAAAGGTCATGTTTGTGGTTACAAGCCTACATGACCTTTGCAGAGGGGAAAGGTTGAGGTTTTGGCCGAAGCCATTCAACCAGTAGTCTTTCTTGAAGAAACCAACTCTGCTGCATCAGTTTGGTTTTCCTCAGGAGAAGACTCTAGCCCCTCTAGAGCCTCGAACTTCAGTTTGATTTTCTTCAGGAAGATATGTCTTCAGAACTTAAAACAGTCAGAGTCCAAAGATTTCTCTTTAGACTCTGAACTGAGTTCTTCTGTAAAGGACACTGGCTTTGTTTCCATTGGTTTCTTCTTATGTTTTCTCCTATCTTGACTGACTCTCACTGAAACTACTTTCTTCTTCTCTGAGCGTTTCATTTTTTTTCTCAAGAGATCTATCAATAACCTAAGATTATTCTGTGTGAGTAAAATGACTAGGTATCTCTCTCCTTTTATAAGCAAAATTCAATGGCCGAGTATTAAATGTGCTCAACCACTCCTGATTTGACGGCATTGAAAGTTGAATTTCTATTAATTGCTTATATTACCTTTTTGATAATGACAAAAGGGGGAGAAAGAATATTGGTAAATCAATTGTTGGAAGAAGCGAAATTACTTGGCTTTTTAGGGCCTTGTAGTGCTTCAGAGAGAGAACGTAGGAGACTGGTCAAAATAGTAGAATGAGGTACATGCTTTGTTATGACAATCTGATCTTTGAGGATTTCACAATATTGTACTAAAGAGCTCTGAACTATTTTCAAATTTTTGTTCAGACTCTGAGTTATTTTCTTTGAAAAGATTTTTTTTAAAGCTCTGAACTGTTTGAAAATATTTTGAACTCTGAAGCTATTAATGATAACCATCAGAACCAAGTGTGTATGTAGAAGTCTTTAAGCGCCTCTGATCCTATTTTGTCATTCAATTTAAATATTGCTTCAATTTAAATATTGCTTCATCTTGCATCTGCATTAAGGGCTTAATTTTCAAGGAGAATGCATTTATTAATTGAAGTTTATTATTCATAGTTAGTTCTTGAGTAAGGGTGCAACTTTACTAAAAGATTATCATACTATGGAAAGAAGAAGCTTGCAAACCTTGTTCTTTACATAGTGAAATATGAATAATTTAAGTCATATAATAAAGTATTTCTGAAACTGATTAAAATTAACTATGGATACAAAATAGGGGGAGCTTACAAACCTAACCCTATGGGTTATCAGACTTAGAGGGAGCTTGCAAAACTCAGAAGCCTAATGTCAACATAGCTGATTTTTTTCAACAACAATTGTATTTAATACTTGTGTTTGTCATCATCAAAAAGGGGGAGATTGTTGGAACAAAATATGTGTTAATACACACCCTTAAGTTTTGATGATAACAAAGTATTAAATGGACAATTGATGGTACTAATGTTTAAATTAAGTGCAGGAGAATTCAACGTTTAATCAAGAGCACATTTAATTTAAACTCTGATGAAACCAATGGAAGTCTGAATATTTAGACTCTGAAAGAGTTCAGATGCTACAACGTGGTCAGAAGCTATACAAAGTTCAGAAGCTCAAAGTAGATCAGAACGTCTGAAGCTGTTCAGGGACTCAGAGGAGTTCAGAAGCTCAAGGATGTTCAGATGCCTACAAGAGTTCAGAGGTTGTCTGCTAGTCATAAGTCATTCAGAGGATGAAGAAGTTCAGAAGCTGAATTACGAAGGACTATCAGAGGTCAACCATTCAAAGACCAATCAGACTCTAAGTTATCAAAGGTTCATCAGAAGCAAAGGAATTCCCAGTCATCAGAGGGCTACATCAACTACAACTTATAAAGCCTGATGACTTGTTCTAAGGTCAACTAAAATGCAACGGTCACAAAGGATGTGATCCCTCTCTCTAGGAGCTAGTTGTACCTTATAACTGTACCATTGGACAGACAGCAAAGGTGAAGCTTCTCTGCAAAGGAAGACGTGGCTTTATTCAACGGATCTTCAATGTCTACAGCTATCCAAGTTGCAACGGGAATTTCTCCAACGTCTCAATATCTTTCTCAACTCATATAAATATGCCAAAGAAAGAATTGATGACTAGCGTGAAGGAAAACGTAACTGTTTATCAAAGATAAAACGCAGCGGATTTTAAAATTTTATTTTCCTTCAATGGATCCATGTGAAAGATCATGGTCAAGAATATATTGTTACCTTGAGTAACTAATGCTTTCTTTCGCGAACAAGGAGATTTCGATCACGAACAGAAACTGCTTACGATCACGAACTGCCTTTCGATCACGAACAAGAAACACCGTATGATCACGAACAAGAACCTTCAATCGATCACGAGCACCACAATTGCAGCACCTCCACTTAGTCCACACGAACAGAAACCTTCAACCTTGGGTGCTAGCCGTTCTTGGATGAAGAATGAGGGAACTTGAGCGGATTAGGGTTTAGAGAAATTCACAATTTCTCAAATACGAATTAGGGTTTAGAGAAATTCAGAATTTCTCCAAAAGTGTGAGAGACTGAACTTCATAAGGCTCTATTTATAGAGTTTCTTATGTGAGCTTCAGTTCACACGAATTTGGACTTCTTAAGCCCAATATTTGTTTTTTCACTAATTGCACCCCCGCAATAAGTCTTACTTATTTTTCCCGTTTTAACTGTCCTTATGTGTGTGACCCTGTAGGTTCTTATAACGTTGGCAATAATATTTATCTTAATATTATAAACAGTGAGCGGTATCTAGCAACACATCACTGTTACCCAAGTTATAAGAATGTCATGTGATCTGACTAACCTTTCTCTGATAAACATCTTGTGCATAATTACCCTTTTGTCCTCATGTCTATATTGAACACAAGGCATAGTATGTCATCCTTGTCTAGTTCAATATTGGGCCCATAGACATATCTCCCGTTATGTAGGAGGGACAAATCCCATCTAGGTCACTCATGTCCCTCAGCATGATTCGTGGGATACCCATCAACCAACATTATAGTTATCCAGTTACGGATAGCGTTTGAATGGCAACAAGGTATTACACTCCTACATCTAGGGTACACAGTGGTTTCAGGTCGAAGGATGGAATGCACCTTTTATCACTATGAGAATAACTTATGACATTTCATAACATTCTATGCAGTATTCTCATGGTGGGTCAATCCGATATAAAGTTACCCTTAACATTTATATCTATGTGATGACTTGATAACTCATTATCTATGATCAGTGAGACGTGATCATCAGTCTACCAACATAATAGTCTCTATGCTTTAATGTTATCCCATTTCATATTAAAGCTTGACTACGGATACTTTAAGAATAGTGTTCTTAAGTTAATGTAATCTCACGATTAAGTCTCACTTAATGTTTCATTACATGAACAATCTATTCTAGGGACTTTATTATTTTGGAAAACAACCATAATAAAGAAATGCCTTATTATATATATTTAATATATATAAATCATGTCACAATACAAAAGCAAATGCTATCAAATAGATTGGCTTTTAGGGCTTACTCCAACATAGCGCACACCATTAGATAAAATCTCTCAGAAGAAAGTGAGAATTTGAATTGTAATAGATAATATCTCTCAAATGAAGTTGAATTTGAATTGTTGGTTAAAAAAAATTGTGAAAAAATAATTGGTTATTATATGATATTAATTTATTGAGTTAATAGCCAAACGCTCACATGAAAATTCAAAAATTGTCATTATTTCACCTGAAATATTTGAAATAGCGCATAGCCACCATAATTTGTGTGACGTGTGGCAAATTGCCAATTATGTTAGATTGTTTCACCAAACTTGATGATGTGGACATTAGAAGGTGACATAACAATATTATGTCGAGTGATTACTTAAGTGAATTTATAGGAGGCATTTTAATCGAATTTGGAGAGAAAGAGAGAAGGAGAAAGATATAGACAGGGGTTAGAGGAAAAAAAGGGTGGAGGAGAGAGACAAAGAGAGAGAGAGAGAGAGTTATGTTGAACAAAAATGAATTTTAGAACAATATCTATAAGGATTTGATGATAACAATGTATCAAATTATTCCATCAATATTTCTTATTTTCGTATACAACCATAGTTGAAAGATTCATGAGATCTTCAAATTTCATAAACCTTAACTATATGATCCAAATTTTAACACAAAAAACAATAAAGAATATTATTCTTAGAATCATAGAGATAATAAAGAAGTCTGTAGCAATGACGGAAGGAAAAGAGATAGGAAAGAATCCAAAAAGACTCCTAAACCAAATAAAGAATTTGAAAAAAATAACTTAATAAAATACACATAGCATAAGATGTACAAAACATGAAATGTCATCCAAAAAAACTATGCAATAAACTGATAATAACTTCAAATGTATTAAGAAAAATATTAATACAAAAAATAAGAAATATCCTAGCTTTATTTTATAACTTTGTTGGCAAATTTTTTTTTTTTTTTTGGATTACACTTTGTTGGCAAATTTTGCACGTATTAGCTTCGTTACAGCTTTCTTTTTTTTTTTTTTTTTGTGTTCTGCCCCATGTGCTATTAAAAATTAATTAACAAGAACGAAGAGTTGTCATCATATCAATTGTGCGACTGTTTGCATCAAACCATTAACAAGAGGATATGATGAACCTTTTGACGATCAAACAAGTAAAGAAAAATATATATGGAATAAGTTTTTCTCAAATTTATTCATTTCATTATTTTGAGTAACTTTTTCGAAGTAAATATTATTTGTTTGGATTTGTTATTATCTATATTCAAGAATCAAATAAAAGATTTCCTTACCAAAAAAAAGAATCAAATAAAAGATTTAAAAGAAATAAGAAAACGCCGTACATTGCTCGACCAATTTTGTAAGACTATAAGAAATATTGTATTAACAACAAATCGGCATAAAAAATTGCAATTTCCATAACCTAAATAAATTTATTGTGGAAGCAATAAATGGATCACAATTTATAACTTTTTATTTATCGTAAAAAAATTACAAATTGTGATCCATTTATTGTATCTGCAATAAACCGAAAACGATCTAGCCCAACATATTTCACAAATCCAACAAACTTTTAGAGCATAACTTTTACGAAGAACTTGTTCTCTAATTCATGGATCCAAGTGGATTGCAAATGATTTTGAATCTATGTGCAATGGTAACCCATAAAGTGAATTTATGATTACTATTAATGGCAATTTGTGATTTGTTGGCACTATCTTTTTATAAGAGAAGAACGTTTGTTGTGATATTTGAAACATTTATGGAATTGGTTTTAAGATTTACCATAAAGATCCTAACTTGTCTCATGAGTTATATTAAGTTGTTGGTTAAAAAAAATTGTGAAAAAATAATTGGTTATTATATGATATTAATTTATTGAGTTAATAGCCAAACGCTCCCATGAAAATTCAAAAATTGTCATTATTTCACCTGAAATATTTGAAATAGCGCATAGCCACCATAATTTCAGTGACGTGTGGAAAATTGCCAATTATGTTAGATTGTTTCACCAAACTTGATGATGTGGACATTAGAAGGTGACATAACAATATTATGTTGAGTGATTACTTAAGTGAATTTATAGGAGGCATTTAAATCGAATTTGGAGAGAAAGAGAGAAGGAGAGAGATATAGACAGGGGTGAGAGGAAAAAAAGGGTGGAGGAGAGAGACAGAGAGAGAGAGAGAGAGAGAGAGAGAGAGAGAGAGAGAGAGAGAGAGAGAGAGAGTTATGTTGAACAAAAATGAATTTTAGAACAATATCTATAAGGATTTGATGATAACAATGTATCAAATTATTCCATCAATATTTCTTATTTTCGTATACAACCATAATTGAAAGATTCATGAGATCTTCAAATTTCATAAACCTTAACTATATGATCCAAATTTTAACACAAAAAACAATAAAGAATATTATTCTTAGAATCATAGAGACAATAAAGAAGTCTGTAGCAATGGCGGAAGGAAAAGAGATAGGAAAGAATCCAAAAAGACTCCTAAACCAAATAAAGAATTTGAAAAAAATAACTTAATAAAATACACATAGAATAAGATGTACAAAACATGAAATGTCATCCAAAAAAACTATTCAATAAACTGATAATAACTTCAAATGTATTAAGAAAAATATTAATACAAAAAATAAGAAATATCCTAGCTTTATTTCTATAACTTTGTTGGCAAATTTTGCACGTATTAGCTTCGTTACAGCTTTTTATTTATTTTTTTAATTTGTGTTCTGCCCCATTTGCTATTACAAATTAATCAACAAGAACGAAGAGTTAACATCATATCAATTGTGCGACTGTTTGCATCAAACCATTAACAAGAGGATATGATGAACCTTTTGACGATCAAACAAGTAAAGAAAAATATATATGGAATAAGTTTTTCTCAAATTTATTCATTTCATTATTTTGAGTAACTTTTTCGAAGTAAATATTATTTGTTTGGATTTGTTATTATATATATTCAAGAATCAAATAAAAGATTTCCTTACCAAAAAAAAGAATCAAATAAAAGATTTAAAAGAAATAAGAAAACGCCGTACATTGCTCGACCAATTTTGTAAGACCATAAGAAATATTGTATTAACAACAAATCAGCATAAAAAATTGTAATTTCCATAACCTAAATAAATTTATTGTGGAAGCAATAAATGGATCACAATTTATAACTTTTTATTTATCGTAAAAAAATTACAAATTGTGATCCATTTATTGTATCTGCAATAAACCGAAAACGATCTAGCCCAACATATTTCACAAATCCAACAAACGTTTAGAGCATAACTTTTATGAAGAACTTGTTCTCTAATTCATGGATCCAAGTGGATTGCAAATGATTTTGAATCTATGAGCAATGGTAACCCAAAAAGTGAATTTATGATTATTATTAATGGCAATTTGTGATTTGTTGGCACTATAACTATCTTTTTATAATAGAAGAACGTTTGTTGTGATATTTGAAACATTTAGGGAATTGGTTTTAAGATTTACCATAAAGATCCTAACTTGTCTCATAAATTATATTAAGTTGTTGGTTAAAAAAAATTGTGAAAAAATAATTGGTTATTATATGATATTAATTTATTGAGTTAATAGCCAAACGCTCCCATGAAAATTCAAAAATTGTCATTATTTCACCTGAAATATTTGAAATAGCGCATAACCACCATAATTTGTGTGACGTGTGGCAAATTGCCAATTATGTTAGATTGTTTCACCAAACTTGATGATGTGGACATTAGAAGGTGACATAACAATATTATGTTGAGTGATTACTTAAGTGAATTTATAGGAGGCATTTTAATCGAATTTGGAGAGAAAGAGAGAAGGAGAGAGATATAGACAGGGGTGAGAGGAAAAAAAGGGTGGAGGAGAGAGACAGAGAGAGAGAGAGAGAGAGAGAGAGAGAGAGAGAGAGAGAGAGAGAGAGAGAGAGAGAGAGAGAGAGAGAGAGAGAGAGAGAGAGAGAGTTATGTTGAACAAAAATGAATTTTAGAACAATATCTATAAGGATTTGATGATAACAATGTATCAAATTATTCCATCAATATTTCTTATTTTCGTATACAACCATAATTGAAACATTCATGAGATCTTCAAATTTCATAAACCTTAACTATATGATCCAAATTTTAACACAAAAAACAATAAAGAATATTATTCTTAGAATCATAGAGACAATAAAGAAGTCTGTAGCAATGGCGGAAGGAAAAGAGATAGGAAAGAATCCAAAAAGACTCCTAAACCAAATAAAGAATTTGAAAAAAATAACTTAATAAAATACACATAGAATAAGATGTACAAAACATGAAATGTCATCCAAAAAAACTATTCAATAAACTGATAATAACTTCAAATGTATTAAGAAAAATATTAATACAAAAAATAAGAAATATCCTAGCTTTATTTCTATAACTTTGTTGGCAAATTTTGCACGTATTAGCTTCGTTAGAGCTTTCTATTTTTTTTTTAATTTGTGTTCTGCCCCATTTGCTATTAAAAATTAATCAACAAGAACGAAGAGTTAACATCATATCAATTGTGCGACTGTTTGCATCAAACCATTAACAAGAGGATATGATGAACCTTTTGACGATCAAACAAGTAAAGAAAAATATATATGGAATAAGTTTTTCTCAAATTTATTCATTTCATTATTTTGAGTAACTTTTTCGAAGTAAATATTATTTGTTTGGATTTGTTATTATGTATATTCAAGAATCAAATAAAAGATTTCCTTACCAAAAAAAAGAATCAAATAAAAGATTTAAAAGAAATAAGAAAACGCCGTACATTGCTCGACCAATTTTGTAAGACCATAAGAAATATTGTATTAACAACAAATCGGCATAAAAAATTGCAATTTCCATAACCTAAATAAATTTATTGTGGAAGCAATAAATGGATCACAATTTATAACTTTTTATTTATCGTAAAAAAATTACAAATTGTGATCCATTTATTGTATCTGCAATAAACCGAAAACGATCTAGCCCAACATATTTCACAAATCCAACAAACGTTTAGAGCATAACTTTTATGAAGAACTTGTTCTCTAATTCATGGATCCAAGTGGATTGCAAATGATTTGGAATCTATGAGCAATGGTAACCCAAAAAGTGAATTTATGATTATTATTAATGGCAATTTGTGATTTGTTGGCACTATAACTATCTTTTTATAATAGAAGAACGTTTGTTGTGATATTTGAAACATTTAGGGAATTGGTTTTAAGATTTACCATAAAGATCCTAACTTGTCTCATAAATTATATTAAGTTGTTGGTTAAAAAAAATTGTGAAAAAATAATTGGTTATTATATGATATTAATTTATTGAGTTAATAGCCAAACGCTCCCATGAAAATTCAAAAATTGTCATTATTTCACCTGAAATATTTGAAATAGCGCATAACCACCATAATTTGTGTGACGTGTGGCAAATTGCCAATTATGTTAGATTGTTTCACCAAACTTGATGATGTGGACATTAGAAGGTGACATAACAATATTATGTTGAGTGATTACTTAAGTGAATTTATAGGAGGCATTTTAATCGAATTTGGAGAGAAAGAGAGAAGGAGAGAGATATAGACAGGGGTGAGAGGAAAAAAAGGGTGGAGGAGAGAGACAAAGAGAGAGAGAGAGAGAGAGAGAGAGAGAGAGAGAGAGAGAGAGAGAGAGAGAGTTATGTTGAACAAAAATGAATTTTAGAACAATATCTATAAGGATTTGATGATAACAATGTATCAAATTATTCCATCAATATTTCTTATTTTCGTATACAACCATAATTGAAACATTCATGAGATCTTCAAATTTCATAAACCTTAACTATATGATCCAAATTTTAACACAAAAAACAATAAAGAATATTATTCTTAGAATCATAGAGACAATAAAGAAGTCTGTAGCAATGGCGGAAGGAAAAGAGATAGGAAAGAATCCAAAAAGACTCCTAAACCAAATAAAGAATTTGAAAAAAATAACTTAATAAAATACACATAGAATAAGATGTACAAAACATGAAATGTCATCCAAAAAAACTATTCAATAAACTGATAATAACTTCAAATGTATTAAGAAAAATATTAATACAAAAAATAAGAAATATCCTAGCTTTATTTCTATAACTTTGTTGGCAAATTTTGCACGTATTAGCTTCGTTAGAGCTTTCTATTTTTTTTTTAATTTGTGTTCTGCCCCATTTGCTATTAAAAATTAATCAACAAGAACGAAGAGTTAACATCATATCAATTGTGCGACTGTTTGCATCAAACCATTAACAAGAGGATATGATGAACCTTTTGACGATCAAACAAGTAAAGAAAAATATATATGGAATAAGTTTTTCTCAAATTTATTCATTTCATTATTTTGAGTAACTTTTTCGAAGTAAATATTATTTGTTTGGATTTGTTATTATGTATATTCAAGAATCAAATAAAAGATTTCCTTACCAAAAAAAAGAATCAAATAAAAGATTTAAAAGAAATAAGAAAACGCCGTACATTGCTCGACCAATTTTGTAAGACCATAAGAAATATTGTATTAACAACAAATCGGCATAAAAAATTGCAATTTCCATAACCTAAATAAATTTATTGTGGAAGCAATAAATGGATCACAATTTATAACTTTTTATTTATCGTAAAAAAATTAGAAATTGTGATCCATTTATTGTATCTGCAATAAACCGAAAACGATCTAGCCCAACATATTTCACAAATCCAACAAACGTTTAGAGCATAACTTTTATGAACAACTTGTTCTCTAATTCATGGATCCAAGTGGATTGCAAATGATTTTGAATCTATGAGCAATGGTAACCCAAAAAGTGAATTTATGATTATTATTAATGGCAATTTGTGATTTGTTGGCACTATAACTATCTTTTTATAATAGAAGAACGTTTGTTGTGATATTTGAAACATTTAGGGAATTGGTTTTAAGATTTACCATAAAGATCCTAACTTGTCTCATAAGTTATATTAAGTTGTTGGTTAAAAAAAATTGTGAAAAAATAATTGGTTATTGTATGATATTAATTTATTGAGTTAATAGCCAAACGCTCCCATGAAAATTCAAAAATTGTCATTATTTCACCTGAAATATTTGAAATAGCGCATAACCACCATAATTTGTGTGACGTGTGGCAAATTGCCAATTATGTTAGATTGTTTCACCAAACTTGATGATGTGGACATTAGAAGGTGACATAACAATATTATGTTGAGTGATTACTTAAGTGAATTTATAGGAGGCATTTTAATCGAATTTGGAGAGAAAGAGAGAAGGAGAGAGATATAGACAGGGGTGAGAGGAAAAAAAGGGTGGAGGAGAGAGACAAAGAGAGAGAGAGAGAGAGAGAGAGAGTTATGTTGAACAAAAATGAATTTTAGAACAATATCTATAAGGATTTGATGATAACAATGTATCAAATTATTCCATCAATATTTCTTATTTTCGTATACAACCATAATTGAAAGATTCATGTGATCTTCAAATTTCATAAACCTTAACTATATGATCCAAATTTTAACACAAAAAACAATAAAGAATATTATTCTTAGAATCATAGAGACAATAAAGAAGTCTGTAGCAATGGCGGAAGGAAAAGAGATAGGAAAGAATCCAAAAAGACTCCTAAACCAAATAAAGAATTTGAAAAAAATAACTTAATAAAATACACATAGAATAAGATGTACAAAACATGAAATGTCATCCAAAAAAACTATTCAATAAACTGATAATAACTTCAAATGTATTAAGAAAAATATTAATACAAAAAATAAGAAATATCCTAGCTTTATTTCTATAACTTTGTTGGAAAATTTGCACGTATTAGCTTCGTTAGAGCTTTCTATTTTTTTTTTAATTTGTGTTCTGCCCCATTTGCTATTAAAAATTAATCAACAAGAACGAAGAGTTAACATCATATCAATTGTGCGACTGTTTGCATCAAACCATTAACAAGAGGATATGATGAACCTTTTGACGATCAAACAAGTAAAGAAAAATATATATGGAATAAGTTTTTCTCAAATTTATTCATTTCATTATTTTGAGTAACTTTTTCGAAGTAAATATTATTTGTTTTGATTTGTTATTATGTATATTCAAGAATCAAATAAAAGATTTCCTTACCAATAAAAAGAATCAAATAAAAGATTTAAAAGAAATAAGAAAACGCCGTACATTGCTCGACCAATTTTGTAAGACCATAAGAAATATTGTATTAACAACAAATCGGCATAAAAAATTGCAATTTCCATAACCTAAATAAATTTATTGTGGAAGCAATAAATGGATCACAATTTATAACTTTTTATTTATCGTAAAAAAATTACAAATTGTGATCCATTTATTGTATCTGCAATAAACCGAAAACGATCTAGCCCAACATATTTCACAAATCCAACAAACGTTTAGAGCATAACTTTTATGAAGAACTTGTTCTCTAATTCATGGATCCAAGTGGATTGCAAATGATTTTGAATCTATGAGCAATGGTAACCCAAAAAGTGAATTTATGATTATTATTAATGGCAATTTGTGATTTGTTGGCACTATAACTATCTTTTTATAATAGAAGAACGTTTGTTGTGATATTTGAAACATTTAGGGAATTGGTTTTAAGATTTACCATAAAGATCCTAACTTGTCTCATAAGTTATATTAAGTTGTTGGTTAAAAAAAATTGTGAAAAAATAATTGGTTATTATATGATATTAATTTATTGAGTTAATAGCCAAACGCTCCCATGAAAATTCAAAAATTGTCATTATTTCACCTGAAATATTTGAAATAGCGCATAACCACCATAATTTGTGTGACGTGTGGCAAATTGCCAATTATGTTAGATTGTTTCACCAAACTTGATGATGTCATAGAGGCTCTGATACCATGTCAAATAACCGATTATCCCAAAAGTTTAAGCTATTAGGAAATGCTACATCAATGGTTTTATATTATTTCTAACAAAGTGGAAATAAAAAATAGTAAAATAGGAGGAAAAGGTATAAAGGAAAATAAGAGAAAATATAGAGTTCAATGGCAGAGTCCACAATAGATACGTTTTATGTACAAGTACAATTGCTGAAAGATTGAGCTCTTAAGGGAAGGGATAGTTTCTTCTTTGACAAGAACACTGCTGTTAAATTATGTGTTTATGGCCTACTTGACACAATGTTGATCCTAATATATAGTGTATGAATATGGTAGCCCAAGAGTTTCACAGGGTGTAATTAGAAATGCCAATCATATATATTGTATAAGATGACTTATTTTCGGATCAAACTCACATCTAGGAGTTCTCTAATGGTTTATTTCTGTGTCAACATGTCAACACATTTCTTGTTATGTGCTTCTTAAAGAACCATCCATCGTTATATTGCTGATACAATTAATGCCATATGGTGTGTTAAGTATTGAAGATTCTTGTGATGCAAGCAACTTAGAAGAAGAAAAGAACAAAGCTCTAACTAACTTGTAACTACCTTTGGAGTTTGTATATAGTGTAGTTGATGTATGATAGCTTAGAGTGATCCTTAGCTAGTGTATAAAAGGATTCACATTGTATTCTTTTTCATTAATTGAAAGAAGCATGAATATTCTCTTCATCCTCTCAATCATTTCTTTCATTTCTCTTATATGTTAACATGGTATCAACCGCCATTACGATCCACTTCCGCCACCGTAACTAACTCTTAACCGTTTTTTCCGGCGAACATGCCTCCTCGTGTAGCTCCACCAGAACCTACCATGGATCATTCTTCTCCGTTCTACGTTCATCCCGGCGATGGTCCTTCCTCTGTCACCGTTACTCCTCCTCTCACCGGTTCGAATTATCACTCGTGGTCTCGATCAATGAGACGTGCTTTAGGTGCGAAGATGAAGCTTGATTTTGTCGATGGAAATCTTCCTCCACCTCCGGATGCTTTCGATCCAAGCTTTCGTGCATGGAATCGTTGCAATCAGTTGGTTTCTTCTTAGATCTTGAACTCTGTTTCTGCATCCATTGCGCAATCGGTGATTTTCTTGGAAAACGCTGTGGATATCTAGAATGATCTTCGCGAACGTTTCTCACAAGGTGATTTGATTCGTATTTCTGAATTGCAACGTGAAATTTACGATCTCAAGCAAGAAAATCGTTCTGTTACTGAATTCTATTCTGAATTGAAACTTCTTTGGGAAGAATTGGAGCTTTATTTGCCAATTCCTACGTGCACATGTCGTGTTCGTTGCTCTTGCGAGGCTATGCGTGCTGCTCGCCACAATCATGTGGTTCTTCACACCATTCGTTTTCTTACTGGTCTTAACGAGAATTTTGCTGTTGTTAAGTCTCAAATCTTGCTCATGGAACCTCTTCCAACAATGAATAAAGTGTTTTCCATGGTGATTCAACATGAACGTCAAGGTAATTTTCCACTTGTTGATGAATCTAAGATTTCTGTTAATGCTGCTAGATATGGCAAACCTTCTGGCTCCAAACCTTCTCGTGGTTGTACCTATTGTGGAAAGGATAATCACGTTGTGGAGAATTGTTTCAAGAAGTATGGAGTTCCTCCTCATATGAAGAAATCTCAATCTGCTGGTGTTAATGCTGCAATTGAGGGAGGAAATGTTGAGTCACATGCACCATCCACACCTTCTCTTTCACAGGACCAGTATGATAAGCTAATGACTCTTCTTCAGACTTCTAATCTTGTTCCAAATTCTACTGCAAGTTCCAATCAGGTTGGTTCTTCAATGAATTCTGATCATACATCAGGACTTCATAAAGGTATAAGCTCTAATTCACATAATGCATGTATTCTTAGCTCATGGATTTTAGATTCTGGAGCTAGTCATCATATATGCAATTCGTTAAATTGGTTTCAGTCATATATTGAGATCAATCCTATGAACATAAAATTACCAAATGGAAATTTTGCTATTGCAAAATATTCTGGAACTGTTAGTTTTTCCCCATTGTTCACTATCACTGATGTTTTGTATGTGCCAAATTTTTCAATTAATTTGATTGCAGTTTCCAAGTTATGTCACACACTCAATTATCACATTAAATTCACTGGTTCCAATTGTTTCATTCAGGACCACAAGAGTTTGAGGATGATTGGTTCAGCTGATGAACATGATGGACTGTACTACTTGAATCTCACAGATAATGTTGCTCATGTGGCTACCATTGAAGGCACAAACTATCCTACCATTCCCAAGTCTGCTATTTGGCATTTTAGATTAGGACACCCTTCTCACCATAGGCTTGTTAGTTTACATGAAAAATTTCCTTATGTAACCTCAGATCAAGGTGGAATTTGTGATATTTGTCACCTTGCTAGGCATAAGAAACTTCCCTATAAGAATAGTTTTAATAAAGCATTACATGCTTATGATGTAATTCATTTTGACATTTGGGGTCCTATATCAATAAAATCCATTCATGGTCACTCTTATTTCTTAACTGCCATAGATGATTATAGCAGATATACATGGATTGTTTTAATGAAAAGTAAGGCTGAAACTAGACAACATGTTGTGCATCTCATCAATTTCATTAAAACACAGTTTGATCATCAAGTTAAAATTGTAAGGTCTGATAATGGACCTGAATTTCTCATGAATGATTTTTATTCTACAAGAGGTATATTGCATCAAACAAGTTGTGTGGAATCTCCACAGCAAAATGGTAGGGTGGAGAGGAAGCATCAACATCTTTTAAACATTGCTAGAGCATTACTTTTTCAGTCAAATTTGCCTAAATATTTTTGGTCTTATGCTGTTTTGCATGCTACATACATAATAAATAGAATTTCTACTCCTGTATTACAAGACAAATCCCCCTTTGAAATGTTGCATAATAGTTTACCTGATTTACATGAATTAAAAGTTTTTGGATCATTGGTCTATGCATCCACTCTTTCTGTCAATAGAACAAAACTATCACCTAGAGGCAGAAAATGTGCTTTCTTAGGCTACAAGCAAGGTGTTAAAGGCACAGTTCTACTTGATCTAATCACCAAAACCATATTCATATCTAGAAATGTAACACACCATGACCATATTCTTCCATATCAAAACCAATCCACAAAAACTAACTGCATTACCATTCCAACTTTCAATGTGACCAGTCACAAAACACCTACACTGACCTTAACATTGATGAAAATCTACCTGTTGAACCTACACCTTTACCACTAGAACAAACTGACACCACTAACTCAATTGAACCTTCTTCCACCACTCCATCAGATAACACTGAAAATCCACCCACCACTAGGCCTCATAGGGAAACACATAAGCCATCTTATCTGTCAGATTATGTTTGCAGTTCTGAAGGTCCATCAACTAATCCTTCATCCACAGGTACTCTTTATCCCATTTCTTCTTATCATTCATTAGCACATTTGTCAAAGTCTCATAATGCATTCACAATGTCTGTCACACTACACACTGAACCTAAAACCTACATTGAGGCTTGCAAGTCAGAACATTGGATACAAGCTATGAATTCTGAGCTTGAGGCTTTAGCTAGAACTGGAACTTGGAAAATTGTAGATCTACCACCCAACATTAAGCCTATTGGAAGCAAATGGTATACAAAATCAAACACAAGTTTGATGGCACAGTTGAGAGATATAAAGCCAGACTTGTTGCCAAAGGATACAACCAGGTTGAAGGACTTGATTTCTTTGATACATTCTCTCCGGTAGCCAAACTCACTACTGTCAGAATGTTACTTGCTATTACTTCCATCAAGGGTTGGTTTTTGCATCAATTGGATGTGAACAATGCTTTTTTGCATGGTGATCTACAAGAAGATGTGTATATGAGCATACCAGATGGAGTTTCTTGTTCTAAACCACATCAAGTATGTAAGCTTCTCAAAAGTCTCTATGGCTTGAAGCAAGCAAGCAGAAAATGGTATGAGAAACTTACATCCTTATTGGTTAGGGAGGGATATAAACAATCTAGCTCTGATTATTCCTTATTCACTCTCAGTCATCAAGGAAATTTTACTATCCTTCTCATATATGTTGATGATATTATACTCTCTGGTACAAGCTTAGATGAAATTGACAGAATCAAGACTATCCTAGACACCAACTTCAAAATTAAAGATTTAGGAGTTGTGAAGTATTTCCTTGGTCTTGAAGTAGCACATTCAAAGGAAGGGATAAGTATCTCTCAAAGGAAATACTGTCTGGACTTACTCAAAGACTCTGGACTGCTTGGCTCTAAGCCTGCTTCTACTCCCTTGGATCCCTCTATAAAATTGCACAATGACAATGGAAAACCATTTGAAGATGTCAGTCTATATAGAAGGTTGATTGGGAAATTACTATACCTTACCAACACAAGGCCAGACATAGCTTATGCTACCCAGCAGTTAAGTCAATTTTTACACAATCCTACTGTAACACATTTCAAAGCAGCCTGCAGGGTTATTAGATACTTGAAGCATAATCCAGGCAGAGGACTCATGTTCTATAGACATTCAGACATCCACATCATTGGATACTCTGATGCTGACTGGGCTGGATGCTTGGACACAAGAAGATCTACCTCAGGGTATTGCTTCTTTCTAGGCTCATCTTTGGTCTCTTGGAAAGCTAAGAAACAACTGACAATCTCAAAATCTTCTTCTGAAGCTGAGTATAGAGCATTGTCTTCTGCTACTTGTGAACTGGTTTGGTTATTATACCTGTTGAAGGATTTGCACATTGAGTGTACTCAATTACCTGTTATATTTTGTGACAATCAAAGTGCATTACATATAGCTTCTAATCCTGTGTTTCACGAGAGAACTAAGCATATCGAAATTGACTGTCATTTGGTTAGAGAAAAGGTACAAGAAGGCTTGTTGAGACTGCTTCCAGTGTCCACTCAAGACCAGCTTGCTGATTGCCTCACTAAGGCTCTCCCAGTTCCTAAGTTCAATCATTTTGTGACCAAGCTTGGATTGCTTGACATCTACCAAGCATCAGCTTGTGGGAGGGTGTTAAGTATTAAAGATTCTTGTGATGCAAGAAACTTAGAAGAAGAAAAGAACAAAGCTCTAACTAACTTGTAACTACCTTTGGAGTTTGTATATAGTGTAGTTGATGTATGATAGCTTAGAGTGATCCTTAGCTAGTGTATAAAAGGATTCACATTGTATTCTTTTTCATTAATTGAAAGAAGCATGAATATTCTCTTCATCCTCTCAATCATTTCTTTCATTTCTCTTATATGTTAACATGGTGCAAGTGTTCTTCTATATTCAATGACACTTTAGAGTCAATCTGTTATCTTCTATTGATGCTTTGTTCAGCGAGTGATTCTATTATAAACCTTATAACAACATATTACCTCCATTTAACTTTTACATATTCAACTTCAAATTCGGCTATCAAATATGATGAATGGCTTAGAGGCTCAATTTGGTGTTTCATAAAGCTGCCTTGGCTTCTTCTGTCATTACCTGTTCAAATTAGCATCAATCCATGACTAGTGAAATTTGCATATCAAGTAAAGAGCCTGCATTTTATTTCTCTTTGATTTAAAGAAGTTCTAATCAAAAGCAACTACGCTTTGGTAACTTGTAAATTATCCATGCATATGCAACAAAAATTTATAGTAGAGCCTAAATTGATATTCCAGAGTCCAGACTCCTCAAATATATAACATTTAAAACACATATTTTTTGTTTTTAAGGACGGTTTGGATGGATTGGCTTACTCCAACAACAAAAAAAGAGCCTGGCTCAGGGAACACGCAACTTTCTTTTTAAAGTGAGTCTGGTTGTTAAATTATATAGTGATGTTCATTTTCTTTTGCACTTAATTGTTTTACAAGAACAATTATAAAGTGAGTCTAGTTGTTAAATTATATAGTGATGTTGGCTATTGTAAAAACACTCCAACAGAGCCCCATCAAAGCAAAAGATAAAATTATTTTAGCTTGATAATGAAATAAGACAATTATATTGTCCAATGTGGATTTGATATTTGTATAATTTTGAGCTTACCCATTAGGACCCTATTGTCCACGAACTGTTTTCTTTAGGAGGTTTGGGTCAGCACAAGTAGGGGCCCCATTCAGTGTTATCAAAATCGCGAGTCAACTCGCTGAATCGGACGATTTTACGAGTTACCCATACCTGGGCGATCGGAATCGTGTTCAGAATCGCCGGAGAAGAGGATCGGAGCCGGATCGACGTTCTGGATCGTGTAATCGCACAAACGGCGTGTTTTGCGATCTGAAGAGAAGACACACAGTGTTCCGGGTCGGGCATCTTGACCCGTTTACAAATTTAAGGCCCAGTTTTGTTTTACTCAAGGCCCACTATTTTTTAATACGTAAAACGCTGCGTTTGGCTTCAGAATAAATGAAACGCTCCGTTTTTGTTTTATCCACTAAAATCCAAAACCTACCGTTTTGACCAACAGCTGGGTCCCACATACCGTTTTGACCAACAGCTTTTTCTACTAGTTTTGTACGGAAACAGCTTTTGCTATTTGAACACAGCTTTTCCTCTTTATTTTTAAATAAAAATTCTTCCTTTTTCTTGGATATGTTCACAGCTTTTGCTTTCTTTATTTTTAAATAAAAATTTTCCTTTTTCTTGGATATGTTCAAGTACGAATTTTTTTTAGAAGAAGCAGATAAACACCTCTTCAACACTCAAACTCCATACTTATCTATCAAGCACCATACTTCTCTCTTCTATCCATATTTTTCTGATCTATTCAAGTAAATCTCAACACTCAAGAGCCATACCATAGATGTGAAACAAAAAAATTTCCCTCCAAGTGAACAAATTTTTCCCTCCACCCTTTTCACTATAAAACCAACTTCATTCCTCTCTGTCACTTGCACATACCAGTTACCTTTGATTTTTTCTGTTTCCTCTGTTTGTTACCCTCATCTCTTTTTTCACTTTGAAAATCCATTGATTTGTTCTGTTTCCTCTGTTTGTTACCCTCAACTCTTTTTTAACTTTTAAAATGTCTTCAAACCCTGTGACCAATGGTACTGCAGCTGCAACAATTGGCAGCAGTGGAACTGGTAGGTCTAATCTTAGACAAAATAGAAACACAGCTGGAATGAAAAATGACATTGCTTGGAACCATGATGTTGCAATTGATGAAACTAGAAGGAAAATCAAATGCAAATACTGCGGGAAGATTGTCTCAGGAGGCGTTTACCGTTTGAAACACCATTTGGCTGGAACACAGAAGGATGTTGAAGCCTGCCCAACTGTTCCAGTTGAAGTTAAGGTTCAGATGTGGGATGTGGTTGCATCTTTGCAACAAAAACTTGTTAAGAAGACACAGTCTGCAGAGTTTGATGAACAAATTAATGTCATTGCTGATTCGGCGGATGAAGCCGGGAAAAGAAAAATCTCATTAGATGCTGATAGTCCAACCAATCTTTTCAAGAGAAAGAATAGTCAAACTACTATCAATAGCATTTTCAAGAAGAGTGTGAGGGAAGATGCATGCACGGATATTGCTTCTTTCTTTTACAACAATGCTATTCCATTCAATGCGGTGAAGAGTGAAGAATTTCTTAAGATGTGTGCTTCTGTTGCACGACATGGAATGGGATTTAAGCCACCCTCATACCATGAGGTAAGGGTAACATACCTGAACAAACAGGTTGAAGCAACAAAGCTGATTGTGGAGGAACATAAAGCCATTTGGAAGAAAACTGGATGCACTATTATGACCGACGGATGGACGGACCGAAGGAGGAGAACAATACTTAATCTTTTGGTAAATAGTCCTAAGGGAACTATTTTTTTGAAGTCTATTGATGCAACGGACATCACCAAGACAACCGATAAAGTATTCAAGATGATGGATGAGGTCGTTGATGAGATCGGGGAAGAAAACATTGTTCAAGTCGTCACCGACAATGCAGCAAACTACAAGGCAGCCGACGAATTGTTGATGCAGAAGCGGAAACACTTGTATTGGACACCTTGTGCAGCTCACTGCATCGACTTGATGTTGGAGGATTTTGAGAAAAACATACCCCTCCACAAAGAGACAATCGCTACCGGTAAAAAAATTACAACTTATATTTATTCAAGAACCGGTCTTATGTGATTGTTGCATCATTTTACTAAAGGTGGAGACTTGATTAGACCCGCTGCCACTCGCTTTGCCACTTCCTATTTGACCTTAGGATGCTTGCATGACAATAAGGGAGCATTGATAAGAATGTTCACATCTCAGAAATGGAAATCCAGTGCTTTTTCAAAATCAAATGATGGAGTTTTTGTTGAAAATCATATTACGGATAAGGGATTTTGGAAAAATATCATCATGTGTTTGAGGGGTGCATTTCCCTTAATCGGTGTGCTACGCATGGTAGACTCCGATGAAAAGCCAGCCATGGGATCCATTTATGAAGCAATGGATCAAGCTAAAGAGAAGATACAAACGGGCTTCAACGGGGTTCAAAGGAGGTAAATTATCGTTCATTTTTCACTTGTTTGGTTGTGAAATTTATATACTTCAATGGAATATTTTTTTCTATTTTTTTCTCTATTAGCTACACTCCCTTGTGGGAAATCATTGACAAAAGATGGGATAAACAGCTGCATAGGCCACTGCATGCTGCTGGCTATTACCTTAACCATGGGATGCACTACTTTTAAGGCTGATTTTGAGGTTAAGGAGGGAATGTATGAATGCTTGAAAAGGATGGTAGGAAATAGGGATGAAAGAATTAAGATTGATGCTCAATTGGAGGAATTCAAAAGTAAAGCTGGAATGTTTGGTGGTGAATTAGCTATATGTGCACTTAAGACCAAAACTCCGGCACAATGGTGGGAATCGTATGGTGATACATGTCCGGAGTTGCAAAGGTTTGCTATTCGAATATTGAGCTTGACATGTAGCTCATCCGGTTGTGAGCGTAATTGGAGCGCTTTTGACAGAGTAAGATTTTAAAATTTATAAACTAATTTATACTTTGTTTTTTAAATTACCTAGTAGATTGTGTTTTAATTAATTGTATAAATATTTAGGTCCACACCAAGAAAAGAAATCGCTTAAAGCAAAAGACCATGAATGATGTGGTCTTTGTGATGGTAAATTCAAGACTAGACAAGAAGAAGCAAGCTAGGAAAGGAAAGGTTTATGACATAGATGATCTTGCTTCTGATGATGAGTGGGTTGCAGATAATGTTGATGAGAATTCAGATTTTGATTTGGATGCTCCAATTGAAGTTGGAGAAGAAGATGCTAATGTTAGTATTGGTGCTGCACTAGGAGATGATTTGGAGATTCCTAATGACAATGATAATGTTGAAGATGAAATTGATGAGAATGGAGATCATATGGAGGATGATTATGCTGAATTTGGATTGAATAATATCATAGATATCTAGAGTAGTAGTTTTACTGTAGGATTAAGTTATTTTGCTTCAAACTGAATTAGTAGGATTAAGTTATTTTGCTTCAGTTTGTACTTTTAATTAGTGGGATTAAGTTATTTTGCTTCAAACTGAATTAGTAGGATTAAGTTATTTTGCTTCAGTTTGAACTTTGAATTAATAGGATTAAGTTATTTGCTTCTGTTTGCTTTAGTTTCAAATTTGAATTATGTTGAATTGTTTTGAGTTTAAGTTTTGAATCTTAATTTTTATGTTGAGTTATATATCTATCATTATTAGGAATTTGGTTATACGATCCTTCTCCGATCAATGATCCTCTATTTTGGTAGGATCTTACGATTCGTGCTACGATTACCCGAGTTACGAACTATTACCCTCCTCCCGATCCTAATCCGATTTACGTGTTTCACAACATTGGCCCCATTAACTTGATTGTAACAACACACACTAGCTACTTTCCCTTCCTTCACACACATTGTAACTTGATTGTTGTCGCGTTGATTTTTGGATGTCGAGTTATTAATTAACTTCGAATCGCAATTTAATATTTCACCACCGATCTTTAATTTATCCAAGGGAAAGGGAAAAAGTTCGAAAAAAATCCTATTTTTTAGGAGGTCAAGGTTCGGGGGTTAGTTATACGAAGGGAAGGTACTAGCACCCTAAGTATCTATAGTACTCTATAGGAACCTCTTGTTTTTATTCTAACTTTGCGCTTTATTTTATTTGCTTGTATAAAATGTAGGAATTAAAGTGATGATGAAAAAGAAGTTTTAAGTGATGGAAAAGGAAAAATGTTTTTGTTGATTTTATTGATTGCAGAGACAAGCCTCATGCCTACGTACCCGAGGGATCAAATCACCGTAGTTCGTGGTAAAAAGCGGAGTGATTTGTTTGTTTGATTTTTAAGGTTTTGAAAAAGGTTTTAAAGATAACAAGAAAAAAATGTGAGTTTGATTTATTTTTATTTGTGAAAGAAAGTCTAAATGGTTAAGATTGATTGATTTTTGATTTAGAAAAGAGGCGCGATTGCTTGGTTTGAAGTCCAAGATTTATTGAGAAAAAGGTTTTGAATGATAAAAAATCACTTGGTTTGAAGTCCAAGGTTTGTTGCGTGATTTGAAAAATGCACTTGGTTTGAAGTCCAAGGTTTTTTGCGGAAAAATGAACACTTGGTTTGAAATCCAAGGTTTTTGAAAGTATTTGACGATAAAATGTTTTTGATGCTTTTCGATGTTTGAAACTAAATTGTTTGCGTATTTTTTGAAAGAGGTTTTGACCTCATTTTTTGATACAAAAGAAACGGATAATGGTTACGCGCGAAAAGAACGATATTAACGTTATACTAAATAATTAAGCGCGAAGACAAACCGTAATGATATTTTGATCAAAACGATGTCTTTTCCTCGGAATTTTAATATTCTAACGTTTTTGCGGAAAGCAATAAAAATAAATATGCATGAGATACAATTTTTTTCATTTATAGTGTACATTTATTCCTAATTACATTCTAATGTATCTGCAAGAAAAATAAATATGAAATGAATGCAAGAGGATGCTATGCAATTTTTATTTATTTTTACATCAAATCCTAAAATACATATTAAAGTCCTTGCAATAAAAATAAATAATTAATTAATAAAGCGATAAATAAATTATTAGATTAAGAGTTATTAGCAATAAATAATATTGACATGTATGAATAAAAATATTAAGTTAGAGAGGATTATTAGGTTAATGACAATAAATAAAGTTAATTGTTAAGTTAATGGATTAGTAACAATAAATAAAAATAATAAGCATAAATAAATGTTAGTGAGTTAGTAAAATAAATAAAAAAAACCTCCAATTAGTACTTAATTTGGATTGAAAAGTTCATTGAAGCACATTTCATAAGTACTTTTTGTCATAGGTTAAAAAATAAAAAAAGAAATAAAACAGGGGGTGCAGAAATCAAAACGAAAATACATGGGGGTGCAAAAAGTAAACAGAATGAGCAAGGCCCAGTCCAAATAGGCATTTCTGCCAAAAAAATGTCCAAAAACGTGGGATCAATCTCGGCCGTCTGATGGATCAGACGGCCCTGATCTAAAATTAAAAAGAAAGGATCTAGGCCATTTGATAAGGATCAGTGGCTGAGAAGAGAGGGTGCACGGTGTGCTGCGATAGACACGTGCACACCGGATCGGGTTGGGGTATAAATACCCTGGAACCCTAAAATTTCACATTTTTCTTCTTCCCTCTCTCTCTTCTTCGCCGCCGGTAACCATCTTTCCCTCTCTCTCGGTTTCTCTCATAATCTCTCAAACTTCATCTTCAACAGAAACCAACCAAACAAACATAGATACAACTCATACAATTTGAAACCAAACTCGAAAAATCCTAAATCAAATCCAAAAAACTTAGATCGGAAAAAAAAAGCAAAGAAGGAAAGAAAGGAGTTCAACCTTTTTGTGTTTTAGAGTTCTGTGTTTTTTTATCCGTCTTCTACTCTATGTCTTTTCTGTTTTTGATTCGATTTGGAAAAAAAAATGAGGTTTTGGAAGGTTTGATTTCGGTTCTGTCAATGGTATTTTGATTTTGGTTTGGTGTTTTTGAGGATGAAGGATTTCTGGGCTCCTGATGTTTTGATATTTCTGGGTTCGTTTTTTGATTCTGGATTTGAAGTTTTGTATGAGGTTTGATTTCGAATTTGAAGGTTTGTGTGGTTTCGGATTCGGAATTTCGAATGATGATGATGATGAATGAAGGTTATTTTCTGGGTTATGTGTTTGATTTGATTATTTTTTATTTTTTTGTTATGATTTTGGGGTTTGATTCAGAAAAGGAAAGAAAATGGGTTTTTTGGTGTTTATGCGGCTGAGGGATTTTTTTTTACCTAGGGGACTGTGCAATTAATGATCTATTTATATTGTGTCAGAAATTAGGGTTTGGCAGGTGAAATTTTCCCCATCTGGACAAAATTGCCCTTTTGGGCTTGGATTGGACAAAAACACACATTTGGACTGTTGACAAACTGACCAGAAAAAAACACCGGATGAAAAAACGAAAATAATAATAAAAATGACTTAAAAAAAAATAAAATGAAATAAAAAACAAATTAAATAATAATAATAATAATAATAATAAAATAAATAAATCAAAATAAAAATATATGATAAAATAAAAATAAAAATAATAATAAATTAAAAACAAAAAGAACCAATAAATGAGGTATTTTAAAATACATCTCTGCCGAAATTTCGTCATAAATGACAAAGAGGGAAAAAAAGGTTTTAAACGCCGAACAAAATCGATCGGTCAAAAAATGGGGTATGACAATTGTTTACTCACCTGCGCATTAATCTGAAACAGAAAGATTCCAACTTGAGTGTTACTTCAAAAGTCTTCTTAGTCAATGCAAACACAAATTCAATGATTGCAACCACAAAAATTCCTCCTACTGAAGTGCTTCATTTTCTTTTTCACTTAATTGTTTTACAAGAACTGCGTAAAAAATCTCTTTAATCAACATGATCAAAGCTAGATACTTTCTATATGATCCCACTCCTACACAAAATGTAAGTATTCCATTTAAGCAATTAATTATTATGATGCTTAAACAACTTAAAATAATATATGCAATTTATTGAGCAAACTTTGAAGTTCAATTTTGTCTAGAATTCCCAACTCCAGACCATATTTTTAAGGATAAATCAAGCACACTAACTTAGTAAAAGTATGCAGTTTCATAATCTCTTGCTAATACATACGTAAGTAAGGGTTGTTTGCACAAAAAGTAAATTGTATACCAATGCAACCTGCAACACTTGTAAGGAAGAGAACATTAACAATTCTAATGTGCTCAGTCTACCCCTGCCATTTGAAGAGAACATGACCAATTTCCCTCAAATCATGCATATAGCAAAAAGTAACACAATAGAAATATTACCTTAGCGGCACTACCAAAGAGCTACTGAGCACGTCACATAGCAAAAAGACAAGCATCCAAGAGCTTTTCCCCACTTATAACAGCAAAACTGTCGGAACATTGAGGTTCACAAACCTACAACTTTTAACTTTCAATCTGTCAAAAAAAAAAACTTTTAACTTTCAAGTAAGCCAAAACAAATATATATTTACAGTCCAACTACAGAGCATAAGCTGTAATTATAACTTACAATACTACCTCCTTGAAATCACTCTACCCCAACACAAGTTGAAAAGCACTATTGTTTCCATCATAGTTACATCAGATACTTAATATGATCCCTACTCTTGTTGAATTTGAAGTATTCATAATACTTCATTTTATTAGGGTCATCAAGTCATTAATATTGAGGCATCAATATCGCAAGTAAACTCAAGGCATCATTGGGTCATCAAGGCATCAAAATCTCAAGAATATTCAAGGCATCAGCAGGGTCATCGAGACATTAATATTGCAAGTAAATTCAACGCATCATTAGGGTCATCGAGCCATCAATACCGCAAGTAAATTCAAGGCATCTTTAGGGACATCGAGGAATTAGTATCTCAAGAATATTCAAGGCACCAGCAGGGTCATCGGGGAATTAATATTGCAAGTAAATTCAAGGCATCTATAGGGTCATTGGAGCATCAATACTGCAAGTAAATTCAAGGCATTTGTAGGGACATTGAGGCATCAGTATCTCAAGAATATTCAAGGCATCAGCGGGGTCATCGAGGCATTAATATTACAAGTAAATTCAAGGCATCACTAGGGTCATTGAGGCATAAATATCACATCTAAAGTATTCATAATACTTCAGTATGGGCCATCGAGGCAATATGAATGAATAAAAATTCATTTCAATAGCGGAATAAGGCAACTTTTACATTTGAGTAAAGTATTCATAATACTTCATTTTATTAGGGTCATCGAAGCATCAATATCACAAGTAAGTTTAAGGCATCATTAGGGTCATTAAGGCAACAATATAGCCAGTAAATTCAAGGTATCATTAGGGTCATCGAGGCATCAAATCAAAAGCAAATTCAAGGCATTAGTAGGATCATTGAGCCGTCAATATCACAAGTAAATTCAAGGCACCAGTTGGGTCAACGAGGCATCATTATCACAAGTAAATTCAAGGCATCATTAGGGTCATCGAGGCATCAATACCGCAAGTAAATTTGAGGCATCTGTAGGGACATCGAGTGATCAAGATCTCAAGAATATTCAAGGCATCAGCAGGGTCATTGAGGCATTAATATTGCAAGTAATTTCAAGGCACCAATAGGATCATCAGGGCATCAATATCACATCTAAAGTATTCATAATACTTCGGTAAGGGCCACTGAGGCAATATGAATGAATAAAAATTCATTTAAATATCGGAATAAGACAACTTTTACATTTGAGTAAAGTATTCATAATACTTCCTTTTATTAGGGTCATCGAGGCATCAATATCGCAAGTAAATTAAAGGCATCATTAGGTTCATCGAGGCAACAATATAGCCAGTAAATTCAAGGTATCATTAGGGTCATAAAGGCATCAATATCAAAAGCAAACTCAAGGCATTAGTAGGATCATTAAGCCATCAATATCACATGTCAATTCAAGACATCGGTAGGGTCAACAAGCATCGATATTGCAAGTAAATTTAAGGAATCATTAGGGTCATCGAGGCATCAATGTCGCAAGTAAACTTGAGGCATCTGTAGGGACATCGAGGATTTAGTATCCCAAGAATATCCAAGGCATCAGTAGGGTCATTTCATTGAGGAATTAATATTGCAAGTAAATTCAACGCATCATTAGGATCATCGAGGCATCAATATCACATCTAAAGTATTCATAATACTTTGGTAAGGGCCATCGAGGCCATATCAATGAATAAAAATTCATTTCAATATCAGAATAAGGCAAATTTTACATTTAAGTAAAGTATTCATAATACTTCGTTTTATTAAGGTCATTGAGCCATCAATATTGCAAGTAAATTCAAAGCATCATTAGGGTCATTGAGGCAACAATATAGCAAGTAAATTCAAGGTATCATATCATTAGGGTTGTTGAGGCATCAATATCAAAAGCAAACTCAAGGCATTAGTAGGATCATTGAGCCATCAATATCACAAGTACATCCAATGAATCAGTTGGGTCAACGAGGCAACAATATCACAAGTAAATTCAAGATATCATTAGGGTCATTGAGGTATCAACACCGCAAGTAAATTTGAGGTATCGATAGCGAAATCAAGCCATCATAATGCAATTAAATTCATGGCATCATTAGGGTCATTGAGGCATCGATATCCAAATAATGCAGCTACATAGTTCTCCGTATGTATCCAAACAAGAGCTCCAAACAAGTTAAACCAATTATAATTTCATTCACAATTGAAATCATAATGAGCATCTAAAAGCAAATCAGGTGGTATGACTAGTTTTAACTAGTTTGCAGACAAAATCAACAAAATAGGAAAGGAAATCTTGGTCAATGTATCCTACTTTATGTCACCTACATTAGATCTCATTAAATATTAATTAATGAGCATCATTGCGGTATGACGAGGAAAATTATCTGTATTCAATATATATGTAAAGATCATTGTAGTAGACCCTCACATGATGAGGAAAATTAGTAAGTTGTAAATAGATAAAGAGCACATAACTATGTTGGTTCACAACATTTTCAGGTTTTAGCTTAAGACATAGCTTTAAGGGGCATCGTACAAAAAAGGTGCGAGGCTAGAGTTGTACATGCTCATGCAAAGATCAACCCACTTGAGCTACAATCCACACATTTTTACATACTCTCTCTATTGACACTCTTCATTAGAGGGCACACTAATAGAGTGTGGGCATAAGTTTTTAGGATAGTAGATCATCACACATAAAATTTGGCATAATGGAGAGTGCATCAAATTGTGTATTGCTAGCTTGAATTTCTTATATATATATATATGGACAGCTAAATCAATTGATTTACTACTCATACCTTGCCTAATATAACACCAAAGCTAGGCAATACACAAGCCAAGAAAAATCTGCCCTGAACAAAAAGCACATGTGTACCACAACCAGTTCCATATTTAGGATTTCTAGCTTTAACATTGTTATGACAAAAACACAGCTGCCACTACAGGCTACTCCCCCTCTAGAGAGTATTAAATCAATACAATACAATGCATCTCTTTGGATCACAAAGTTCACATAAGATTTAATACACGCACTTTAACTAAGTTATTACCACTTTAACATACAAATTAAATAGATATTTCATACCATAACATCAGACACCAACAAGGTAAGTCATTAACACTTTAACTAAGTCTTGCTACTTCATTTGAAACTTGAACTACACTAAATATTTCTAAACATAAAGATGTCATTTACCGATTAGGAACTTGAGTGCACTAACCTTTTTGAATCTAACAATATTGGGATGCCTCAATGATCTATTGTTTCTTATTTCCCTTGACATGTTTATCAATCTGCATACACACATCTCATACTAGGAAGTTAATAGTCAATTAATTCAATACCTACACAAATGCAAGTATACATAATAATCAGTTGAAAGAAACAATCAAGGAAAAGTGACTTACACAAATGGAACCGAGAAATGCTACTTTCTTTCACTGTGTACCTAGTCAAAGACATAAATCACAAACAAAACAAAAAATGTAGCATATTACACAAATTTAATTAATGTGAATAAAAGACAGTATTTGAAAATTGGAAAAACAGATAATTAGATTGAAGTCATAAAATCTAATTCATAAATCAACTCAGCCTAAGTTCTGGTTCCTAAAGACTATCATATAAATCAGCTTCATTATAAATCAACCTAGCCTAATTTTTTTACAATTCTTAGTTAAGAGAAAACAGAAAGTAGAGAGAGAGATAGAGAGAGAACAAAAATGAGAGAATGTTAGGGACATGTTACAAAGCTATAGGTCTCCATTATTTCCTTTGTCCTTTAATGTATGCAGAGTTATATAATTCCATCATCAGTTCTCAATTCAGTCCCTGGTGTGGGATCCATATTTGTGAACTAGTCCCTAATTTCTATACTCTTTGTTTGGCTTTCTCCCTACAGCTTATGTACTATATAGAGAATGCAAAATGTTATTTCATTAGTATTCTTTCTTATGTTAAATTAAATTGATTCAAATAGTTCATCACTAGTTGTTGTTACCGTTTGATAAATTTGTTTCTAAGTTCAAATCAAACCACAACAGACTTCTAAAGAAAATTGATAGAGAACAACAATTCATACCTAATATATACCTCATATATACCTAATATACCAATAGTTCATATCAAGGAGCAAATGTGCATAAACTAAGTCAGGTGAGTCAAATCTAAATATTACAAAATCAAATATACATAATAACAGGATGCAAAAACATATACAATTAGTTAAAAACATTAGTCTAGAGTAGAGAGAAAATGGAGACAACGACTTACACAAATATGGAACCAATGAATGCTACCTTCTTTCACCATGTACCTAAGCACTTATATAATAATCGATTATTCTATAGATCTTAATTGGCTATTTATCCAAACAGGGCTTAAGATATCATCCAAAACATAATTCTTAGGGGTTGAAACGATGACCGAGTTACTATTAGGGATTTGAAATTTATTAGGATTTCGTCAACTTAGGGATTTGGAATGATGACCAAATTAGGCTTTTGTGGTTGCATGAATTTCATAGCTTCGTGGATGAAGAGATAAATTAGGGTTTTGCGTTTTTGAAACGATGAACACTACCATAGAAAACATCATACAACTTTCCTTTAGGGTTGTCAAGAAGACAAAATTGCAGAAGCCTATTGGATAATTAAGAAATCGAAAATTGCAGAAGAATTTATAAATCAACACCTTAGAAAACGAATACGACGCCGAATCGTTTCTCTATTCATCCCTCTTCGAGATCGTTTGCGAAGAAAAACCAAAACAATCATCGCTATAATTAACCGTCACACCAACGTTCCTTAACGGCGTTGTCGAAGAACTCAAGCGTCGTATCTGAACGTTTATCCATTTGTTACATAACGAAACGAGTGATGGTGGTTATTTCTCTTCAAGAATGAATGAATCTAAAACTTGAAATGGTTAATTTGAGAGATATAGAATAGAAAATGGCTGAATGTGAAGAATAGGATTAGGAACGCGTAATGAAAACCAAAAGCGTGATTGAATTGAATTTGTTGATTCTTTTTCAATTTTCCTTTGGTTTTTTCTTATACTGGCTCCGCTCCCTTTTATAAAAGAATAGGGAAAAAATTTGGTCATTTTCTAAGAAACCTCGATCAATTTAATTTTTTTCATTATGCCTTTATTTATTACGAAAGATAATATTAAAAATAAGTAAGTGAATTGAATTAAGAGTAATTAAATAAAGGGTATACATACCTGAAATAAAGTTAAATCTCTTATTTCTTATATTATAAGTTTGTTCTGTTTTGCTATTCTTAACCCTAATTTTTCTTCCGTTCTTTTTCCCTCTCATTTTACCCTAAAATCAATTCAAATAAAATGTTAATCTCTTATATATCATCATTATCATTATATATATATAAGTTGTTAAGTTTCCAAGTAACCCTAATTTAACACTACTAAAAGTCTAAAACCCTAATTTAATTATTAAAAAATGTCCTCAGCAAGAGTTGAACTTGTAATCTTTTTGTAAATGCTTCATATATTAGCCACTATGACATATCAATCAATTTGAAATATTTTTGCAACCAACATGTATTGAATATGCAATCCAATCAATTGTTTATGTAATACATGTTCAAATATCAAACTTATTATGTTGAGTTTCACCATGATAAAGTAAGTATACATTTTATTTCAACCGAATGTATTTGATTGTATTTGAGCATTTCACATTGGTAGAGATTTAACATTGTTATTATTTTTATTTTTATTTTATGGCGTGGTCATGTTACCAAAAATGGTTGAATCTAATTTTGGTGACAACAACGTACATCGTTATGCTACACTTATCATTTGTTTGGTAGGAGAGAAAATGAGAAGAGAGAAATAGAAATACCCAAATACATGCATCTGTTTCCGTGTTTCTATTTCTCTCTTCTCATTTTCTCTCCTACCAAACACACCCTTATTGATCCAAACGGAAATCAATTTGAAATTTTAGTTGAAAAAAATTAATGGCAGCATATATTTTAAATATGGATGGTCTGCATTGCATGATTTTTATAATATTCAATATGGTGTTTGGGTGATTTTATTATACACCGGATGAGTCAGTTTGGACTGATTTTAAAATACAGATATGATTGTCATTTATTTTAAAAAATTTATTATAATTTTTTTTATATAATATATAAAAATCTACAAAACCCGTGCTATCGCACGGGTCGGTGTCTAGTTTATTATAAGTTTGTTCCGTTTTGCTATTCTTAACCCTAATTTTTTTTTCCCACTCTTTTTCTCTCTCATTTTACCCTAAAATTAATTCAAATAAAATGTTAAAAAATACATCACCAAGAGTTGAACTCACAACCTTTAAGATCTATTTTGTACATTTTGTGCCACTACATTAGATTTGATATACTTTTCTAATCAACATCTAATAAATGATGAATTCTATATATCTCTTTCATCATGTTAATTATTATTATTATTATTATTATTATTTGCTTCCTATTATTATTATTATTATTATTATTTGGCTTAACTACACATTTGATCCCCTACTTTTATTTTAGGTTTCAATTTTGTTCCTTACGTTTCCATTATGTTTCAATTTAGTCATTTCTGTTAGTTTTGTCACATGTGACAATCAGTTTGCATACGTGGACATACACATGGACACACTAACACGTGTATAGTTCAATCAAACGGTTTTTAAGTGACAAACATAACGGAAGAGACCAAATTGGAACCTACTGGAAACGTAAGGGACCAAATTAATATTTTTTAAACGTAAGAGACCAAATTGAAACCTAAAATAAACGTAAGTACCAAATGTTTAGTTAAGGCTGATTGTCATATTATTATCTATATATATATATATCCACTAATATTTATTTCTAATAACCACAGTTATGTGTTGGATGGGTTAGATAATAGTGGTTACAAATCTCTCACACCAATATTGATTTCTGATAAGCATAGTCCTAAAAAATACCTAACCCTAATTTTTTAGATGTTGAAAGAGATATTAAAACTACTAAAAGTCTAAAGTGACAAACATAACGGAAGAGACCAAATTGGAACCTACTGGAAACGTAAGGGACCAAATTAATATTTTTTAAACGTAAGAGACCAAATTGAAACCTAAAATAAACGTAAGTACCAAATGTTTAGTTAAGGCTTATTATTATTATTATTATTATTATTATTATATATATATATATATATATATATATATATATATATATATATATATATATCCACTAATATTGATTTCTAATAACCACAGTTATGTGTTGGATGGGTTAGATAATAGTGGTTACAAATCTCTCACACCAATATTGATTTCTGATAAGCATAGTCCTAAAAAATACCTAACCCTAATTTTTTCTTACTAGATTTTTACTATAAGTGGCAACCCTTATGCATTAAATATTCGTGTGGCAAATATGTGGAGTGTTCCTGATAAGCAAGTTTAATGTAATATTTATCCAAATTTATTGTTGAACTATTGTTTAATGTTTTTCATATACCATATAATATTGCAATTTACATACTTTATTTTATTGTTACATATTACGGCTGATTAGACCCGTGCGGTACGGGTCGAAGTTCTAGCATATTATAAGTTTGATCCATTTTGTTATTCCTAACTCTAATATTTTCCTCCTCATTTATCCTAAATTAATTCACCATGTTAGATATTTATTATTATTATTATTAGGTTCCTATTGAAGTAGCAAAGTTTTTCACAAGAAAGGGGGGTTTGAATTGTGAACCTTTAAAATATTCCCTATAAAAATTATCAAACACAATATACTTGAAGAAAATGATTAGATTGTTAGTTAAATCAAATAACCAAAAAAGTTGCAGTCTGGAGATCGTTCTCCCAATCACTCTCTGACAGTATATATATAACTATTAAATTGTGATGTGTGTGATTAGTGATTGCACAAATTAAATCAGAGTAAGGAAGGAGAATGCACACAATAATTTATCCTGGTTCACCCAAAATGCTTGGGCTAGTCCAGTCCCCACACTCCTTGTGAGATTGTCCACTAAGAGATGCTAATGATCTCAAGTTACACTTCCTTTGATCTAGATCCAAGATCAAATAATCTTCTAAGCCCTACAAGCTTAATCTACCTCAGTCACACTAACTATGAAGGTGTCACTCAATTAGTAGTTACGTACTAACTTGAGCCAATGGTTACAATGATGAAGGATTTTGGAATCAAAGCCTATTCACTCAATACACTTATGAGAAGCTTTGAAAATGGATGGATAAACTCTCAAAACACTCACTGGATATTCTGATCCTAGATATATATATGAATTACAGATCTGAGTGAGAGAGAAAAGAAGAGCTCGTGATAAAGACTTGTATAGCAAAAACAAGTGTTGAAGTTGTAGTGGAGACTCTTGCTCTTCAAAGTTGCCAAAGACCTCTATATATAGATGAGTGATGATCAGGGAGTCTTGGCCACGAAGTATATCCGTTGGAGACTTGAAAATAACGGCTAGTAGCTCTGCATGATGACAGCTCATGTAATTTGAAGAAAACAGATCAGTCTGAGATCGATCTCCAAAGTTTCTTCTTCTGACTTTTAAGAGAGGAGCGTATGACTAGCTGTTGTTGAGCTGTAATGTTGTTGTACGTTGCTTAACAAACAAGTATAGCCGTTGTGCAGCTTTTGGATAACCTTTAAACAGCTGTAGCAAGCTGGTGTCACTCCAAGTGATGATTTTCTCTTTCCAGCATTGGTCTGAGATCGATCTCCCAATTCTGGCGTGAATGACTTTCTTCTTTTTGGAGCAAAGAAGCTAGAGCACGAAAAGTCCAGCTGTTATGGATAAAAACAGCAGCTGGATGTTGTACTTGATGTTCCATAGTGTCCTTGTTGCAAGTACAATTGTCATATAGAAAGAGAAACAACATTGGAGAATGTTCCTACTTTATTCTTTAAAGTACAAGTCAATTTTCCAAGAACAGGTTGTGCTGTCTAATTCTCCATGGTCCATATAAGCTCAGTTCCATTAATTGAGTATAAAAATGTCCTTATGTCATATGTTCAATCTTCACATGGTTAAATCATAGAACTTGGTAAAAGAAGTAAGTTCTCTATTTATGAGAGAAACCTTTGCCTTAAATGATCTCTTGGATGTGTAGATAATTCGTGAGAGAGGCCCAAGAGAAAAGTGATCATTTGTCTTGTACATAGTTGACTAATCCATAAGTCCTTTTGCATTGATTGTGTGAAAATGATGTTTGCGCAGGTCTCAGAGATCAATCAGAGACCGTTCTCCAAGCTTTTGTTTTTATCACAATAAGAACATGATATTTGATCTAAATAGCTCAATTGTTCCTAGCTTGATTAAAACACTCAAGAGCACTTGTTAGATACCAAAAAGATTAGAATTACACTAAAAAATAATTAAGAGGTTTGTTATCTTTAAAACATCAATTAGGGATTTTGCCTCAACAATCTCCCCCTTTTTGATGATGACAAACTTCTTGAATTATGTTTTGAGATGGAATTCTAATTTTAATCAAAATTCAAAGTGCTTGAAATAAAATGTCTAGTGTTTTTAATTTGTAAGCTCCCCCTCAATTCAAGCATTCAATTTCCAAAATAATTACACGGGCAACAAACTACGTTGTTATTCCTTTTTGGATGACAAAATCAATCTTCTTAAACGCTACATGAATCTTTGAACTCTTTTTAAAATATTCACATCCTCTGGTGCTAGAAAACCAAAAGTGTCGAATAAAAGATATAAACACACGTTGATTTTCAGAACATGCTCTCTCATGTTTGACCACTTTAGTTGAAGCAGTTTTGAGGGCCGCCTGTCCTATAGTAAAATTAATCGTCAATCCCACTAGTAGAGAAAGTCCATTGAAGTCTACAAATACATGCTTTCCACATCCAGCCGTACACCAGAACAACGGTCGGCCTCAAATGTTTTATTATATTAACAGTAGTCACACCTCTTAACATAAGGCATGCCAAAGGATGAGAGAAAAATACAAGAACTCTAACCGAAGGAGCAAACAAGGGTTTACAACCAAAAGACCGCCTAACATACAAGACACGCTCCTGGAACACAGCAAACACCACTAAACCTCTACACCTAAGTGTTTTGGGTAACAAATAAAGGGGTGTGAAAAGTAAATAACTTGGACCGTCGAAATAACAAAATAATCTAAGTATCTCTGAAATTCCTTGGTTGTTCGTCCCTTTTTCATCAATGTTACAAGTATTTATAGGGTCTTCAGGAAGAGAGTTCTTCCCGCCCTTTTTCTTTATTGGCCAATCCCACGTTCCTTCTATACATTTGATCACATGCCTATTTGCAAGGTGATCATGGGGAACATGGTTTGAATACAATGGTTCTTCTTAAAATATGCTCCTATTCGTACGGGAGATGAAGATAAGTGAATAAAATCGTGGAGAAATGGCAGTTACAGTGGAGGATGGGGAGATCATGGGATCGTGGGCATCTCGCCCACACGACCATGTCTCGCCATGGATAGATATCTCGCCCGTCTGGTCTCGCCCTTGTGGAAAAATTGGGTTTGACTCTCGCGTGTGTATTGGGCCGTTGTACAGATCTTTAAATAATGTTTGAGTTTTTGCTAAATACACCCTTTAAATTTACTCCCGGTCCACAGCCCCTCAAGCATGAGGCTTCGTGGAGGCGAAGGGGTGATAATGGGCGAAATTTTCGTTGACAACCGCTATCGCTCATGGCAAACTTTTCGGACCTCGTATGCACTATGTGAGGTACCTCTTTCCACCGTTAGTGACTGCTATAAATAGGAAAGCTTCGGATTATTTTAATCACATCACAAACTTCTATATTCTTTGCCTAATCCAATCATGAATTCTCCAAACTCTGTTCTCGAATCTCCAGTAACCAGAATTATCAAGGCTTTGAGGGGTTTGCATCGCCATGACATAGATGACTTGATTGATCATGAGTTGGTTTCTGACTTGTTCGACAAGACTTAGCGTCTAAAGGAAAGAATGAGAGTCCATGAGGAGCTTATGAATTTAGTGTTTACTGAAGAAGAGGCAGTGACGCATCGCATGAAGGTCCTGGAGGAGGAGCTGAAAGTGTTGGCCAAAAAGAAAGAGGAACTTCGTGTGAGTAACAAAGATGAAATTTCTGTTTTGTTGTTCAAATGCCGTGAACTAGCTCGCCTAGAGATCAAGACAAAAACTCTAGGAGAGAGTCTCAAGAAGATCAATGATGATTTGGCGACGTCTAAAAAGTATAAACGTGCCCTGGAGGATATGCAGACTATGGCGTTGGATGTTATTCCTGATGTTTAGAAATAATTTCCTTGCTTTGATGTAGTTTCAATTGTTGTTTCCCTTTCAGTAATTTCCTTTTGCAATTTTCCTTTGTAATTTCCCTTTGTAATTTCCAATTTGAAGTAATGAAATGCATTTCTTTCCTTAAATTCCTGCTTGCACACACGTTAGCAAATGATAAATAATATAAGGAAATATAACATATCTCGCCTCTTTGGGGGCGTATAGGATATCACGCCATAAGGCGAGGAAGTTTCATAATATTCCTAGGCGATGTAATATCACGCCATAGGCGAAGTATCAAACGCTTCTTCTTCCGTTTAAATTTCAAATTGACAACTGTCACGGACGTGTTTCCCACGCTTACACGCGTCTCGAGATATGGGTTTAACCAATGAATAATTGAACGTTTCCACTTCACTGACAGTTTTTTGCCTATAAATTCTTTAACTTCTCCTTTTCAACACTTTTTCCAACTTCTCAACTTCCTCATCTCTCCTAAACTTTCACATTCCCTCCCATATTTCAATTTTCTCTCTTCCTTCGTCCTGATTTCACAGTAAAGTACTTACGTACTGACTCCTCCGCTTTTCCAGCCTCTCAACCGTTTAACTTCTCAAGGTACTTTTCGTTTTTGCCTTTGTCTTTCTAGATATTTTTAATTTTGCTTTAATCATGGTTCTTTTACGCGAGCTTGATGGTGCGAAAGATTACCCTTTAGTTATTCATCCTGTAGGTTCTGATTGGGAACGTCAGGTTCGTGCCCATTATACTAGGGCTGACGGAACCCTAAACATTAACGGTTACTATTCTGAAATGTTTGGGTTCCCCGTTAATTCTAGTGATTTCGAGTCTGGGGATAGTGATACCAATAATGATAGTTGTGGAAATGATAGCGATTGCGTTATTATTTCTCCATCCGAGTTTAGTTCTAAAAACCCTAACAATCGCTCTTTAATTGTTGCAGACTCCGTCGCAACGATTTCTACTTCAATGGAAATCTCTTCTAGGTTTATTTCCAATGAGTTCGTCTCCACCTTTAGACAGGTTGTCCAGGTATCTGGTGAGGGCGGCGAGAACCGGGTTATAAATGACCCCGTCACCAAGGGCGAGTTCGTGACTACTATCTACGAACAAGAGCCCCACTATTTCTATATGTACACCCATGTCCTCCAAACCCTAAACCTCTGGCTTCCGTTCAATTCTTTCGAGTTTTATTTCTATGTTTACTGACCTCGTCTCCAGAGGGCTGAAGAAGAGCGTGATGCCACCTCTGCATATGCTATGGCTCAACTGATGGTTGAGGAGGGCGGTGTCAAGAGCACCAAGAGGAAAAATCAAGAGGAGTCCACTCGGATTTCTCTTGAGATTCCAAAGAAGAAAAAGCAGCTCATTACTATTGAGCATGAGGAGGAAGATACTGATTTTTGGGTTCTGATCAGATTTAGGGTCGAATTTTGGGTTTTCGGTCGATTTTAGAGTTTTTAGCTGATTTTAGGTTTTTCGCCCGATTTTTAGGTTTTGGTCGGGTTTAGGGTCGATTGTTTGAGTTTCAGCCAATTTTAGGTTTTTCGGCCGATTTTAGGTATTTTAACCCATTTTGGGGTTTAGGTCGTGTTTAAGGTTGATTTTAGATTTTTCGGTTGATTTTAGGTTTTTCAATCAATTTGTATTTTTTAAAGTTTATAGAGAGGAAGAAATTTGAAATTCCCTGCTTTTAGGTGTCATTTGAAATTCCGTAAATGTTGCTTGAACAAAATACTTCATAAAATTCCATCATTTTGATAATTCTTCAAATTATCATCCAAACAATGGAATTTACCTCAAATTATTTGAATTCCCTCAAAACATTACATTACCTCAAACATTCCCCCATCCAAACACACTCTAAATATTTTCATAGCATTGTTACTTGCATCAGAACCAGGACATCCAAGGGATCTTCATCTTCACAAAGGGTCCTGGGAATGAACCCGTAGTTATGTGGGTAGACAACTTACGAGTAAAGAATGCGATCAACCCAAGTTATTCCACCAATTTGTTAGTTATGCTTTAGAATAAACAAACACAAATTTCATAGCGAGAAACCAAATCATTATCTACATGAATGTGTAATTATTTTTTGGCTTAATTACACTTTTGGTCCCTTATCTTTATTTTAGGTTTCAAATTGGTCCCTTATCTTCTAAAAGTTTCAAGTTGGTCCCTTATCTTTATTTTAGGTTTCAAGTTGGTTCCTTCCGTCAATTTTTTAACTATTTCCGTTAAATTTGGACACGTATCATCTGTCCAAGTGTGCCACGTGTCCAAATTAGTTTGCCACGTGTTAAAATTTAACGAAAATAGTTAAAAAATTGACGGAAGGGACCAACTTGAAACTTTTAAAAGATAAGGGACCAATTTGAAACCTAAAATAAAGATAAGGGACCAAAAATGTAATTAAGCCTTATTTTATATATATATATATATAGATAAAAAAAAATCATTATCTACATGAAGCAGGACACACTATTAACATTGAAACATCCTATAACGCAATAATTATATATGAAGCCTCGGCACAGACACAATGAAGTAACTACACGTGTCGGTGTTGGACATTGATTCACCGCCGGACACCAAACACACCTTCGATTCAGGTAAGTGTGTCTCTTTTCCACTTTGCAAACAAAACCCCAAAATAAAGAAAATATAAGATGATGTCAAATAAAAATAACAAATTGAAGCATGATTTAAGAACATATGACCATAAATCTTTATACCTCTGTGTCACCAAAGCACTACTAACACCGAGTCACAAGTAAAATCTGCACACAAAAAAAGCCACCACATGTCTGCCACGGATCGTCCTGCTGCAGTGGATGTTGTATAGCTCCCATGGCCAGAGCTGTCTCTTGGAGATCTAAAAGAGACTTTTCTGTATTGCCTCAACTATTTCCAATGAGATATTTTCAAGCTTAAATTTGATAAATTAGAGAGCAATGTAGTTTGTATCACAAGCAAAACAGGGGTTATACTTATGCTTTATCATTTTTCATCATGACAACTACTTTGTTAGAAAAATTATACTACTTGGCATCCAATTAATGTTCAATATATCTTAAACCATGGTTATTTTGAGGGTTAAAATTGACTCTATAATAACAAATGAATGAAAAAAAACATAACTAACACAACCACTTGATAAGAGACACAGAATGAATCAAATCGTTTGACTAAAATATCACATTATCCAAACTTATTCCCTTACAAAATAACGCATATGCTCTAGATAAACCCCACTCTGGAAGTTTTAAATTTGGAAACTCGCCATCAAGACCTCATAGCTTCAACTTCCTCAATGCATCTCACGTGTAGTTTTATCCTTAAACAAACGATGATAATTTACAAAGTTGCAGTATCTACAGTGAAGAAATTCTACTCCAAAATCAATTGCAAAACTCCTTCACATCGATTGAGTATAAGCTAAACTTAGACACAATTTATAACATTTCATAAGGGTCTGGTCTATCAAAATTTAAAGAGAAAACACAAACACATTCATTGATTCAAATGATCATACATGATACGGCAAACTTAGAGCACACAAGTCTACACAAATTTATTCTAAACTCCAACATATTATCCATAACATACAGAATCAACTATCATATCCATAACATACAATCAATAAACATTGGCTATAATATAACACCCCTTATAGATTTATCTAGAATATCTATATGAGCGATCATAACAGGATCTGGATACACTAAATACATTTCATTTCGTTCCAATATGCTAATAGGATTACATTTAGCCAAGGAATGTATACCAAATTGAGCTAACATCTAAATACATATATCTATAGAGTTAGTAACTAAGAGGAACAAACTAACAGCTGATCATTTCATACGTAGAATCATATTCATTCGTCAATTACATAGCATATAAATAAGTGTATCACACAATAGTTATCTGGGTTCATTTTACGTAGACAACCTGAGGTGAGTTAGGCTCAGGAGGACTACCTAGTCGATCGAATTCCCTATCGAGGGCTAGGACACGACTCCTCGACTCGTTTTTTCGTTATGTTGAATTCCCTCTGGAAATCCAACCAGATTATCCAACTCCTATATCAGGTAGTCTCTGGTATCACTAAGATCATAACTTAAACATTTTATTCATATACGTGGACCAAAGCCCACTGAAACATTTCATAATTACATATGGCACAAGGCCCATAATTCATTCCATAAGATCAACTGTCTAAGTTCTATAAGTTTTCTAAACCTCTTGTGAATAATAAGCCTCTTAGGTCGCTACTTTATTGGTACTCGCTAGTCTTTCTAAATCCATTCCTTATATGTTAATCATCGGGGGAACTATTTATATTTCCCTTGTGTAACCATATCAATCACACATCATTGTTATAGGTTTTGCTTACTAATTTTCTTAGCTATTTAGCCTAAACAAATTTAGGTGCATACAAAATGCTAAAGTCATAAGTAGAAGTTGTAGGCATTCTCCAAAACTTGTTGAGGATCGATTGATATTTAAAAATAGTATGTTTATAAAGTTCAAAACAATTTCATTCATCCCCAATCTGTTACATCATTAGGATACAACTTCTAAATATATCCTTCAATTTCTTATGATGATTCCATCACATGCATAATAATTGGGGAAAACTAGATTATCATACATGTGTAATATCCTTCAACATGGCATTTGAAGAACATTAGGAGTACAATTGAAATCTAATACTCCAATTTGTCATTGTATCTAAACCTATGTCCTATTGTGAACAATTAGTTCTAAATTGGCCAAACTTAAATGGATAGGCTATCCTAAGGTACCCACCTCAAATTAGCCGATAAAGTGGTTGTGATTCCCTAATCCCAACTTCAAGCTTCTAGTTCCAGCTTCATTCTTCTATCCTTTCCGATATCGAGTCTTCAATTCCAACTCCGATTCTAACTCCTCTGCTGAAATATGTCAATGACAGTTCTGGGGTTCGACGAAAAGTGAAATCCTCAACTAGCACAAGCGAAATCCGAAACCAGTTTTTCTGAACAAACATAGCAACAGTATCTTAAATTTCGCAATTTTAATTAAAATACCAAACGATATCCGTTTTGAGTAAACGACCACTCGTTGGAAAGCTTAGAATGTCAAGATTACATATATAATTTTTGTTTTGAGGGTTAACCATCCAATTGGCCCAGTTTAACAAAAGAGTGGATATTGGTACAGAAACGGGACTGGAACTTATCTCAAACTTGTTGGTAGCTTTTCTCCTACTATACCTAATGGAATTTAACAATTTCGGCGACTAAACTGTAGGCAATTTCGTCTTCTTTACAATGGATTAAACATCATTAGCATATGACTTATATTCAGAGAGTTATGCTAAATTTACCACAGGTATGTCTACACATAGTCACATAATTCACTGTCAAGGCAGTGAACTGCGAACCAATTCGTGCGAACCGGTTCGCAATGCTTTTTTGAATTGGTTCACGCAAATTCGTGAACCAGTTCGCAATGCTTTTGTGAATTGCTACACACAAATTCGTGCAAAATTCATGCAAAATTCACACATGAATTCAAACAAATTCACTCATATTGTTGTACTGGATTTCAATTTTTGTACTATTTGAGTCTTTTGATTGCAAAGTTGAAAGAGCAAAATAAAAGAATTTCAAGGTATATCTATTGATTGAAGTTACAGAGTATAAGTAGATACAAGTGTAATTGGCAGTTCCTCATCTCATGGGAGCCTCTACTATCAGCACTTAATTGATTTGTATAAGTGTAGTTGATTCTATATGAAAGCAAGCTGGAGGATGTGTTGTTACAATAATAATAGAGTGAATCAACGTATAACAAATCTATCATAATCTCAGTTACATTTTAATTTCAAATTTGTAGTTATCAATTATGCTTATCACAAAACACTGCTCCTGCCATAGTGCCATCAGAATTTCAAATTTGCACTATTTTGTGGGACGGTTTGTTATTGATGGTGTTGTTTTGATGTATATCTTTAGTAATATTTTTATTGATATGGTATTAATATTCTTATGTTCTATTTTTTTTTGTTAATGATATTTTTTTTGTTTGAAACGTACCAAGTATTATATTTGAACGTACCATGAACCCAAACGGCAAACCGACTCTGTATACCTCCGACGTACCTAATTCTTTGAGAGTTGTAAACCACATACCCGAATTCGTACCACGTACCGAAGTGAATTGTGAACCGTGTGCCTATGTGTCTACACGAATTTCCACATAAATCTTTCTTCTTCAATATGAACTTGTAACCCAAACATAAATCTTTCTTTCTTCTATAATTAACCAAAACCAGTCCATTTTAACTTATAAAGTCCCTGTTTCCATCTTTTAGGGTCTTAGGGTTTGGTATAAAAGGGAAAGAATAAAGAGATATAGGTTTTGATTCATCTTACCTTAGCTTCCTACTATCACAAATTGATGATTTAAAATAAGAAACGACACATGCAATCTTCAATTGAGAAAAGGAATTTGACCATAGAAGATGGGGCTGCGTTGAATAGAGGGTGAGGTAGAGAATATGAGTTTCTTGTTCCTCTTGAATTTGAATTGGGTCAATAATCTTCACTTGCATGACTTTCCTATAATGGGAATTTGAAGAAATGTAAGATTTGGTACAAGGAGGAGTCTAGTCGTGAGGAGAAGAGAGAAAGCTTACTGATTTCCGTTCCCTTTTATCTCTATACATAAATATATACAGAGGCTCTCACCCCCTTCTTACTGGTTTACCCTTTTCTACTAATTATCAACAATACATACTTGCTTTTATGTTTCCTTTAAAATTCTCCAATTATACTAAAAATATTATTTTATCTCTAAGTTCAAGTCTCTGATTAACACCATCAATATTAATTAGAGTTGGGTTGTTACATATAATCTTAAAAAACACTTGACCGTCTCATCAACAAAAACCATCTCAAGTGAGCAAGACTCACATGGATTGAGAAACGCAGGAACCTTCCACAAACGAAGCACCCTTACCTTGATACAATCGTTTACTTTACCGGACAACACATCAACAACATCATCGATCTTGATATCAACCTATCGCTTCTCAACATGAACCATTTCATCAAAGACGAGATATAATCTGGCGATGTCGAATTTTGTATCCTCAACATTTGGCATCCTCAATTTATAGGCAGCCAGATACCATTATATTATAATAATTTAACTATAAATCTATTAAAATATGACTGAATTTGAAATTCAAAAACCATGTATCTTTGTTTAGGAGGGAAAATAAAAGCCAGACATAGCCTACCCGAGATGAGCTTATATGAATAAGTTGCATAACTAAAAATGCAAATCGACCTAATACAATGAATTATCTGCTCCCAAACCTTAGCTGACTACAACCTACTAAACATAGATCCCTTCCTACACAACCTGGGTTTAGAGGGAAAATTGAGGTTTAGTTTATACCTACACCAGAAAGAACCAAGAACCATACACGAGAAGGTGTTATTCTAGGAAGAGGGTCACTACAAATTGAGAACAGGACCAAATTCATTGAATAATGTGAGTGACCCTCATTGTTCTGATAGAACGGCGCCGCCTAGAGCTAGATGATGAGCTTTTTAGAAACGACGAACTGGTTATATATGGAAGACGACAAACAGGGATGACGTGGCACCGTTCATTGCAATCTGCAGTAGAAATTTTTAGTTACCTATGTGTCAAGCTTATAGATGTGATAGCTTAGCTTCTTTGTTTATATCTACGTTGTCCATGTGCGGGTACGATGTGTACTGGTACGAGGTATGGCAATTTTAGAAAAACTAACGTACGGGTGTCCGTAAATTTATTTATTTTTTAATATAATTATATAAATAAAATAATAGAATTATATTGGTAAGGACAAAACTTAGCTACAGTGAGTATTGTTTTTACTATTTTCCAATTAAAAATAGACACATATACTCATCTTCCACCTATATTAACGCCGTTAAACTTTAGTTAGAATCAACGGTGCTAGATCAATTTTGTATTATATCTGATTTCCATATCCTTTTAATCGGCCAGCATATGTGTTTTGCCGCTATAACAACCTCACCAAAAATAACGCAATGGTTGTCGCCGCCGTTGCAAGGCTAGATTTTCACTATGGAAGCCGATGAAAACAAAACCACTCCCTCTCCAATCTATGTTGTTCACCCAAATCCTCAACCTCCTCAATAGTTCCCCGACCGTTCAATCAAATCTTCTCTACCGCTCCCAGTCATTCCATCGTCACCCATAACTCTTTGCTCCTTGAACAACCACCACCGCCCATCGCATATTCACTTGGGTTTGCGACGACATAAATTTCTCATTCTCTCGATTGCTATATTTCTCTCATTGTCCTCCTCTCTCACCCCACCACTGCCTCCCCCTCTCTGCAACCACCACCGATGTTGTCGCTGCAATAAACATTTTCGCCCTCACCAAGAATTGCGGTAACTATGGCTGCCAACGTAACTGGCGTTGCTGCAACTTTTATGTCACCGTGATTGTGAGGCGTATGATAGAAAGTGTTAAATTATATTAATCGTTCCAATTCGAGAAGGAACATGTCTCCATAGAAAGGGGAAATACTAGAGTTTTCTTATTGAATGATTTCTTCATTGTCTTTTACAAGTACAATACAAATATATATAGACAATATCATAAAACTACTTATAACTACTAATAACTAACCTATATAAAATTACTTTATTAATTTCTGTCAAAATTTTTTTACATAATTAATACTAATTTATATTAGATATTACAAATAACATACATATATTAAATATTAATATTAAATTAACTAGCAGGATACCCGTACGCCGCTCCAGAATAGGTACTATGAAATATTGATTTATTGGTTAATAATAAAATATAAAGGGTGAAAAAAAGAATGAAAAAATGTTTGTAATTTTAAAAAAAAAAACTGAATAATTTATAAAAAAATATTTTCAATGATTTTTTAATTTCATAAACAAAAAATAAATATAAAGTTAAAAATAGGAACTTAATAGTGAAAGATAGGTAATGTTGTGGGCTTTGAAATGTGGTCCAAGTGAATAGGAATGAGTAATAAATAATCGGAGATATGTAGTCACTGAATTAAAAAATTATCAACAAAATTGTGTAACTCCTCCCAAAATACAATTGGTTCTTCTCGATGATAAACGTACCGAGACCATTACTACCGGAAAAGAGACAATAAAGTAAGGTAACTAAGGTACTTACTGAATTTTTTTAATGAAGTAAGCTAGGGTGGTTTTAAGGAAAACTATAAATCGTAAAGGAAAAACTCGTCCATGTACTTTTATTAAAAGTCTGCATATATCCTCTTTATCGTTCCACGTAGTTTTTCAATGTGTAGCAAAAAAATTTGCTATAAAACAGGTGCACCTTCATAAATTAAAAATGTGCTAAATAATACGAGATAAATATAACTAAATATGTGATTCTCTCCTAAATAATAGGTAGCATACTAAATATTGAATTAGAATGATACCTTATTAGACAAGTAATTAAATATAATTACAAAATAAAAAAAATAAAATAAAAACCAATTAACGTATTTTCAATTTTTAACCTTTAAATAATTGACGAGTTTATTAAAAAGGAAGTTAATTGAATTTGTATTATTTCTAATAAAAGTCAATTAGAATTCAAAGTGAAATTGGAATGTATGCATAACAATAACACAATTTTGTTACAATGTAAAATAACACAACAATGATAGGAATAGCAATTTATATAATATTGTGGGAATAATATTGTGGGAAGTATATAGACACAATTGTTTAGTAATCTCGGCATATCAAAAGAGTTTAGGACAAGCTCATAGCTAATAAGTAGTCAAGGTTGTGCAACAAAAAAAAAATATATATATATATATACACACACACACACAATAACGGAAAGATGGTAGATATCTGATCGAGCAAAATAATAAGCCAAAGTTTGATTAACAACTTATGCAATTACATCTCGAGACGTTGTTTCTCAAGTTTTTCAATCTTGATATTTCTCATCACTTTGTTTGAAGATAGTTTTGCATCATCAGGGAAAGAATTCTCTCCGTGCTTTTTTGCAGGAGTTTTCATCTTAGTTTCGGCATCTGAAGATTCTGAAGTAACAGAAAGATCTTGCTGCGTAGCAAACAATACAACAGTTTCAGGACAAAGGTAATAGCTAATAATTTACAATCTTTAAACTCAACATTTGAAACATATGAATAATGGAAGACTTACTGTTGGAAAACTTGTTTCTCCTTGTGTCGCGCTTGTAGACTTGGACATTTGTTGTAAATAATGGAATAATGTTATGTAAGATTAAATGAATTATAATAATTAAGGGAATATTAGATAATACATAATGTTGATCAAAATTGATATGATAAAAGAAAAGAATCGTAAGTTTCTACAAATTATCTCTTGAGAGAGGGGAGGTTCAACAATTAACTTAGACGTAATCTATAATAACAACAAAATATAGGAAACTATTAGATATCGTTGATAATTCTTATAAGTAGGATTTAAATGTAGAATTGTTATAATAATGGAGATCCAGCTTGTTATAATAATAGAGATTAATAATTTGTATCACCTCATGAAGGTGTGAAAAACACAAGAAGAGAGGTTGAATTGTATTTTTGAAAGTTAAAATTTTTTCTAGCTTTAAGAGAAAATGCAGCGGATAAGCAAAGACTAGAGAAACACAATACAAACAACGACAGAGAGAAAGAGAAGATAAAACACACATAAATTTATACCGGTTCCTATCACAAACTGAGAGTAATCCAGTCTCCTTGCACTTCCAAGGGATTTCACTAAAATCACTAAAGATTACGTTACCAAATGCTCAAGTTACACAAAACAAGAGACTTCTTACAATCTTAATACAAATATTCAACACTAAGACACTTGTAAAACAGAGGTTTTCTAAAATCTAAGCTTTAAACAAGACACACTAACACTTAAATCAAATTTGAGTGAATGAAATAGTTTCAGAGCTCAGAGTCTTTGAATATCAAAAGATATTATAGCTTAGAGTATTGTTTCAATTGAAGGTTTTGTATTCTCAATTTCAGTAGTCTTTTCTCAAAAGAGATGTCCTCTATTTATACTCCGAGCAATTTGAGACGTTGAGATAAGACTGTTGTTTGATGATAGATAGCTGTGATTTCTTGAAGATATGAAATTGATTCTCTTTTCCCAAAAGAAGTGAATCAATTCCACTACTTCATATTTGTCAAAAACGCTCCATTATCTTGAGTAAGGATAGTACCGAATAGTACTATACGCTCCATTTGATGATAAGGTTGTACTACATGATAATTCCTTAATCATGAGCTGTCAATCTTCACAAGAATGTCCTAGAAGCTTTGATCAGAAATGCAATAGATTCTTGAAAAACAGAGTTTGCTTCTTTTGAACATGATGAACCTTGAGTAGCTTTCAGAGTCTCTAATAGTCTTCAGACTGTGTTATTCAGAGGTTCAATGTGATCTTATTAGAATTCAAGAATATGATCATGTGTATGAATTTTATACTATGTTCTTGCACACTAGATCAATAATTAGAAATTCCAATTTTCCATTTAATACTTTGTTATCATCAAAACTAGTTATCGAATAAAAAGTAAATTTTTAACAAACATAAATATCGGATAAAAATCAATAGACCCGTGCGAATGCACGGGTCTTTAAACTAGTTATATAACTAGACTCCAACCCGTGCGTTGCACGGGTTTTGTGGAGTGTCAGTTATATGATTTAAATTAGTCTAAGATTATAAAAAAATCACATATAGAAATCACATAAAATAGTCTAAGATTATAAAATAAAATAACAATCGAAAAAATGGGATATATTTAAGGCAACTTTTATATTTTATTTGTTATGATTTATTTTTGCAAGACAGAATATTTGTTGTGACAAAGCGGGATATATTTAAAAACGAAAAGTAAATCGAAAAATAAAAAATGTTGCATAATTATCATATAAGCCATAACAACGGGTTCTATTTGTATTTGTAAGGCAAGATTTTTATTTTTGCCAAGGCAAGATTTTATATTTTTAGTTGGACGTAATTTAGTTGAATAAAATTAAAATATCAGAATTGATAACCAATATGTTCAGTTTTTTTATAAGAATAACCAATGTTCTATTCGTTGATCGAATATATTAATTTATTTGAAATTTGTTATCCTAAATATAAGAAAGCATAAGAACAATAAATATATTCAACTCAACATAAGAAGACAATGGATTTCAAATGGCTGGAAACTTTTGCATTTCTTCAAAATCATATTTTTCATTATAATAATCAGGTTAATTGAAAAGTTAAAATACAAAAACTAAAAAAAAATAAAAAAATTGATAAGGTTCCCAACTCAAAAGAACAACATTAACCATAAAGTTTAAGTATTAGGGATGAAGTATGGTTCCGTCATGTAAAAAGGAATATCTCTTTATCTCCCAGAATTTACATCAGCACCTGAAAAACATTGATCAACTTCTGTATACAAAAAAAATTGGAACTTTTTACAAAAAAAAAAACAAATAAAATTAAACATCAGTATACAAAAAACATCAATATACAAATGATACCAACATACCAGAAGTAACATCAGCAGCTAAAAAGCATCGATCAACTTCTCTCGATCCGTTGCAGGATTATGATTTAAAGGACCTATTATTGTATGAATAAAAAAAAAAGTAAGGAAAAATATAAAAATGTAATTATGAAGATAAACAACTAACACTTATAAAAATATTTTCAAACCTCTCAATAAATTTAGAAAAAGATTAGTAAAAGGATTAAGATTAACCATTTTTATTGTAGCATTGAAGGAGAACCTGTTCACAGAACCAAAATAATAGATGTGAGTTTGAGGGATGAAGGAGATAATAGATGAAATTTGTGAGGAAACAACAAAGGAGCCGGTTAGACTGCAAACAACCACAATTGCAAACTTGTGAAATATACCGTTAAAAACCAGCATTGACATAGATAAAAATACATATATAAAAAAACTTTCAAACAAACATAGACACTTAAGAAACTTTATTTGTAAATAAACCAATTCATAGACACTTTCAAAGATAAAAAACTGAACTTTCTCTCAAACAAACATTGTTTGACTTCTAAAAAAAATCAACGTGAATCATCAACGTGAAATCAACGTGTATGTATATCAAATAAGTGATCATAAATTTTTGAGAATTTGTTATGGTGTATATATAATATAATAATATGGGATATATTTCAAAAGAGTTGGTTATGTTGTATATGTATATCAGTCCACAAATCCTAGCTCAAATGGTAGAAATACCGAAATTGCTAGTGTCGGACGCTATGACCGGGGTTCGATCCCTGGTCACTCCACTTTGTGTGTGTGAGTTTCCAATGGCTTTGCCATTTCGTCTATCAACCAAAAAAAAAAAAAAAAAAAATAAGTGATCATAAATTTTTGAAAGTTTGTTATGTTGTATATATAATATAATAATATGGGATATATTTCAAAAGAGTTGATTATGTTGTATATGTATATCAAATAAGTGATCATAAATTTTTGAGAGTTTGTTATGTTGTATATATAATATAATAATATGGGATATATTTGAAAAGAGTTGGTTATGTTGCGTATGTATATCAAATAAGTGATCGTAAATTTTTGAGAATTTGTTATGTTGTATATATATATAATATAATATATTAATAATAATATATGGGATATATTTAAAGTTTTTTTTTCCGTAGACATTAGACATATTACCCGTATTCAAGTATTATATAATAATAATAGTAGAAAGTTAATATAATAATAATAATAATAAATAAATATTTAACATGGTGAGAGATTCCATATTTATTAGATGTTGATTGCAAAATAATAATAATAATAATAATAATAATAATAATAATATATAATATAATATATAATATATAATATATATAATAATATTAGTAGAAAGCTAATAATAATAATAATAATAAATAAATAAATAAATATTTAACATGGTGAGAGATTCCATATTTATTAGATGTTGATTGCAAAATAATAACAACTTGATTGATGTAATGTAATGGCAAAAAACATAAAATAGATCTTAAATATTGCGGGTTCGATTCTCAGTGAGGCCATTTTTAAGCATTTTATTTTAATATTTTAGGGTAAAATGAGAGGAAAAAAGAGCGGGAAAAAAATTAGGGTTAAGAATAGCATAATAATAATAATAATAAATAAATATTTAACATGGTGAGAGATTCCATATTTATTAGATGTTGATTGCAAAATAATAACAACTTGATTGATGTAATGTAGTGACAAAAAACATAAAATAGATCTTAAATGTTGCGGGTTCGATTCTCAGTGAGGCCATTTTTAAGCATTTTATTTTAATATTTTAGGGTAAAATGAGAGGAAAAAAGAGCGGAAAAAAAATTAGGGTTAAAAATAGCAAAACGGAACAAGCTTATAATATAAGAGATATTGTTAAAATATAACCGAAACTATTGTGTTATTTTTTGTAAAACTTATTAAATGAATAAATTTGATTATAATCATCAATGAGAAATTAAGGAAGTGTATTTTTGCACCTTATATTCATATTTTTTTGCACACACTTTTTGTTTCCAATAAATTTTATATATTATGTACAAAAAAAAAAGCAAAATATATTTGATATGTTATGTACCAAAAAAAATTTTAAAAATAAATTTGTTTTCCAAACATATAGCATTAAGTAGTTTTATTGAAAAAGATAAGAGTAATTGACAAATTGTACAATTTGACAAATCGTAGCCTTAAAATACTAAATGGACAGTTAATTAGAAACGCTGAATCTGACGAAACTGGACAATTAAAAAAAAATGGAGGGAGTAGTCCCGTGTATATTTTTTAATAAAAAAATTAGAAATTTGATTAGGAATATTTAGGATAATTTAGTAAATTTGATAGTAATTAACTTTATTGTATTATTAGTATTATTATTAATAGTTTAGTAGTATATTGTTTATGATTTTTTTTTATTAAAAATATTGTTCATGTTTCTATTTCTATATTCATATTTTTATGCGTAATCATCTTATTTTTTCTATAATTTTTTTGTTGACTATTTTATTCTTTTTTTATTGATATAATTTTATTCTTATTTTTATATTCCTATGATCTGTTTTGTTTTATTTTATTTTTTGATAATTATGATCTATTTTATTGGTTAAGCATATAATATTTTTATTGTATTTATCTTATATTTTATTTATATTTTTTCTAAAAAAAATTAGTGAAATTGTTGAGTTTATCGTATTCATCTCTTGTTTTTTTGTTCTCTATTTGATTCTATTTTTAAGAATATCCATTTTTTTATTGTTTTTTATTTTGTTTCTAGCTATATATATGATATGTTTTATTTATATTTTAAGCATATCCTCTTTTTTATTGTATTTATCTCATTTTTTTTTACACAAGCAAGTTTAATGCATTTCATTCATAATAATAAGTTCAATACAAGGTGGACAATAATTATAAAATTGGTGATTAGCGATAAAACGAGTCGTTTGAGCTAATTCATGAGCTACTCGATTAGCTTGTCGCCTGACATAACTGACCTTCTAGTTGTATTTATCTCATATTATTTTAATATTATATATATATATATATATATATATATATATATATATATATATATATATATATATTTATTTATTTATTTAAGTGAAATTACAATGAAAGATATAAAACCGAAAAGCATGCATTTATAAATTTGGTGGTAATCGATTTTATTATATTAGAAGTATATTAATTTAAACAAAATTACTTAAATAATATTTAAAATAAAATACATAAATAATAATATTAAAAAATAAAATTATGTCGTGCAAACTTCCTGGTCCTAGGAATTAGTATATATCTACATTCTTATGAAAATAGAATTTCACTAATAGAACAAGAATTTTAGAAGTGTTCAATATATCATTAAAAATAAAGAGGTGAAAATAGGTTAGGCCAAGTTAGGCTTTGCTAAGCCTGAGTTTGGCCTGTTAATAAATTGAATGTCTAATCATGGCTTGTGATATATCATAAGTTTATTTTTTAGACTTGAGTATGGCCTTTTGAAAGCCTAACATGACATATTAGTCTGTTTAAAAACCTATTTCACATGAACATATTTAAATAAATAATTATATTTATTCTTAAATATACTAATGCACAAATAAACCAATGAGATTAAACTTTCTTTTAATATTTAACATGATGTTTTAGAGAATTCGATAGGACATCATATTTCGATTTTTTTTTACAATAATACATTTATACATGTGAAAAATGGGTTTGTCTAACATGTGCAATATTGCACATGTCAGTTAAAGTAATTTTTTATTGAAAAATAGTAATAATTTATTAAAATGTTATACATTTAATATAAAATGTACAAGTTCCAATAAAAATTTACTATTTTGAACTTTTTTTTTTTTTTGAGGACACTATTTTGAACTTCTTAACATGTGCAAATTTGCACATGATAGAAAACGCATGAAAAATTATTGTAGATTAATAAACGTGAATTACAGAAAAACTGAATAAATTTATAATTTAATCAAAGTACAAATTTTAATATATAATAATAATGCATGTAAAAAATATTATTCATATTTACTTAAATATGTCAGCATAGTAATCTTAAAATTGTTTTTTTTTATTTTCCTAAAATCTGATATTTTTAGCTAAATAGACTTATAAAAAAATCTTGATATGTTCTATTTACATAAATAAATTGGTTCACCCGAGCCTATATAGGCTAGGCCGACCTAAGATATTTCCATCTCTAAGAATGACCCAAAAAAAAAAAAAAAAAAAAAACAAGAATAAGAAAAAGATAGAAAATGATGAGAATGTATGTATGTATTCCCGGCAGAGCCAGGTAAGCAAAGTGCAGGTTGGCAAATGGAGATTTTGTTTGTTATATTTTTTAGAGAGAGAAAGAGAGAAAACAAATATAGAGAGAAAGAGACGGAGGTAATGACAGTCTGGCAATACGAGGGGAAGGTTAAGCAACCTCTGTCTGTCCCTTCCTTCTTGTTCTTTCTTCTATATATATAAATATATATATATAAATAAATAAATAAATAATACCTCAAAATTTTGTAACAATTTCTTTGATTATTTTTTTTGTTTTTGGTTTTTGTGTGAAATTTCATAATTGGTGCCTCTGGAACTTGTTGGATCCATCTTCAAGAATCAGAGTCACTTGAGATTTCTCCACCATGAGTCTCTTCGGTCTTGGTAGCAGGTTCCCTTTTTACCCTTTTGAATTTTATGAATCTATTTGCATCTATTTTTTTTTTTGTTATGTTAAATATGATTTTGATCATATGATTATTTCCTGTGTTGAAAAATATGGTTGTGAAATTTTTATGCTTGAATTTGTCTTTGATGATTAATTTGTGTCATAGGAATTCTAATTTGTCATATGAAGATGCTATTTGAAAAAATTGGAATTAATCATGAGAATTAGCGGCGTAGCTTGGTGTCTATGTGTCTGTCTAACTATCTTGAATATATTTGTAACAAATCATGAGATTTGTGGATTGAGATTAAATTGAAATCTGAATTAATCTTAGGTGGTAATTACACGATGATGTTTTTGATGTTTCATCAAATGTATAGGTCAAAATTGTTGAGTAATGAATATTATGTTGTTGAATTTTACTGTTCTATTGGTCTTTTCAAAATTTACATTTTGGTTTTGTAAAATGCAACATAGGAATTAGGAACTACATTGTGTAAGGTTTGTAAGAATGTAAAACTGCCTTCAAAATTAACCATTACAATTTTTTGTTATGGAATGATGGATTGTTATATTTAATTATCCGCGTTTTCTTTTGGCCCTTAGTATGGTATACTTTTGATTTTATTTGGTATTGATGGTGGCGACTCAAGCATAACCAGAATTTGATATTTGATTCATGCAGAAACCAAAAAACATTTCGTCCGAAAAAGAGTGCCCCAACTGGAAGTAAGGTTGGTCATTTTGCTTCTTGTGCCGTGGTTACAGGGTTCCGTCTACTTTACACCTTTTACGGTTCATAATATTTGATCATACGAATAATGAGTGTTCTATTTATTTTGTTTGTGAAATGTAGGGTGCTCAACTTCAAAAACATATCGATGCTACATTGGGTAGCGGAAACTTGAGGGAAGCTGTTAAGCTACCTCCTGGTGAAGATATCAATGAGTGGCTTGCTGTGAACAGTAAGATTCTTTATCAATTCTGTATCTGGCAATCAGTGCATACTTTTCCATCTATACATATCGCTTTGTGTTGATTTCTTAAGTCGCTTATAGTCACTGTTGTTAAATAGCGGCGCTAATCGCTATAACCTTACGGAATTTGAACAAATCATTATTGTTGTGCAATACGCTGTTTAATACAACACTGGTTATAACTAGTATGTTGCTGCTAAAAGTTTATAAAAAAAATTCTATGGTCATTTATGTTTTTTGTTTATATGTGCAGCTGTGGACTTCTTTAATCAAGTGAATATCATGTTTGGTACGTTGACTGAATTCTGCACGCCGAGTAACTGTCCTATGATGACTGCAGGACCTAAGTATGGTTTGATCCTTCAAAAAACTCTTTTTGTGTTTATCTTTTTGGCTTTGTCTGCAATTGGTTTTAGGAACTTGTGACCTCTTATTGTAGGAAATACCGATGCTGGTTTTAGTGAATATGACATACCGATAAGTAAAACCTGCTTGCTATAAGTTATTGCATAGTTTAGTTTCTGTTAATATTTTCAACCTTTATGACGAGGTTTTAGGTTAAACTGATTTTACATTTTCTATGTCAACCTCCTTTGTATTTTAGTGTCCACTTAATCAAGTGTCATATACGCTTAAGCAGAAAGTTAAATCGTCATAAAAACGTTAAACATGTATGTGCAACAAGTATTTAATGTAACATAATCGACAGGTACGAGTATCGATGGGCTGACGGCGTTACTATCAAGAAACCAATAGAGGTATCTGCTCCAAAGTATGTTGAGTATTTGATGGATTGGATTGAATCTCAACTAGATGATGAAACAATTTTCCCTCAGAAATTAGGTATGTTGGACATTTCGACAAAGCTAACAGGCCACATAATATTCTCGTCTAATTATATAATTGACGTTTCATTGCTTTAATTGAATGCTTTTTGTAGGGGCTCCTTTTCCATCCAATTTCAGAGATGTTGTCAAGACAATATTTAAGCGATTGTTCCGTGTATATGCTCACATTTACCACTCACATTTTCAGAAGATTGTGAGTTTGAAGGAAGAAGCTCACTTGAATACTTGCTTCAAGCATTTTGTTTTATTCACTTGGGTAAGACGTGACAAAGATAAAAAGTTTATCAATGTCTTTGGATTCAATTGCGCAGTAATTGAAAGCGTATTTTTGGATTCAACTTGAATTTATTAGCTAAGATACATACTTTCTTCTGTTGTAGGAATTCCGACTGATCGATAAAGCGGAGCTAGCACCTCTTGAGGACCTTGTTGATTCTATTATACAATGATAGTGTTTGTTTATTTTCCTACCCTTTCCTTCATTTTGGAAAGGTTAGACATTGGAAGGTTGGGTATACATTTTTTGTGGGCTTATAATCATGCCCTTGTAACATACTTGCTAAATGGAAAATCTTTAGCCACTTTTTTTCTTTATTTGTGTCTGCATTGTTGTTATGGTTTGCTGAATATTCTTGTCAATCAAGTTAAATCTACTTGTGCAGCAAGCCTAATATTCGATGCATCGACGCTTTGAATTTCTTAGCAGGTGTTTCTAAATTCAAAGTACTTTTTATTTGTTTTTCCTATCAAATTTATGTTAAGGGGGAATTATAAATTATGATTTCCTGAGATGAACATACAAGCGGTTTAAGTTTTTATTCAAATTCATTCAGTAACTTGTTAGATAGTTATTCATTTTCTTTTTGTAAATGAATCTGCTTCCAATGCTGCTAAAATTGTTGATAGAGGACAAACATAAACATGAATGCAGTTCACAAGTCTTGCATAATAATAATATGAAGAAATCCTAGTGGTGAAGACTTTGGATCATTTTGAGTATCCTATTCTTAAGGTGTCAGGTTTGAATCGGATTTGGATTCCCTAAAGTCATATTTTCCTATATTTAGGCAAAACTTTAGGGTATTTTTGTCATTACAACACACATAAATGCATTTAAATATGCAATATTTTCTCTTTCTTAGATAATTTTTGCTTGAATGTGGTGAATTTAGAAAAATCAAATGTAGAGAATCCAAATCCATTTGAATCTTGTGTTACTTTCTGTATTGGGCTAGTCTACACCGAACAAAAAGTTTAGGCTTTAAATGGGCCCTCTACCGGTCGAGGGTTGGATTAATTTTCCTTTAATTTACTGGTCCTTAAGTCAACCGAGTTTTGAAAAAAATATGAAGAAATTCTTATTCTTATTTCTTGATATAAGTTTTCTTAAAAAAAATAAAGTAATCAATTATCATATAAAATTAATTATTTTAATCAAAAATGGTAAATCCTGACATAATTTCTAAAGGAAGTAATTGATTACATTATAAAAAAAAATAAGTAAATTTTATTTTATTAGATATCCTTTCAAATTGTGTTTGAAGAGAAAAAAAATAAAATAAGAGTGACTAGTTAGGTCATTACCTACTTTATTCTATCATCAACAATAGATTTGTTCAAATGACAAATAATAAGAAATTTGAGTCTCTTAAGCAAATTAGAGATTCAATGTTTAGTTTGTGAGTACCGAAAAAAAAAATCATTTGAGAGTGAAGAAGTCGTCTTGTGTATTTCATAGATTCTTTATAAAAGATCAATCTTCTAAATTATGGTAAAAACTTCATACATATATAATAACATAATTAAAGAAAATATCATTCCCTTTATTTTATTTGTTATCATCTTTTTTTTTTTATTTTTTATTTTTTTGAATCAAACAAACTTACTGCATTTCATTAAAAACTAAACGTTCAATACAAAAGGGAATATTCTCAAACCTATGAAAGCTAGCCCAAGAATTGGCCGCCCTAGCAAGAGTATGAGCAACCAAATTCGCTTGCCTTCTAACAAACTTAACCTCAAAGTTTATAAAAGATGACATAAGACTAAGGATATCATGAACAATTGACAAAAACTCAGAGTTGCCACTACGCTTCATATGAATGACCTCTATCAAAACTTTCGAATCACTTTCAAATTGAACTCGATCCAGTACTCGATGACTTGCTTCTTCCATTGCTAAAAGTAAAGACCATGCTTCTCCTTCTACAGATGAAATCACAGTTTGCTGCCATTGTGTCATACCAGCCATGAAGTGACCACTACTATCGCGAAAACACAATCCCATCGAGGTCCTTCCAGATCCAGACACAAAGGCCACATCAACATTACATTTTACCCAGTCTAGAGCTGGTTTCTCCCACCTTACTAAATCTGCTTATGTAGTCCCGCTCACATTATTACTCTGTAACTTATGTACTGAGTACCAATCATTCCAAGCATCAAAAGCATGTCTTCCAATTTGACGTGGCAGCTGGACATTATCATTCCAAAGCTTATCATTACGATTGTGCCAAATGCACCAGAGTAACACAGCCACTCTACCAACCGTATCGCTACTTTCATTGCCGCAAACAGCGAAAATACGATCCATAGCATTAGTTTGTTGATACGTAGCATTATGTAAGACAGACCAGCTGCACTCCAACTATCCCGGGCTACTGAACACCTAAAGAATATGTGAAGCTCATCCTCAATCTCCTCATCACACACAGGACAATTGAGAGTACATTCCACCCGTCTTTCCAACAATCGAGAACGAGTCGGGAGACATCCTCTACATAAGCGCCAAAGTAAATGGCGTGCCTTCTGCAGAGCTTGAGCTTTCCAAATACCATTCCAATTGCCCATAACATGATATTTGTCGCTACCTATTAAGTAACGCATAGCTAACTTATACCCGGATTTCACTGAATAACACCCATTTATTTCCTCCTCCCAGACCACTTTATCCTCACGGACTGAGCTAACAAGTGGTGTTTCCAGAATCTTCTCCGCTACATCCCTTGAAAACAAGTTTCGAACCTTAACTATATTCCACGCTTTATAGCTTTCGTGTAACAAATCTCTGACAGATAACTGATATACACCTGCTGGTTGAGGCGAGGGCACCCATCTATTAGCACTCCCACGCAACCAAGGATCATGCATAACATGAATATTATCCCCACTCCCAATCCGCCACCTACATCCAAGAGAAAGAATTTGTCTAGCTTGCCACATACTACGCCATGCAAAGCTGGGGTTGTATCCCAATGGTGCCTCAAATAAAGAGGACCGTGGAAAATATCTGGCTTTAATTAATTTTGCTACCAATGAGTTCGGATTCTGGACGGTATTCCAAACTTGTTTTGCAACCATAGCCTTATTAAAAGCTTCAAAATTACGAAAGTCTAAACCCCCATAAGCCTTCGGGCAAGCAAGTCTCTCCCAAGCTAACCAATGAATACCTTTAGTATTATTATTATTAGTATTACCGCTCCTCCACCAAAAAGCATTTATCATTTTTTCAATATCATGAATAAGTGAAGCAGGAAGAATAAACATACTCATCACATAGGAGGTATTGCCTGCAGAACCGACTTTATCATGATTTTCTTGCCTGCCTTAGACAACGCACGCCCTCTCCAGGAATTAATTCTTTTCCAAATACGATCCTTGATATAGGAAAATATTGCTTTTTTACTTCTGCCAACCATGGACGGTAATCCAAGATATATACCCGTACCCAATACAAGTTTGACACCAAGGATACGAGAGAGATCTTCTTTATCTGCCTGAGACATATTTCGACTAATAAAAACTTCTGATTTAACTAGGTTATCATCTTTTTTTAATACATCTGAAAATTGTAAAATACCACAAATATTATAGGATGAAGAGGGTAAGTAGGTGTATGGACCTACCTACTTACCCTAAAAAAAAAAACAGCAGATGTATGGACCTGGAATGAGTGCAGTCATCATCTCGTAACCACATGCAGTTAATAAGATCAAGACCGTTTAGTCAAGATTCAAAGGTTCATAATTAAAGGTCATAATTTTTATATTTTTAAAATTCAAAACTGTATTTAAACTTTTTTTTTTTTGTTACAAAGAGGGCTACCAACCCGAACTGCGTTTAGGTCTTTAATTATACGGCTTTGATGCACTGATTGTCATCTTAACATGCACTCAATCCATTTCGGGTTGGGTTTTGGTGCATAAGCCCAAGCTTATGCACCGTGCATAAGGATCCATCAATTGCTGCATACACCCCACCCTTCCTTCCTGCACCCCCAAATCCTTGCTTCCTGCACCCCCCACAACTTTCGTACACCCCTCCCTAACCTAACTGTTTCAATCAAACACAAAACCCAAACTCTCGCCGTCGACCTCTACATCTTTCGCCACCGTCAATTGCATCTCTCGCCACCGTCAATTGCAAACCTCGCCGTAACCACCACCGTCATCGTCTTCCAAATCTCACCATCACTTCCAACTCGCCGTAACCTTGCCATCGCCAAAATCAAAACACAGTTTCAAAATCCATCACCATCGCGATTGCAATCGCAATTACCATCGCCATCTTCTTCAACATCATCAGTTCACTGAAGTCATCACTGAAGTCATCGTTTACATCTTCAACATCTTACATCACCACTGATTGTTTACATTTTCAACATCATCGTTTACTAAAATCATCAGTTCATCTCGTGAATCTCTCGCCTTCGTCGAGTTCATCTTCAACATCATTCATTCAACACTGATTGTCGTTCATCCAGTTCATCTTCAACATCATCATTCACCAGTTCATCATCATTCACCAGTTCTTCATCATCTTCAACACTGATTCTCTTTCATCACCATTAATCAACAATGGTTAAAAGGAAACAGGTAAATTAATTTAGTCTTGTTTAAGAATTAGGTTTCACCATTGATTTTGTTCACTGAATGTTGTTTCTAATTTTGAATGCTTGCTTGAATACTTTGATTGAAATGTATATTTCTGGATTTTGATTTTGAGTTTGAATCTCATATGGATGAATGTTGTTTTTGCCTGAAACCATTAAGCAAGTATTATGGTTTCAGTGTATAATTTGCTGAAACCATAAAACCATACTTATGGTTTCAATGATATATTTCACTTTTTTTAGATGTTTTGGATGTACTAAATGGTTTCGTATAATTACATTTTGGGAATTAGGTTTGATTATTTTGGAATTGTGGATTATTACTCATATGTGTATATGTTTGAACGTTTGAACTTTTGGTTTGATTATTTTTTTAGATCTTTGATTATAACTTGAATGGTTTCCACATTTGACGAAGAAGATTAATGGTGTGTTCAGCTTATTCAATTTTAAAACCATGTCAAACCCTTTTCTAGCTTGCTTATTTGACTTATTTTGTGCATTATGTGAGGGATGGAAGAACACCATGAAAATATAGGCAGTAAATGTGTTCATAGAAGCTTTTAATGGCTCTGTTTCTGGTGTAGGCTTTGGTATAATAGCAACAAAGTTTTGACTAAATTCTAATTATCTTTGGCTTTGTTATATTTGTTGAAGCGGCTTTATTGCCTTCCAACATTTGAACCAACACCATTAATCTTTTTTCAAAGTAACTTATAATTTAGTGCGGAGGAAGTAAGTTTCTCAACAATAACACGGATTTTGAACCAACAATTATTTGCATGAAATATACAAAAGTCAAGAAAGAAGGTAACATAAATTTTAGTTTATACAGCTTAGTTTTTAATCAACCAAGTTTATTTCTTTTTGATGGAACCTGTCAATTTGTCTCATAATTTTGCAGCAATACTCATTATGATGCTTATTATTTTCTTGATTTTCATCTTTATTTTGTGATCATTATGATGCTTGTTGATCTATTTCTTTCTGTTACATATCCTCCTTTGATTATCTGATTCTTATGTTATGCATTTGCATTTTATTTTGGTTAACCAAGCTTTGATCAATTGTCATTTTTTTTTTTTGGTAATTTGAGAGAGAAATGGCTAACTGTTAAACAGAGAAGAGGGGTAATTAGATCTTAATATTCAACTTTGAACTAACAAATCAAGTTGATCATCTATATTATAGTTCCGATTTCTTCATGTTTTTCTTCTTTATGACAGTTCTTAGTATTTGATTGCTAAGCTCAGATCAAGGATTAGGGAATAGCTCTTATCCAGTGCATTACCATCACAAATTCACAATCATAGATATTTACTCTTAGATAGTTTTATGGAAGAAAATCGGATTTTGGAACGTTAAACCTGTTAGGCTTGGATTGAGGACATTTTAGTGGATGATCAATTATTTTATGAACTCTTTGCAGCGATTTATATGCAGATAATTTCAATCTGGTTATGCTATATCCTATTAAGTTTTACATTTTGATTCTGGCATGGTACTTTGATTTTGTTTTTGATTTTGATTCTGATATGCATGGATTCTGTTATTGTACTAGCATTATGATTTAGATTCTGATATGCATGGATTTTGTTTTCGATTTTGATTTTGATTTAGCATTATGTTTTGTCTGAAACCATTAATCAGGTATTTTGGTTTCACATTATTCTTATATTCTACTTTGATTTTGATTCTGATATGCTACAAGCTTGTAATAATTCTGGTTAAAACGAAACTGAATGTCAAACCCTTTTCTACTGTTAGCTTCTGTTTTGGCTAAGTACTACTGTTTGATACATTTTGATTTAATTGCAGTAGTTGCAATTTAACAATTTTGTTCAATTAAGAGTTATGGAATGGTGCCACACTTCTGTTTGATACATTTTGATTTAATTGCAGTAGTTGCAATTTTGTTCAATTAGAATGAAATATAATTCACCTGTTATACACTCTAGTATTCAGTAGTACATTTTGCTTTTTTCTGCTATGTTTTGTGTTCTTTTTCAAGTTGAATGAGAGTTTTAATGATTGTGTGCTGCCATCACAGTTTTACAAGCTTTAAATATTTCGCACTTATGAATGGCCTTGTTGCAGTTCCATGTTTTCTTTATTGTTAATCAGGAGATGCAGCTGTTTGCATTTTACATTTTAATTATGTCCTTGCTTGATTTGATATTTTACATTTTAGTTATGTCCTTGCTTAATTTTGCTCTATGGCAAACTTGATTTGTTCTTAAAAATTGATTTCCATGCTTCAGATGTCTAGTACTGAATGTGAGAGAAGTGTTGAGACTCTTGCATCTGTTTATTTTCAGTGTATAAAACTTGATTTCCATGCTTCAGATGTATAGTCCTGAATGTGAGAGAATTGTTGCTCTGTTTATTTCAGTAGTTTATACACTGAAACCATTACTCTTGGTATATGGTTTCAGTGTATAACTTGCTGAAACCATAAAACGATACTTATGGTTTCAATGTAATGTTTCTGTTTTTTTATGTGTTTTGTATATCTTTTGTATACTTATGGGAAAAATGGTTTCAATCAATGCAGGTTAACGAGTCAGGACCAAGTTTCAGCCTTGGCCTATCACAATCCTCATCTTCGCGTAGTTCCCGACAACAAAAGGGAAAAATGCAAGATGCAAAGGCAACAGAAAATAGGCAGAGAAAAAATGAAGAAAGTAGTTCAGATGACAACCAACATCGAAAGGGGGATAATTTGAAGAAACCTACAGAGCAAGAACATAGGTTAAGACACAAGTGTAGCATCCCTAAAGTGTACGAAACTATGCAATCAATCCATAAAAAAGGAACAAAAGAGAGGATAATTGAAGTATTGCAAGAATTCGGGTTTGGAGGTATGTTGCACATCTGCAACTGGTCAAGAATCCACACATTCTTTGTGGATTGGGTCGTAAACAAGTTTGATAAAGATAACATGTGCATCAGACTCTCTAATACAACAGTGCTTGGGTTGAAAGAAGACGATGTCCACCGTGTATACTCTCTCCCAATGGTTGGAAAAACAATAAACACTGCTCATTGCTCAGACGCGGCAATAAATAGGCTGAGGAGGGAATTAGGACTGAATGATAATGGTTCTCAATATGTTAAGTTGCCTGAATTGGAGAGAGTGTTTAAGACTATTGAGGAGCCAATCACTTGGGTGAAGGGGGCAATATGTTTCATAATTCATAACTTATTGTGCCCCACTAACCATAGTGATGTGTCTCTTCAATATGCGGATATATTGGAAGATCCAGCTGGGATTTCATCGTACAATTGGTGTGCACATGTTTTGAATTATATGAAAGAAGGACTGCAAAGTCCAGGCGTTGCAAACCCGCTTGCAGACTTCCACTTTTTACTGGTAAAAATTCTAATCATTACTCTTGACTTTAGTCTTGATAAACGGTTTCACTAATTTACACACTGAAACCATTAGTCTTGATAAATGGTTTCAGTTATGTGGTTTTGTAAGAAAGCGTGTGCGGATGATATGGCATCAGAGGCCATAATGTGCCTCATATTTCATGTATAGGGGTGATTATATTCAAATAAGTCATGATCTAATAGTTCTTTCATTTGGTGTTTTACTTTATTGTATTCTCTTTGGTTTATGCTTTTATTCGGTTGAGCTGTAATGCTGAAACAATCTAATGGTTCTTTGCAATTGCAAATGTCTTGTAACTCAGAACTAAAAATTTCTCTGCGAGAAATTGTTCGAATTCTGATGGTGGTTTACATTAATCATAGGTTGCTGTTGATTATTTAACAACTGGCATAGTCGTTGTGACGATGATCGCAATTCGCTAATATGCAATCCTCTTTTGTCTGTGGTCACACTTTGAATTGTATCCCCCGTTTTTATGTCCTGCATTTGATCAGTTCTAGTTATGAATCATGTCTCATGAAATGAATATTTTGTTGTGTTATGGGACACAATGAGCTGGTTTCTAAGTCCTACATTGTTTCAGGCTTTCAGGTCTGGTTATGAATAATGTTTCCCAAATTCAAGATCTGTTTTAGTTTTTATGGTTATGTCATGAGCTGCCATGTCTCCAAAAGCATATTACTTTAGAGTCTATGCTACATGCTGGCAAAGCCCATTTGCTTCTAATGTGTAGTTGTATATCTTGAATTCCTGCATGGTTCCTTCTTTTTAATCTAAATGTTAACTTAAATGTTATTTAGCTTCAACCTCCAAGTATGGTTGATTAACGGTTATAATTTTGAGAGATTCATATACCATGCTTGAGATGCTAAATGAACTTTGCTCAAGTAATCCAATGAAATTTCGTAATCCTTTGGAATGTGTACCTCATGAAAATCCCCTACTAGCTCCTTTACCTAATGGCCAGTATATATCTTGTAACAAATGGTTTAGTCTTGATAAATGGTTTCACTAATTTCTTGTAACAAATGGTTTAGTCTTGAAAATGGTTTCACTAATTTACACACTGAAACCATTAGTCTTGATAAATGGTTTCAGTGTATAACTTAGTGAAACCATAAAACCATACTTATGGTTTCAATATTATGATTTCATATGTTTAGGTGTTTTCTATAGTGAATGTGTTCTGTGTTTTGTTAAATGGTTTCAATAGTTTATACACCGAAACCATTAGTCTTGATAAATGGTTTCACTGTATAACTTAGTGAAACCATAAAACCATACTTATGGTTTCAATGTTATATAACTCTTAGGTGTATGTTTTGTTTTCCTGATATGTATGTTTTGTTTTTATTCTGCAGATTAACTATTTGGATAAAATGGGGAAGAGAAGCCCATTTTTAACTGGAAAATACAAGCACCCATCACTTCGGGATTGGGATGTAAAGATGGAAAATCAAGACCTTCAAAAGGTTTATGATGTCATGGGTCTTGAACATGGTTTGACAGCTGGTGTCACACAGCTGAATACCACTGATGAACGGCCGTTTGTACTGTGTTTTGATCCTAATACATGCCCACTATCTGAGGTGAGAGAAACCATTAATATTGTGCATGAAACCATTATAATTAAATGTATTTGGTTGTCTACTTCTAAATTGAACAAGAATTGATTAAATTGTGCTCTGTAGATGAGTCTTTGCTTCTGCAAATTCATCTTGATCTACTTTCTCTAATAATAATTAAACTTATATGTGCTTTGTATATGTGTCTTTGCTTCTGAAAATTCATCTGGATCTGATTATGGTCTCTAATAACAATTGCAGGCAGAAATGCACCTCAAACATTGTAGGGCATGTATAGAAATCTACAGTACAAGCGCATACACCTTGGAACGAAGAATCTGTCAGGCAAAGGGAAAAACTTTGAGGTATAAATCTTCAGCCAACAAAAAAAAAGTAGTACAAGGAGAAGATGGACAAGCTTCACAAACACCACTTTCCCCAACACAAGAAACAATCATGAAGTTTCCCGAGTATTTTCATGACGGTAAAGCTACAGATGAAATGAAGGAAGACAAAAAGGAGGAGAAATCTGATGAAATGAATGAAGAGAAAAACGATGAGAAGAAGGATGAGAAGAAGGATGAGAAGAAGGATGAGAGAAAGGATGAGAAAATTGAGGAGAAGAACCATGAGAAGAAGGATGAGAAAGGCGATGAGAAGAAGGATGAGAGAAATGATGAGAAGATGCATGCTAAGAAGGCTGAGAAAGCGAATGAGAAAACTGAATACTTTTCAAGCAGTGAAGAAGAAGAAATTGATGGCAGGAAGTTGGATGACTTAGTAACGGCAGCATGCAATATGCAACTTTCACCCACACAGGAAACGATCTTGAAGTTTCCTCAATTTTTTGATGTGGGTGATGGTTCAACTAAAAAGTAATAAATGACTGTATATGCCGTATTTGTTTTAATCATTTGTGTGATAAGAATGAAGAAGATTCAATTCTGCTAAATTCTAATGTGAATGTATATGACGTATTTGAATTTACAAAACCCATCTATCGCGTATTTGTGTGATATGTATTAGTAATTTTAATGTTACTAAATTCTAATGTGGCCTGTTTCAGCAAGAAAGAAGATCCGGTGGAGGAGCAAAAGACACCATCTAGAGATCATCCGGTGGACGAGCAGAGTTTAGAGTAAGAAGCAACCATGTTTATATACTTTGATGTCTGTTGATCTGTTATATAACTCAAACTAATAGTTATGTACTCTATTTGACAGGCCAACTCCCTTACAAACTGTGTTGCCGGATCAAGTAATAGACTTAAGTCAAGAGGTAACAATGAAGCGAAAAATAAGCAGGAAGCATGATATCTTGGAGGATTTTACATACGTTGACCGTAGACGAGCAGTCAAAAAATCAAAGTACTTAACAAGTCCTTACGATGATGCTGTCTACGAGTCAACTGCAACTAAGTTGCAGAAAGATGTATCCACATATGCATGGAGCACTGCACTTGATAAGTAAGTGAAAATCATTTTAAAATATTGTGATTAGAATAGAAATGTTAAAGTAACTTAAATTTCTTATATATAGGGAGAAAATTCTTATATATAATTTTTTTCAATTATAATGTCTTTTGAAACAATCAGATTGTAGTTCTTTGTAATTGAAACAAATATACACATGACTAGCTACATATGATAGAAACAAATTAAATATACACTGAAACCATTAATATTGATAAATGGTTTCAGTATATAACTTACTGAAACCATAAAAGCATACTTTTGGTTTCAATGTTATATTAACTATTTTTTTTAGGTGTTTTAATCTACGTTGATGTGTTTTGTGTTTTTCTTGAAGATGCTGCATGAGAGTAATGCTTTGCTGAATCTATGTTGTTGTTGTTGTTGTTGTTGTTGGTTTCTGATTCTTCATTGACATGTTTCTAATTCACATGTTTGTAACTGAATTAAATTGCTGAGTGCTGGTTGGTTGATTTGTTGTATCAAATTATCTGTCTGATTGAGACTATTGGTTTTAGTGTTAGTAATTAATTTGTTTCGTCCAATCATTTGAAGCTAATACACTGAAACCATTAATATTGATAAATGGTTTCAGTATATAACTTACTGAAACCATAAAAGCATACTTTTGGTTTCAATGTTATATTAACTATTTTTTTAGGTGTTTTAATCTACGTTGATGTGTTTTGTGTTTTTCTTGAAGATGCTGCATGAGAGTAATGCTTTGTTGAATGTATGTTGTTGTTGTTGTTGTTGGTTTCTGATTCATCATTGACATGTTTCTAATTCACATGTTTGTAACTGAATTAAATTGCTGAGTGCTGGTTGGTTGGTTTGTTGTATCAAATTATCTGTCTTTTGTAATCCTTATATATAATTTAATTCAATTATATAGGGAGGAAATTCTTTACCGCTCCGGATTTCATAAGTTTTCTCTTCTACGAAGTGATCTGTTTACCCTCAAGAAGGATGAATGGGTCAATTGCTTTGTTGTGAACAGCTGGGTCAATTGCTTAAACTGGAGTCAACGTATCGGAGAAATGAAAAAGCTGGTTACCCGATATGTCAACCATGTATGCATTATATTCCATGAATATTAATAGTTTACTTACTTTTAAGTTTTTTTGGAATTGATTTTATCCATTTCATATAAACAGGAAAACTTAGAAAGACCGGGTGCATTGCAAATGGATCATGCAACTGCATTCAAAAGCTTTGTTGACAAGCTTAAATGGTTCAAATATCTGGCTTGGAAGAGAATTGACCCCACCAAACTAGAATACGTAAGTCCTTCCCCGACTATTACTGTTGTATTTCTTTTTTAATAGAGTTGTATAAACATTTTTGGTTAGAATGCACGTTAATTCTGATTTATTACAGAATTAGAATATGTAAGTCCTTCCCCATCAACTGTATTTCATTTTTGCTTGTTGATTGGAAAGTTAATACTGAATTAGAATTAAGGTGCATTCTCCGGGAGCATTGCAATTGATTTGATGTTAGTGGTCTAGAGACTGAATTAGAATTGATGTTTTGATTAAGGTGCATTTTTGGTTGTTGTTTTGATGTTAGTGGTCTTGAGAATGAATGCTGCATATGTTAGATTATTTTCCATACATGTTAGTTAGATTATTTTCCATACATGTTAGTAATTCATTTTCTAATGAAATTAAAATGCTATGTTCTCGGCAACTAAGTGTGCCAGTTTCATCTATGCTGCATATGAATGCTTTTTTTGTTATCGTGTTTTTCATCTGTTGTGCAAAGTTTGTTGAATGGTTTCACTGTCTTATGGTTAATTAGGTTTTACTCTTGTGTCTTTGTATCATAATTTGTGTTTGTCTGCTCACTTCTGTTCCTTTTTTATATGTGCTTTGAAACAGATAATGACACCAGCACTCATTGGTAATCCAGGGAGCCATTATGTCTGCTTTGTTGTTAATTTGAAAAGCCGCACCTTCCAATTCTTGAATAGCATTAATGGAGAGAGGTTCCTTGTGAAGTCAGGAGAACCGACCACATACAAGAAAATGTTTGATGTCTAGTTTAGGGAAGTCAAGGCATTTGTCATAGAATTGTATAAACATTGGAATATAGCAATGCATTTCGACTTCGCCCAATTTAAGTGGGAAACTCCCAAAATGCCAAATCAACCAGACAAGGACAATTGCGGAGTTTTCTGCATGAAGTTCCTTGCAGAATGGGAAGGTGACATTAAGACCTTGCAGTCTTTCAATAATTGGACCAAACTCAAAAAGCATGACAAAGTGACAAAGCTAATGGATATGAGGATTGACATATGCTCCACTATTTTAACTGACTCCAGCAGTTCAAATGCAGAATATGTGCAAAATAAAGCAGCTGCTTACTATGAACAATTGGCTCAAGAGCTAGCACATGCAACATGATGTCTTACTTAGTGTAACTAAGATGGATTTAACTAATTAAAATGATGTGTCTGCTATGGTTTTATGATACTTTCTGTAGTACTAGTTAGTAGTTACTAGGACTAATGCAAAGCACACTAGAAGGTTTTAGGATATGTGTGTAATGTCATATATGTGCTTTGTGATTTTGATTACACATGTTAATTGGAAGATTGTTGTGAAGATTGAAGAGAGTATAACTCTCTTCATTGTGGACATTATTGGAATACATGTGAATGATATTATGGTTGCCATGCACACGAGATTTGTGAAGGAAGGTATTTGAGGGTTTAAGGGCTGTGGTGCAAGTGATAAAAAATGTAACCATGTATGTATCTTTTGTTTGATTCTAGCTGTATTTTGGAGATATGCACTCAATTAATAGTGATAATTGTTTGTAGCATTCAAATTAATTGTATTTTCAAAGCATTGATTGAATTTTTATTAAATCTCATAATTAACAAATGTACACTGTTTGAACATATCCAGATATAAAATTGGAAATTATAGACATAAAATTTTGCTATAACACCTAAAAAAAAGAGAAATATAACATTGAAACCATACGTATGGTTTTATGGTTTCAGTAAGTTATATACTGAAACCATTTACCAATATTAATGGTTTCAGTGTCTATGCTGATAGCAAAACAGGCAGTTTTAGTTGAAAAGCAGTGTAAAATGTAACATCCCAAAATTTTATATATTGTTTTATTATTTTATTTACCCATCATTTGAATAAAAATGGGACGTGATGTTATTGTTTATTTAATTGATTAGAACTCTTGTTTTATATAATATCAAATTGGTGCAACAATAATAGAATAATCCTTTATTTTTATAATTAATTAGTGCTTTATTTCCATCCTATTTGTTTTAATAAATTACTAATAATAATAATAATAATAATAATAATAAATAGATGTATAGCCTATGAGATTTTAAGTTATGAAACATGTCATTATAATGTTCCTCCTATAAAACAAAGCATCCCACGTTTTCAAATTTCATAGTCCACTTTTATTTATTTGACTATTTTCCAAACACACAACAAATTCATAATTACATATTATTTATTTACTATTAGTAATTACTAGTAATTAGTAATTGCCATTATAAACATGAATTATATATTTATTTCTTCGGTTTTTGGTCAAATCATTTTAAAAGCAAACATTTCTTTTATCGCCTCATTTAATCAAATTAATTTTCTTGCTTTATTTTAGAACAGATCATTTTGGTAATAAAATGATGCTAGTATGTTTCTCTTTCAAAAAGGATAATTAGATCTATATAAAGAGGCATGTGCATATAGTATTCTTTCACTCAAACCCGACGTCTTACAAATATTTTTAGTACTTGACATAGCCGTATAATTGAGAAATAGCCATCTCAGTGCCTTATATTTTTGGGTATCACTAAAGTTTATACTTTCGTACAAGTGATGTGTGGAACGCTAATACTTTTGTGTTAGAGTAGAAAAGCATCTAAGGTAAGGGCAGTCTCCTCCATACAAGTTACTATGCGTACATTTAGTTGTATTGAAATATTGTGTGATCATAGTCATGTGTGTGTTTTCTTACAAATATTTGTGAATACATGATTTTTGGAGTATTTGTGATGGTGTGTGTAGACATGGCATGAACATTTATTTTTGTGGTACTCCAGCTGTGTGCGTAAGGGGGTACGTGATTATCTTATTATTGTGGTACTCCAGCTGTGTGCGTAAGGGGGTACGTGTTTTTTTCCCCATTGGTATGGGTGACTATATCCGGATCATTTAGAATAAGAGCATGCATACATTGTATTATTTTTGTTAATGGTGTTTACGTGTGCTTTGATATGCTCTATTTTATGCGGCTAAATTATGTTCGGTTTTCTTGATATGGGCGATGGGAAAGATTACTGACCCTTACCACTACAGGTTCAAAGCTTCAAGATGGGTATTGTTTTGTTGGAGTCACGAATCGTTGCGTGCGCGGGGAAACAAAAAAAAAAAAGGGATTTTTATTTAAGTGTAATTTAAAATATTTTGGAAGTTGATGACTTGTAATATTTTTGAATTCAGTAAATATTTTTTCATTATTGTTATTTCAATAATTTGATATCTCGAAATTTTAAGAGAAAAATAATGATTTGTTTTGTGATAAGTTGTAAATAATAAATAAACAAAAACTACCATCTTCTAAAAATAAAAGAATTAGACGTAATGTCTTAGATCAAAATCCGGGGTGTTACATAAAACGTTCTATTTCCACTGGTGGAAAAGCAGTGTAAAACGCTGCTATTTGTAGTGCATGTAATTGCTTCTATTTCCACTGGTGGAAATTCAGTGGAAAACGCTGCTATTTTGAGTGCACGTAAAACGCTGCTATTTTGGTGAAAGGAAATAACTCTTGATTTGAGTTTTCATACTTATGTTTTTCAATATTATAACCTTGATTTTGAATATTATTAGCCCATGATGGAATTGTACACTAAAACCATTATGCTTGATAAATGGTTTCAGTAAGTTATACACTGAAACCATTAGTCTTGTTAAATGGTTTCGGTTACTTCTCCTCTCTCCCGAAATTTAGGTTCATGGGTTGATTCGAAGACACTTCTCCTCTCTCCGAGTCCAACACATTTTAATCTTTCTCAACTTAATTATAAATGAATTTGAACGACATTAACTATTAAGCAAACCCATTTTGAAAAAACCTCTCGCCACTTTCGAAATTAAATTTTTCTTTTGTGTGCCTCTAGCCACTCTCGGTGAAATGAAATAACTCTTGATTTTGGTTTTCATACTTATGATTTTCAATATTATAACCTTGCTTTTGTACACTGAAACCATAAGTATGGTCTTATGGTTTCAGCAAGACTGAAACCATTTATCAAGACTAATGGTTTCAGTAAGTTATACACTGAAACCATTACTCTTGTTAAATGGTTTCAGTTTTAATTTGTATTTCTTTCTATCATATGTAGCTAGTCATGTGTATATTTGTTTCATCCAATCATATGTAGCTAATATAATGTCTTTTGTTATATCAAAGATAATGAATTATTAATAAACCATGTTTTGTAGCTAGTCATGTGTATATTTGTTCCATCCAATCATATGTAGCTAATATAATGTCTTTTGTTCTATCAAATATAATGAATTATTAATAAACCATGTTTTGTTGTATCCAAAAATACACAAGCATGTCTCACATCCTTTACAAGTTTGATTTTAAAGCTCAAACAGACATACAAATGCAAGCTTAATCTTGAGATTTACAGACTGAAAAGAATCTTTGCTCCACAAAGGGAATGAGATGATGGCTTCAACATCTGCCTGCAACCGTTATGAAATTCTTTGAACCTGGAGATTTCAGTATAGAAGAACATTAGATAAACCAAAATATAAAAGCATAAAATCCAGTGTTAAAGCTGCACTCAATGCAATAAAGCCATCCTGTTAAGACTGAAACCATTTTTAGAAGCTTTATATAATTGTGTATTAAATCTGAATATTAAAACCACCAAATTGGAATGAATGTTTTAATTTGCAATTCATGCAAAAGATGTACTAAATCAGATCAAGCATGTTTCAATGGCCAAATTCTGCATTAATAGAACATACATTGTTCACTATTAACTCATAAGCTTATTAAATGAAACCATATAAAAACCAGAAAACCAGAAAACTGCAATCATTTCACATACAGCTAATGTACTAAATCAGATCCTGCATGTTTCTATGCCCAAGTTCTGCATTAATAGAACATACATTGTTCACTACTAACTCATAAGCTTATTAAATGAAACCATATACAAACCAGAAAACCAGAAAACTGCAATCATTCCACATACAGCTAATGTACTAAATCAGATGATGCATGTTTCTATGGTCAATTTCTGCATTAATAGAACAATCATTGTTCACTACTAACTCATAAGCTTATTAAATGAAACTATATACAAACAAGAAAACTGCAATCATTTCACATACAGCTACTAGGAAGATTACAATTCATTAAACTGAAATATCAAATACATTCATATCATAATGTTATTGAAAGTGTTGCATTAAACTATAGATAAAATTGAAAGAAAATGTTATTACTGAAATATTCCAAGCAAAACTACTGAACATAACAAAGATAACGCAACTGTATCAAGAAATGAAGAAAAGAATGCAAATTGAAGCCGAACCTTGAAAGTCAAGAACATTATTGCTGCTCTTGCATTTGTCCTGCTGCACTTTTTTTCTTTAAAGCCTCCTCATCTTCTCTCTTTTGTTTCTTTCGTTCTATAATGAATTTCTGCCTTTCTCTAGCTTTTTCATAATCACTTTTAAGTCGCTTCTTTGACTTAATTGGATTTGGTCTTTCTTTGAACTTTGGTGCAGTGGACTTCCCGGAAGATGGTTCACCAACAACAACAATTGCTTTTGAAGACTTAGACGGCGTCACTGACGACGGGTTTGTACCAATACCTTTAGAAAAAAGTAACTCCTCTGCCTTTTTCCCAGCTTCAAGAACACCATCAATAAAAATTTGAGAAGCCTCTGGATCTGCACAAACACGTGTAGAAAGCTGAACTGTAACAGCACAAATTTGTTGATATCGTTGTGCTTGGGTCGTGTCTTCAGTGCCAACACTGATGGAAGATTTCAGCTTATCAACAGACAGACGCACATCTCTAGTCCAACGCTTCAAAACATATTGTGCAGGTATTGTCTTCAAACAATGATATTGCACAGAACCACCCAAGAACTCCAAGATTTTGAAAATATGTCGACATAAGAATCCCCTGTTCTCAAACATACGACATGTGCAACTAAAACTTTTGGTCCTAATGTCAACTGTGACAACCCTCTCATCAAGTCGATCAAGATCTTCAAAATTCGGGGACATTTCTTGAAATTCATCAGAATTTGAAGCCCCACCATTATCATTATCAGCATCATCATCATTATGATCATCTACTTCATCAGGATCATCAACCTTTTCAATTGTGAACACTTTGAAAAACTTATTCAACTCAGACCCTTTTGATGTGTCCTCCTAATAATAGTATTTGAAGGAAAGGTCATACTGCCTGTGGATAAATGCAAAAGAAGCTGGTGTGTACTTCTTTACAACGGACCGCATCAGTTGACTGTTGGGGTAATTAGTTTTTGTTCTAGTGTTAGCAGCCTTGAAGTCCAAATCAGCATGATTATCCCTCATCCTCTGAACCATAATGTTGAAATGACTAAAGAATTGAACAAGTGAATGGTCTGGCTGCAAAAATCCACGAAGAAAAGCATTGAAAGACTCACTTAACTGAGTCGTCTTCAGACCAGCTGTAAAATGTGACTTAACCCAAGCTAAAGACCAGTGCATACGATTCCTATGAGTCTGGACAAGCCATGTCCAGTCTGAAATAGGCCTTCCATCAAAACAATTTTTCATCATTTGATCCCAGTTGTAGTCGAAATCTGATTCGTCGTCTACATTCGAAATCAAATTAGTTAACTCATCAAAAAAGGAACTGTTCGCACGAGAGCCAAGATTTTTCTTTGCATTCTCTGACATGTGCCACGAACAAAGACCATGGAAAACACCTTGAAAAATATTTGGAACTGACTTCAACAACGCAGTAGCCTGGTCTGTATATATCGTCTGTGGTTTCTTATTAGACATGCACTTCAAGAACGTTGTAAACAACCAATCAAAAGTAGCAGCCGTCTCATCATACAGTAAGGCAGCACCAAATAAGACACTCTTGCGATGATTGTCAAAACCAATAAAGGCAGCTACAAAAATAAATGAACCAAATCAAAACAAATTACGACATATATAAAGAAATCACTAGCCAATGGTTTCAGTGTATAACCTATCTATAACCATTCAACATCAATATTATTAGCCTACGATGGATTTGTACATTGAAACCATAAGTATGGTTTCATGGTTTCAGCAAGTTATACACTGAAACCATTTATCAAGACTAATGGTTTCAGTAGGTTATACACTGAAACCATTACTCTTGTTAAATGGTTTCAGTTTTAATTTGTATTTCTTTCTATCATATGTAGCTAGTCATGTGTATATCTGAAACTATTCAACATCATAAATGGTTTCACTGTATAACCTATCTGAAACCATTACATATCAAAAATGGTTTCAGGCAAAACAACACAAAAAAAAACTGTTTTCATTTATACACAATTGATAACTAGATAGCACAATCAGGGTGAATATAAGCGTATATGAAAATATCCAATATCAGATCAGTCAATCAGGGTGAATATCAAAATGCATATGTATAACACATACCTTTGATTCAACTCAGTACTAATTTAAAATCAAAAAATACTAACCTAATGGACGGTATTGATTGTTTGTTCGGTACGTCGTATCGAAACTGATAACATCGCCAAATAAAGAATAATCCAGTTGCATAATTCCATCTGCCCAAAAGATGCTAGCTATGTCTTCTGCAGCATCAACTTGCATATCATAGTAAAAAGATGGTTTTGACAAAGCTTCATTCCTAAAAAACTGTTGAATTACAGTTGTTTCACCCTTCTTCATCTCCTTGGAACGAATTGTCATCAAATAATTCTTTAAGTCCGAAAACCGAAATGGGAGATTCTCGGTGCCTCCAACTCCTTGACCCATGACTTCATAAGACGTCCTCATCGACATTCCAGCTTTAGAATTAATTACAGCAAGCTGTCCTTGAACTTCATTTACTTCTCGGAATGATCTGAGGTAACGGTGATGCTCTTCTCTGTATAGTGGATGACAGTGATCCCCTTCCCATCTATATATCTTATAAACATTCAATGCTTCATCCAACTTCAGAGATATTCCAGCTTTACAACCAATCCTTTCCTCCGGTCTCTCTTTCACCTTTTCAAATTCAATAACAATCGGACTGTCTGATATTGGCTTGTTTTTCGGATTAAGCAAACTTCCTTTCTTAAAACCTTCTTTGTTACAAACATAACGTAGATAATGTATCTTATCCGACTTCTTATTCTTTGAATTATTCTTCGACTTCAACATACTCCTGATTGAAAATCCAGTTTTATATGCATACTGACCATAGAAATCTTCAACCTCTTTAATAGAATGAAATACTAAAGTGTCCCATGATTTCTTAATGTCAGGGTGGCAACATTGAGAACTATCAGATGAAGTCAATGGTTCACTACCAGATGCTTCAGTCGAATGAATATCACTAATTCCAGATGAAGTGGACGTTAAATCCATTTAAAACACAATTGAATCAAAACCTATACAAAAACACAATTGAATCAATAAAAATCAAAATCAAGAACACATTCACTATACTAAACACCTAAAAAAAGAGAAATATAACATTGAAACCATAAATATGGTTTTATGGTTTCAGTAAGTTATATACTGAAACCATTTACCAATATTAATGGTTTCAGTGTATATTTGTTTCTATCATATGTACCTAGTCATGTGTATATTTGTTTCAATTAGAAAGAACTACAATCTAACTGTTTACAAAAGACATTATAATTATGATTGAATCAAAATCAAAATCAAGATCAAAAGCAAAATCAAAATCAACTTAGAATAGCATATCAGAATCAAAGTATTCAATTAGGAAATGGTGATGAATGTTGTTTTTGCCTGAAACAACATTCATCCATATACATTCCAATCAAAAACCAGAAATATAACAATAAAAATCAAAGTATTCAAGCATGCAAAAGTTAAACATATTCAAGCATGCAAAATTATACACATCTAGCTAGCTATGTATGGTAGGGGGATATACAAAACACAGAACAAATTCACTATACAAAACACCTAAAAAAAGAGAAATAAAACATTGAAACCATAAGTATGGTTTTATGGTTTCAGCAAGTTATATACTGAAACCATTTATCAAGAGTAATGGTTTCAGTTTATAAACTACTGAAATCATTTTCAAAATCAAATTAGAATCAATACAAGCTAAATTCATTTTCCCCCTCAAAATCAAAATCAAAACAACAACAGATGTAATACTTGCCTAATGGACGAAATGATCGTTTCAATAACACAGATGTATCCCACAATGAAACACAATGCCTCGGATAATGCCAATGAAACACAATCCACAAGAGTTCCTAAAGCAATAACAAATTCTATTCCACTGCTAAATCTGCAAACATAATCCAAATACAAAAATTAAATTAAATAAGAGGGGGAAAATTAAATTAAATTAATTAATGAACTGTCAAGCAAGCCATCATTCAACATCACATTACCATATAAAATTCTACAAGACTTAAACACTTTGAAGCAAGCATGTTATTGCACAGGAAACAATAAGACATCGAAGAGATTCACCACCATTGCATGCATTCCACAAACAAATTATATTCACCAAGAACACACAAAACACTAATATCACTTACAGCCGCAATTGAAGCAATTTCAGTCTGCCCTGGTGAGCCATGTGACACATCCATTCCTAGAATGACAGTGGGTGCTTTGGAAACAATAGGAAGAGAAGGAGTACTTTCAACACCTAACAATGAGTTCAGCCCACCAAGCTGCAGGACAATATATAAATTATATACATAAAATGTCATGATACATAAAAGGCAATGGAAATCAAACCAGTCTTATTCAAGTAGGTGGGGAAGAGTTCAGATACGGCAATGATACTAGAAACTATATATCTACATGTAGAGTGTAACCCACAACTTTTTACCATAATACAAAACTGTAACTATTTACCTTGGCATTGATCTTCAACATAATATTGCCCAGATACTGATCATTGACTCTTAGAGGACACATGCACTGATTAACGATTCCAAAATCAGCAAGATTCTTCTTTTTCCATGGACCTTGTATGACAAAGAATAACTTTCATCTAGTGCACTGGAAATCATCATCATCAAGGATTACAGTTTCAGTCAGGAATTTTCTCAAACAATTCATGTGCACTGAAAATTAAACCTAGCTTCATCGCTATTACTGATTCAGCAAAGAGGAACTAACAAATACCAACAATTCAATTGTGATCATTCATTTTTATCAACATCAGAATTGTGACATTGAATTAGAGTATTACAACTAGGCTGAAACCATTGGTCTCGCCTAATGGTTTCAGGCAAAAACAAGATTCATATGCAGAAAACAAAATTGACATTCAAAATCAATTTAGGGTTTCATTTTGTGATTATTCAATTCCTAAATTATATAAGGTGGAGAAATTTCAAACCTGGAGAGCTTGGAAGAATCTACTACGTTTGCGAAGATCACAAACAATGCACACAGAAAACGAAATCGTGATAGAGAGAGATCGCAATTTCTTTGCTTCGTTTGCAGGGTGATTCGAGATCGCGATTTCTTTGTTCAATTTGAATGAATTTGAATGGATTTCTTCGTTCAATTTGAATGAATTTAACGAAGAAGACGAAGAAGACGGCGAAGACGGCGAAGACGGCGGAGAAGACGACGGAGTGTTGAATTCGAAATCGCGATAGAGAGATCGCGATAGAGAGAAGACGAAGGAGTGTGTGATCCTGTGTGACTCGGCTCACACGATCACAACTTCAGATCGTAACACGTGGCAAAGGAAAAATCATGATCCAATGGCTGGCATCGACTTATGTACGGTACATAAGAACACCCTTATGCATCTTAACTTTTGCCATCCATTTCTATAGGTGTATACATGGATAAGGTCCCAATGCATTAAAAAATCCGTACAATCATATAGTCAATAAGTTAAATGTCATATGATCTTCTTCTGATGGGTCTTCGACCTCATATTTTAACATTGAACAAAAAATAATAAAAAAACTAGAGTAAACAACAAAATTGCTCTTTGTCTATATGTAACTTGCTCACAAATAGGTTTATAACTCTTTCAATATCTCAAATTAGTCTCTATCTTTACTATACATTTATCAGTTTAGTCCGTCTTTTTTGTGGGGGGTATTAACCCTATGGTTCCCAGGTGAAAGGAGACCTGATAATCCAGAGTTTGATCGCGAGATAAGTGAAGTTTGGAAAAAAAATTGTTCTATCAGGAATCAAATTCAGGTTCTCCCGAACGACCTGTCATAAGGGGAATCAATTTAGTCCCTATATTAAATGCATTAATACGAAGAGTGTTAAGTGTCATGTAGTCAACTACCAAGTTAAAACAATGATTATTTAATATAAAAAAATTAATAAAAATATGGTTAATTTAACGGTAAGTTAAAAATATTTGAGACTATTTTAATATAAACCAGATGAAGACATCATTAAGGGAAATGTTAACATGTGCATCAATTTGCACATGTTAAAGAAGCAAAAATAGAAAGTATTAAATGTTGAAGCATTAAATTTTAACTTTTTAAGCATTAAATTTTTGTATCATTAAATGTTAAATTTCTATATTAAGATACCTTAACATGTGCCCTATATGCACATGTTAACAGCACCCTAAATATAAAAGGAGTTAAGTCTTCAATTAACCCTAATTTAGTAAAATTAATTTATATTTTAAAAATGATAAAAAATGTTTTCAGTAGGATTTGAACCCATGTTCTCTCACATTTGAATAGTTTAATTGCCACTACACCATTTGAATTTATTTACTATATTTTACATACACCAATATATCACTACTTTTATCAACATATTTTGACATGATCCCATATAATTATATAGGTAATTTAAAATGATTACCTATTAAATTACCTACAATAAATTACAAATGAAATAATTATAAAAAGACAAACGAAATAATTTCAAATGACCTTTAATTATAAATTATAAATAATAAATAATTATAAACGGAATAATTACCTATTAAATAATTTTTTCAAATGACCTTTAATTATAAACGGGTTTGACTTTTGATAATTACCATTACCATTTAATGAAAATAATATGCATTTAATGTCTCAACAAAAATATACCATTTTCATTTAACCACATTTTACTATAAAAAGAGCATTACCGAAACGTTTATTTCCACACAACTCACTACGTTTTTACTTATCAAACAATCTCTTCATTTCAACTATTGCTATGACTATGGTTAATAGAGGTTTTCAAATTTCTTAATTATTGTTTGTTGTGCATTTTTTTCCACTAATCTTTTGTAACCAAGACTATATTTTTTTATTTTTGTTTGTCTCTTCGTTTGATTTTTTTTTTTTGGAACTTTTATTTTGAAATTTTTATTATATTTTTTTTCATATCATATATGATAATCCACAAAACCCGTGCTATCGCACGGGTCGGTGTCTAATTAACTTAATTGACAATATGTGAAACATATATTAAAAAAAAAAGAGTTATGGAAACCTATCATTATATATATAAGAGTAGTTAAGTCTCCAAGTAACCCTAATTTAACCTTACTAAAACTAAAATTTAATTATTAAAAAATGTCCTCAGCAAGAGTTGAACTTATAACCTTTTTCATATATTAGTCACTATGACATATATATCAATTGTTTTGAAATGTTTTTGTAACCAACATGTATTGCATATGCAATCCAATCAATTTTTTTCTGTACTAATTTAAACTATATTTCATATAATTAAACTATATTTAACTCTACTAATTTAAACTATATCCAATCAATTTTTTAACCCTACTTAAACTCTAATTTAATTATTAAAAATGCTAAAAAAATTCTGAGCAAGTGTTGAACCCACAACCTCTCACAACAATTTTATTAATTTACCGCTAGGCTACTTGAATTCATTTGACATATTTTGATAATGATAATGTCTGATTTTGTTTACCTGAAAATCAACTTCATTTCTTTTTTTTTCATCACACGTTCAATCTATATTTTCTAATCCGATTATTTGTATTTGATATACCCGAATTAACTCCATTTCTTTTTTTCATCAAACATTCTAATTTTTTTTTCTAATCCAATTAATTTTGTAATCAACATGTATTTAATATGAAATCTAACCAATTTCTTCTTTTTTATTTCGTTGTTAATAATTGATTTCTATTTTTTATACTACTCCAATTTTTTATGTAATACATGTTCAATTTTTTTATAAGTCTCCAATTTTTGTATACACCTACCTCAGTAGGAATCGAACCCATGACGACTCACAATAATATATAATTTAATATCCAATATATTTTTCGATGCCATGCAAATATTGAATTTGTTTAAATAGAAATTCATTGTTATGAATGTCCCAATGAGCTTAGCTTAATTGGTAGGAACATCGATTGTTATTGTTTTTATTTTATGGCGCAGTCATGTTTCCAAAAATATTTGCATCTGATTTTCGTGACAACGTACATCTTTATGCTACACTTATTGATCCAAACAGAAATCAATTTGAACTTTTAGTTGAAAAAATTAATGGCAATATATATTTTACACATGGATGACTTGCATTGCGTGATTTTTATAATATCCAGTATTGTGCTTGGGGTGATTTTATTATACATTGAGATGCGTCAATTTGGACTGATTTTAAAGGACATATTTGATTGTGTTACTCATCCTCCTAAGTTCAATCCTCCTATAAAATTTAATTCGGATAAATGTAATGTTCAATCATATTTTTGTCATGATCTTCTAGAATCAACTGACCTCCTATCGTTTTCTCGCAATTGCTCCAATTTTGCCTTAAAATTAAAAAAGCAATTCACTGAATATGATGTAAAAACTAGATTTTTGGTGAGTTTTTTTTTTTATATTTTTTATTATATATTGATATTTCCTAACTTCATTTTTTTGATAGTATTCTACAAATATTATTTGAATGTTATATATTATATTTTAATATGTTTACATTAAATAATAAAACTAAATTGAATGTGATATATAATATTCTAAAAGACCCGTGCATCGTACGGGTAGTAGTCTAGTTTAAAATAATATGACTGCCTATTTAAAAACGAGTTAGGGAAAAAAAATCAATATGGTAGTTTATTTTTTTTAAAAAAAGAACTAGCTTAAAATCTAACCCTTTTTTTGGGAAGATAAAATCTAACCCTTTAATATTGATCAAATGAGTATAAGATACTGATTGCACCTAACCGCATACTATTGACTGCACTATACTACTCATTTGCGGGTATATAGTATACTCGCGGGAAAATGGTCCAAGCCATCATTTAGTGAAGTACAGTAAAGTTTACAAAGGAAGTTTTCTCATCCCTCACCTTTATATGACTGACTGTATACATTCCTTTCTTCACAGTTTATAATCTGCACTTACTTCAGTACGGTGCAAAACACAAACCACACTAAACCCTCTCTCTTCATTCCCTTTTCCCCACTCACCCACACCATACACATTCTCACCCACTTCCATTTCCAAACAGAAACCCTAAAATGTCTCCACCAACCAAAACCACACCAAAACCCTCAAAATCCAACAACATTCATCACGTCACTCCCACTCAAACTACCGAATCACCTTCCCTTTCCCCTTCCGTTCCGCCGCGGCGACGTAGTCTCCGTCTCGCTTCTATTTCTAACTCCGAACCTCCGAAATCTCCAACCGTAACTACCCCCGAACCACCAACCGCTAGGGTTTCCGAACCAAAAATGAAGAAATTTAACCTAACCGCTTCCGAACCAAAAATGAACAAATCGAACTTAACCGCTTCTGAATCCGAACCTATTCTTAACTTGCGATCAGGAAAGAAAATTCTCAAACGCGGAATCATTATCGCAAATGATCATGAAGATTCTGAAAATAATGATTCTAAAAGGAACAAAAACGAAGAAAATCGAAGTGAAGTGAAGATTGATGAAGGTGAATCGAGTGGAAGGAGAATATTAACTAGAGAAGAGAAAGGAAAGGAAAAAGAAAATCAAATTGAAAAGGAAACCGTCGTTGATGATGACAAAATAGTTGAATTTGGGGTGGAATTGGAAATTGGGAACAATATGGAAGAGGAGAATGAAGAATTGAATGTTGTAGAACAAGTTAGAAATGCTGGTGTTGAATTCAATGTGGATTTGGAAATGGAGAACAATGTGGAAGAGATGAATGAAGAATTGAATGTTGTAGAACAAGTTAGAAATGTTAACAATAATGAGCGTGGTGTGAGGAGGAACCTGGAAGCATTCCGTCGTATAGCGAGAGAAAATGCAACTCGTTTCGCCCGTTTTGCTGATGACGAAAACGATGGTGGTGATTTGTCACCTGAAAATGAACAGGAGAAGAATGAGATTGAAGATTGGCCTGGTCCTTTTTCAACTGCTATGAAAATTATCAAGGATCGTGAAAAGAAAGGGATTGAATTTAGTTATGTGGCTTTGCAAAAGAATTTGGTTGATTTGATAAAGTGGAAACCGAAATCGAAAGAGGAAAAGTTAGGTGGGAAGTTAACGGTTCCGTCTTTGCAAGAACTTTGCATTCGGATACTTGCTAAAAATGTTGATGCGATTGTTTCGCTTGAGGGTGTGCCTGATGCTTTGAGGCATAGGCTTACTCAGTTGCTGTGTGATTCGAGAAGAATGAACGATCATTTCTTTGAACTTCTTGTTAGTGGAACTCCTACGGAGATTCGGGTTAGAGATTGCTCGTGGTTGTCTGAGGAACAATTTACCAAGTGCTTTCTAGCAAGTGATACTTCTAAACTGGTGGTATGTGGTTTTAACTTGTTTGATAGCTTTTACTGTTTCTTGTAATTTTGTTGAAATGTTGGCGGTTAGGATTTTAAATTGCGGTTGCAGTTAAATATGATTAATACCGTATCAATTGTAGTTGCAAAGATATAGAACACTTTGATGTAACGGCTAAATTGCAGGTGCTCGGACTTTTTTAAAACCCTATTTGTGATATTAGTAGACCGAATTTAGATTAGCTTTGGTTTGTAGGTGATTCTTGGTTTTAGATGAATATTTGATAACTGAATAAGCCGTTAAAAGTTTACAAACGTGTGTAGGTGGTTTTAACTTGTTTGGTAGCTTTTATTGTTTCTTGTTATTTTGCTGAACTGTCGTGATTAGGGGTTTTAAATTGTGGCCGCTGTTAAATATGGTTAGTACCGCCTCAGTTGTAGTTGCAATGACATCAAACACTATGATTTAACCGCCAATTGCAGTTGCTGACGTCTTAAATCCCTAATAGGCTAATAGTGATATTAATTATTAATAGCCTGAGTGTGTAGCTGATTCTCACTTGAAATGAATATTTGATAACTGAAAACCCTTATTGTTTACACTTGTAGAGAAGTTAGACAAGCGATATTTTCAAAAGATGAGTGCTAAATATCACTAAGGGTTATAGTCATGAAATGCTAAGGTGTATGCATGTTAAACAATGATACTGCATGTTATGCATATGCAGAAACCATGTACGGATAGAATCAAAATCAACCAATCATAGTTGCTCGTGGTTCAAATTTTCGTGATAAAAATCATTGTCCTTTTCAAGATGTTGAGAAATAGGGTAAGGCTGCAAATATTACGAAAGATTCTTACACGAAAATACCACTAATAAGTAAAGATTACCATTGTAGGCTGTGAATTGTATCCATGTTACACTATCCCTCCTGTGTGGCAAGTAATTTCCTACTTTCATCTATGTTTCGTAGGATGATTTTTGTACCATATAGCAAAGCTAATATAAAATATTCACAGTAAATTTGGATGAACTTTTCAATAAGAACTTGTGGAAAAATATATTAAAAGAATTTGCAATAACTAGTTTCTCAATGATTACCACTACTAGTGACCTTATTTGTCATTGTGTTTTTAAACACCAGGTGTGTATTTGACATATTTTTTCTACACATATGTAATATTGTCATTTTTTTCTACACCAGGTGCTGGTTGGGTTACTGTTTGTTTTTCTGTGGTAGTAGTTTTGTTTTCCCAGGAACTCTGTGTTGCATCGTTAGTCCTTTAGGGAGATGGTCTTTATTTTTGTTTTGATTAGCATGTGCATTGTGTTGCGTTTTTGTCTTTGGCTATTGTATCCCTGCTGCATTATGCAGGTTATGTTTGTGGTCTCTTGTCTTTTGAATATGTCTTATACTCAAGGGAGGGTACTTATAATAAAGTTTTGCCGTGTTCAAAAAAGTAATACGAGCTTCATCGACCTTGCCATTGGGGCGAAAGAGGGTGACTCTATAAGACATTAATATGGGGTTATGAGAATTTTTTAAATAATAATACATGACATTGCTTGTAATTGATATAAAATTAATATGAAACGTAAAATAATGAATCAAGAGACTAACATTTCAAAAGTAGTATGAGTCATTGCGGAATCATAAAACGTTATCATTTATCTAATTTTTATGGTACTCTGTTGAGTTTTTGACAAGATTATATGTCTGATACAAGGTAAAACACAACATTACTATTCTTTTGTAGTGTCTCTAATTACTTGATATGGATTTTTTTTTTTATTCAAGTGTTTTTCCTGCTTTGCTCAGTCTGCGGTGTATATGTATATTGTAGCTTTTGTATTTTATATTTACCGTTTGCTTTTTGAAGATTCAATTTGTTTCTGGTAAACTTCTTGTTTTCAAAGATTTGATTATCTGGGTTCTAGTTATTTATTCAATTCTGAATTTGAAATAGGTACTGCAACTTGATCAGTGTGGGCGTTGTTTGCCAGATTATGTGGTGGATTCTACTTTGGCAAGGCCACCAAAGCAGTTACCTGTGTTAACTAGTATATCCCTTGGTGGTGCATGCCGGCTCTCAGATGGGGGGTTGCGTTCACTTGTTTCTTCTACTCCAATGCTTAGATCAATAAATCTTAGCCAGTGCTCCCTTCTAACATCTGCTAGTCTTTATATGTTGGCTGAATCATTAAAATCTCTTCTGAAAGAGTTGTACCTTGATCATTGCCTCGGCATTGATGCGGCACTAATTGTGCCAGCGCTGATGGAGTTTGAGCATTTAGAAGTATTGTCAGTGGCTGGCATCCCAACTGTTTGCGATGCATTTATCAAGGATTACATTGTTGCACGTGGTCACAACATGAAAGAGCTTATTCTCAAGGACTGCATGTAAGTATTATTATAGCAGTTTTTTTCATATCTTAAATCTCTTAAAAGATATTCATAAAAGTAATTTATTGGACAACTTGATCTTATAAAGTTAGTAAATGAATTTCCAATTAGAGAAAAATTTAACCTAATTTGGAATATAATGTTTGAACCCAATTATTGTCCTTTTTAACTGTTGATCATTCTTTAACGTGGATTAATGCTTATTTGTGAATTTCTTGGTCGTTTCGAAATTAATATTTTACTCAAATAGGAGGTTCCTTATTCTTTCTCAAAAGATATCTATAATTTAAGCTTGTTGATTATATTTCTCAATGTGCAGAAACTTGACTGATGCATCAATCAAAGTCATCGCTGAACACTGTCCTGGAATATGTGGGCTTGATCTTTCGAGCGTGTGCAAATTAACAGATATGTCCATGGGATATCTTACAAATGGTTGTCATGCACTTCATACACTGAAGCTTTGCCGTAACCCATTCAGGTGTTTGTTTTCCCTGTTTCCTGTATTTTTCTTTGTGTTTATGGCTTTATATTTTGTTTATGCTAGACACTCTTATTTTCTGCACCGTATTGTTACCCTCACTTTTTATGGTGAACTTTCCTGTTCTGTGGTAACATTTTAATAGGATGGTTATCTTTGTTCCCATACAACCTTGTGCTGTTTGAGTGTTTTATTTTCGAGCAGTCAAAATGTTGATGCTTTTTCTATAGATTTTAATGGGCATATATTGTCGGTGTATAAAATTAGTTTATAGTAATCGTGCATATACTTTAATCCTTTTCCTTATGCATTCAAGTGATAAGAATGGACTCTGTTATGCTGATTTTTCACTTGGCTGATAGGTTCTGACCTATTTTGCTGATAAGCCGAGTCTTTGTCTATCTCTGTACATTATCCTGTTTTGTGAAAAATTCTTATCAGAGGAATATTCATTATCCCTAATTCCAAGTCTTACTTTTGTGCTTAATCCAATCTTGATATCTCCCAATTAATGAATAAAATTAACCCAACTTTTTTCGATATTGCAGTGATGAAGCAGTTGCTGCGTATGTGGAGACTAATGGAGAGTCCTTGATAGAACTATGGCTTAATAACGTTAAAAAGGTACGTTGCTTATTTGCCTATGTGACTCTCTCCATTGTCTTGTGAAAGGTATGCTTGTATATAAAAACAAACGGGTACTTGAACACTCTATTGCTGTAAGAGCTGCTTTGTGCTCGTAAAATGTAAAAAGATTTAGTACTCTATTCAAGTTTACACTCCAAAATCAAAATGTATAGTTATATTCTGATCTATAAAAGCATTTCATGAATCAAGATGCTATTTGTCTGTTTTTTTTTTTTTTTGTGAAATGATATTGCGCAAGGCCCTACCCACTCAATGAGGAAGCTTTTATTATAATTTTAGCTAGTTTGAGGCTGTTAAATGTGTTCCTTTTTGGATTTGGTTATTGTTTTAGTTGAAGCCTGCTAATTCTTAGTTATGTTGTTTTGCTTTCTGAGTGCCACGTTTGATTTAATCCAGGTTGGTTACCACACAACATTATCACTTGCAAGAAATGGAAAAAAATTGCATAGTCTAGATCTATCTTGGTGCCGAAATTTGACCGACAATGCATTGGGTTTGATAGTGGATAGTTGCCTGTCGCTGAGATTACTTAAACTCTTTGGATGCACTCAGGTATTGTATAATTGAAACCTCGCCTAAAAAACGTGTTAATCCCACAAATATCTATAGTTCCATCTTCCATCTTATGTTTGTGATTGTATGTTGTATAAAATGTAGTGTAATGTAATGATTCACCATAACTTTATGAGGAATTAAAGAAATGTTTCATATTGTTGCAGGTAACGGATGTTTTTCTGAATGGCCACTCAAACTCGCAGATCCAGTTAATTGGTATAAAAATGACTTCTGTTTTACAACATGTGAAAGTGCCGGATCCTAATCGAAGTACTTTGAATTATTCATCGGTCTCAGTAGAGCTGGCTCCATAGATTTGACAGTGCTTAAAATCATATGAAACTTATTATACTATAGTAATTAGTAACAGTGGCATTACAATGTATAAGATATATCTAGGCCGGTCGAATATTTTTTGCTAACATGCCTCAACTTGGAAAAGGATTTTACTTTTGACATCTGATAGTGAAGTTATCTCTGTTACAATGACCGAATTGTTTTACTTTTGATATCTGATAGTGAAGTTATGTCTGTTACCGTGACCAAAATTTCCTTTTTTGTAAGAATTTAAAGAATGGGGTGAGTGAATTGAACGCAGTTAAGTTTAGAATAAACGATTGTTGATTTTTTTTTTCAAATATCTCTCACAAAATCAAAAATTTCCACAATACTCCCAATTTTTAAAAAATTCCACAATACCCCTCATTTTTGGCGGAGATTCCTCTGCCATAGGGGTCCCACAATGACGACACTGGGAGTGTAGTTAGTCATGCATTAGTCAATGGCGACACCCCCAGTGTAGCCATTGACTTGCAGTTTTTTTTTTCTTTTTTTTCTGCAACTTGAACGGTGATGGCAGGTTTGATTGACTGCTCTTGCAGCAGCAAGATGGCGACACTGGCAGTGTAGCCATGCCTTGCAGGTGGCGACACTGGCAGTGTAGCCATTGACCAATGCTTTTTTTTTTGTCTTTTACGTGTTCTCAATGGGGAAACACATATTTTGAGTTTTTTTTTTAAATGTTTAATATTTTTTCACTCATCTCATTCTATAAATATCACACCCCATACTTTCATTTTCCACTCACTAACTCTATCTTCTTCATTTTATTTTTCACTTTCTTCACTCTTTTTATTTTATACAAGTAATGACCGCGAAGAACATTTCTTATTAGAAATTGCCAAATTAAGTTGAACACATTTTGATAATTTATTTAATAAAAAAATTATGATAAAAAAAATTAAAACAAATATATACATTCCAAAATATCAAAAATATTACACTAGTGGGGGGACGAAATAAATGTCCTCCAGTGCCACATCTTGTACGACGAATTTGCCGATGTCCAAATCCGAGTAATTTCTCATGCTCATTGGTGTCATCCTCCACTCCAAGAAAATTTATAGCAGATGTGCGTGGAGAGAAGTCTTGACCCGGAGTCAACGACGAACCTTGATCCGGAGCTGACGACGAACCTTGACCATGAGCCCACGTTGAATTTAAAAAATCGTCCGTCGCAAATTGTGTCCATTCCCAATTTTCGGGGATTTGTTGGGTTGGTTGGGTTCGTCCCCCCCACTAGTGTAATATTTTTGATATTTTGGAATGTATATATTTGTTTTAATTTTTTTTTTTATCATAATTTTTTTTATTAAATAAATTATCAAAATATGTGTTCAACTTAATTTGTCAATTTCTAATAAGAAATGTTCTTCGCGGCCATTACTTATATAAAATAAAAAGAGTGAAGAAAGTGAAAAATAAAATGAAGAAGATGGAGTTAGTGAGTGGAAAATGAAAGTATGGGGTGTGATATTTGTTGGGTTTTTGAAATTGGCTTAATTTTGCAAAAACAACATTTAGCCAGATGTAGTGGCAGATGTGTCTACATATGGAACAACATCCTAAAGCCTGAAAATATGAAGAGTTTGTTACGCGCGCTATCCTTCAAGCCTATCTCTTTAGCGCCGTGTTAGCGCATTACATGTTCCTCAAGATATGGAACTCGCTTATTTACTGAATATATCCGATAGTGTATAATGTCTAAAATATACTCCTATATTTTAGGATATTATTGGATTTGCTTGACCAAAAAGGTTGTATCGGATATACTATAGTTTTAACTTATTTTTGAAGGCAAAAATCAAGGAACCAGCGTGGCTTGTTTGTGTGCTATATATATTGAAGACCATAGACAGTTTGAGGTTACTGAAACTCTCGTGAAGAATTGTATTCTTGTGTCTAGGGTTTTAACTTTGTCTCGTTTTTGTTGTGAGCCTAACTAGTATCTCCTTGATACTTGCTTAGGACTGAGTCCTTGTGTTGTAAGGGTTTTAGTCTACTCTAAAGCTTTTAAGCACGGAGATAGGTTATTGTTTGAAGTGTGTCTTCACTGTTCCCAAGGTTAGATCAATCACACTGGTTGTGTGGTTAAGAGGAGGAGGGACAAGGGTCTCTGATCTAGGTGGTCCTAGGTTGAAGGAAGCACGGGTAGTAACTAGGTGACGAAGTGTAAACGGGTCGTTTGCTGGAAACTTCTAACTAGTTTTATCATAGTGGATTCTCTCCTGGATTGGTATCCCCAGAGTAGGTCGTGTTATACGCCGAACTGGGTTAACAAACTCCTGCGTATCTTTATTTTCCAGTTGTTTACTTTTTGCATAATATTCATTCTGTTGTGAACGTTGTAGTCTCAAAGGTAGGCACATCAGGTACCCCATTGCTACGCCAGAATTTCAATTGGCATCACAGCAGGCACCCTGTTCTGTTATTAGGGTGAGCTTCAGGGAACGATTCTGGTTGCTATGGAAAGGGAAGGAGGAGCTGTGAGTAGGCCACCTTTATTGGATGATACTAATTATGATTACTGGAAATCACGCATGGAAGCATTCTTGAGGTCGATGGACAGCAAGACATGGAAGTCTGTGATAAATGGCTGGGAACATCCTACTGTTACAGATGAGGATGGCAAGGTCTCTTTGAAACCTGAGGGAGATTGGACAAAGAGTGAAGATGAACTTGCTCTTGGAAATCACAAAGCTCTGAACGCCTTATACAATGGTGTTGATAAGAACATGTTCAGATTAATAAAGCGATGCACTCAGGCTAAAGAAGCTTGGGAGATATTAATAACTACTCAGGAAGGGACATTAAAAGTCAAGAACTCCAGACTTTAGATGCTAACTACTAAATTTGAGAATCTCAGAATGAAAGAAGATGAGACGGTACATGACTTTCATATGACTGTTTTAGATTTTGCTAATACATTTGACTCTCTAGGTGAAAAGCTTCCTGAAGAGAAGATGGTGAGAAAGATGCTGAGGTCTTTACCCAAGAAGTTTGACATGAAAGTCACGTGCATAGAAGAATTTAGGGATTTATCTGAAATAAAGCTGGATGATCTGGTTGGGTCTCTACAAACCTATGAAATTTCTGCTAATGAACGTTCTGGAAGCAAAAGCAAAAATATAGCTTTTGTCTCAAATGCTGATAGTGATGGTGCACAAGAAGAGGCAGATACTGATGAAAGCTTATCTGAAGCTATGGCCCTTCTAGGTAGACAATTCAATAAGGTATTAAGGAGAATAGATAGGCGAGGTAGACAAAATGTGAAGCAGAATGTGTCCCCCATTTCACTCGACATCAACAAAAATTCTGGTTTCCAAAAGAAACCTAAAGTTGAAGAAAAAGTGAGTCAAGTGAGAGGAGTACAGTGTCATGAATGCAATGGATATGGGCATATCAGGTATGAATGCCCTAATTACTTGAAGAAACAACAAAAGGGAATGACTGCAACATGGTTAGAGGATGAAGACTCAGATGAAGACATATCTGGTGAAACTGCAAAGCACATCACTGCCTTAACTGGAGTGTGCATTTCTGATACTGAATCAAATCATGGGGATGTTTCCTATGAAGAATTGGCTGAATCCTATAGAGCTCTATGCAAAAGAAGTGAAGAGGTTTGTAAAAGCCAAGAAAATCAAAAAAGGCTCATATTGGAACTGCAATCTGAAAAGAACAAGCACCTGACCCAGATTTCTGAACTGAATAATGAGGTAACGCAACTAAACTCTACACTTGAGAAACTGAAAAAGGAAGTTTCAATGAGCAATAACACTATTGTTCTAGAGAAACTAATTGAATTGCAGGTAGCTGGGAACAATATAAAAGGTATTGGCTATGAATATAAGGATCTAAATAAACCTAAAGAATATGATCCTGAGCTGAAGTTTCTGCCTTCTGGAAGAAACAAAAAATTTCCAATGCCAAAACAGAGGCTGCCCCATTTTCAACCCCATCTGGGATTCAGAAATATGAGACCACAACCCTGGATTTGTCATTATTGTGGAAGAAGAGGACATATAAGGCCATTCTGCTATAGGTTATATGGGTTTCCGAAGAGAAGTCAGAGGGAAGTATCTGAGAAAGAAGAAATTAAACACACAAAAGAATGGAAGCCTAAAGGAAATGATGCTGGCTTAATTGCTCACACATCTCTTAGAGCTACTTCTAGAGAAGACTGGTTGCTCCAGACATATGACTGGAATAGAAAAGTTTCTGGTGGATCTTAAATCTTACTCCACTAGCTATGTTACATTTGGTGATGGTGCAAAAGGTGAGATTAAGGGAATTGGAAGACTAGCAAATGTTGGACAACCTGATCTTGATGACGTCCTACTCGTGAAAGGTTTAACAGCAAATCTAATCAGCATAAGCCAACTCTGTGATCAAGGAATGAAGGTTAACTTTACCAAGGGTGAATGTCTAGTTACTAATGAAGAAGGTGAGTTGATAATGAAAGGAGTAAGGTCAAAGGATAATTGCTATTTGTGGGTAGCTCCAGAAGAAATTAATTTATCTTCCTGTCTGATAACCAAAGAAGATGAAGTTAATGTATGGCACAGGAAACTTGGTCATCTTAATCTTAAGAGCATGAAGAAGATTATCACTGAAGAAGCTATTAGAGGAATGCCTAAATTAAAAATAGAAGAAGGGAAGATATGTGGAGAATGTAAGGTTGGAAAGCAAATCAAGATGTCGCACCCTACAGTGCCTCATTTGACCACATCCAGAGTGCTTGAACTACTATACATGGACTTGATGGGTCCTATGCAAGTGGAAAGTCTAGGAGGAAAGAAATATGCTTTTCTTGTAGTGGACGATTACTCAAGATATACGTGGATTAGCTTTCTTAGAGAAAAATCTGATACTTTCCTTGTATTCAAAGATTTGTGCATACAAATGCAAAGAGAAAAAGATGAGGGTATTATACGAATCAGAAGTGATCATGGAAGGGAGTTCAAAAATTCTAGCTTTGCTGATTTCTGTGCTTCAGAAGGTATTGGGCATGAGTTCTCATCACCCATTACACCTCAACAAAATGGTGTTGTGGAGAGGAAGAACAGGACTTTGCAGGAATGTGCCAGAGTAATGTTGCATGCTAATGAGCTACCTTATCATTTTTGGGCTGAAGCTATGAGTACTGCATGTTACATTCACAACAGAGTCACATTGAGAACTGAAACTTCAAATACTCTCTATGAACTATGGAAAGGGAGGAAGCCTACTGTAAAATACTTTCACATCTTTGGAAGTAAATGTTATATTCTTGCAGATAGAGAACCTAGAAGAAAGTTGGATCCTAAAAGTGAAAAGGGAATTTTTCTAGGGTATTCTACAAACAACAGAGCTTTTAGAGTATTCAACTCATGATCTAGCACAGTAATGGAATCAATAAATGTTGTGGTTGAAGACACCTACTCTGCCAAAGAAACAGATGCTGATCCCAATGCTGACTCTACTCCTGCCCCATCTGTTATTCTGGAAGAAGAAACCCACATAGATAAAATTGAAAAATGCTCCAGTGAATAAAGGTCCCTCGGTTAGAGTTCAAAAGAATCACCCCACAGATCTTATAATTGGTGATCCTGATCAAGGCATTACTACTAGAAGGTCACAGGATGTTATGACAAATGCGCTCTTTGTATCTAAGATTGAGCCCAAGAATGTTAAAGAAGCATTGACTGACGAGTTTTGGATTGAAGCAATGCAAGAGGAATTGAATCAATTCAAGAGATGTGAAGTGTGGGACTTAGTACCAAGACCTACCGACACTAATATAATTGGTACCAAGTGGGTGTATAAAAACAAATCTGATTCACAAGGAGTGGTTACAAGAAATAAAGCCAGGCTGGTAGCTCAGGGATATACTCAGATAGAAGGTGTTGACTTTGAAGAAACATTTGCACCGGTAGCTCGCTTAGAATCTATAAGGTTACTTCTCGTTGTGGCATGCATCCTAAAATTCAAACTTTACCAAATGGATGTGAAAAGTTCCTTTCTAAATGGATACTTGAATGAAGATGTATATGTAGAGCAGCCAAAAGGATTTGTTAATCCAAATCATCCTAATCATGTGTACAAGTTAAAAAAGGCATTGTACGGTCTCAAACAAGCACCTAGGGCTTGGTATGAGAGACTTACAGAATACTTAATAAAACAAGGCTACAGGAAGGGAGGAAATGAAAAAACCTTGTTTGTTAAGGCGGAAGAGAAAGATCTGATGATAGCTCAGATTTATGTAGATGATATTGTATTTGGTGGAATGTCTGACAGGATGGTGCAACATTTCGTCCAACAAATGCAATCCGAATTTGAAATGAGTATGGTTGGTGAACTAACTTTCTTTCTTGGCCTACAAGTGAAACAGATGGAAGACACTATTTTCATCTCACAAAGCAAGTATGCTAAGAACATTGTGAAGAAGTTTGATATGGAAAGTGCAAGCCATAAGAGAACTCCTGCTCCTACACATTTGAAATTATCTAAAGATGAGAAGGGTGTAAAGGTTGATCAAAGCCTTTATAGGAGCATGATTGGAAGCTTGCTATATCTCACTGCAAGTAGACCAGATATCACATTTGCAGTTGGAGTATGTGTTAGATACCAGGCTGAACCCAAGGTAAGTCGTCTTACTCAAGTTAAAAGAATTTTGAAATATGTGAGTGGTACCAGTGATTATGGGATGTTATATACACATGGTGATAATGCTATGTTAATTGGTTATTGTGACGCTGACTGGGCTGGGAGTGTAGATGACAGAAAAAGTACATCTGGAGGATGTTTCTTCTTAGGAAATAATTTGATATCTTGGTTTAGTAAGAAACAAAACTGTGTCTCACTATCTACAGCTGAAGCTGAATATATTGCAGCTGACAGTAGTTGCTCTCAGTTAGTTTGGATGAAGCAAATGCTCAGTGAATATGGTATTCATCAGGAAACTATGACGTTATATTGTGACAATATGAGTGCTATTAATATATCCAAGAATCCAATCCAGCACAGCAGAACCAAGCATATTGATATCAGACATCATTTTATCAGAGAGCTAGTTGAAGATAAAATTGTGATTTTGGAACATGTTACCACAGGTGGACAACTGGCTGATATTTTTACGAAGGCGCTAGACTTGAATCAATTTGAAAAACTTAGGGGCAAGTTGGGAATTTGCCTATTTGAAAGTTTATAGCAATTAACATACTGTACGCGTGCAAATAAGTACAACGCTTCATATTTTGTGCACGCTGTTCAAGGAAGAGGGAAAGTTAATGATCCACTCTCTTATACCTTTTGTCACGTTAAACTCTTCACATTACACCTAGTTTTTTCAACTTCTTGTTTTCTCTCTCTCACACTGTTGAGATTTCTCAAAACCCCTCATCTCATGTTCTCATCAAACTCTGATCATCGTCTACGATTCATCATGTCTAGCAACTCGCAAAACACTTATGAAGATGGTTCGTCTGATCATGATGTGAACCTGAACCAAACTGCATGTGAATCCCCTCCACCAGATTTGATTGTTACATCGGAAGAAGCTCAATCGAAGAAAAGTAAGTCTTCTTCTCGTCACTCTAAGTCAAAGAAACACAAAAAGAAGAAAACTTCACCGGCCTCAGGATCGATTAAGATCAAGAAGAGCAAAAAGAAGAAATCCTCCAAGAAAGGTGAAACGTCTCGGGCTTACTCTATGTCTGATCTTTATTTGGGTACGAATCATTCAAAATCTGGTGATGATGTTGTTGCTGATAAAGAAACCGTGGATGAGAGTCCAAATTTGAATGAAATTATTGTAGCGGATAGCCGCAATTCTGTTGAAGATGTGAATGTTGGTAACCCTAGGGTTGACAATGATCCAGAAGCACAGTCTCCAGAAAAACTAGCCCAAACTGATGTTGGTGATAAAATTCCTGTTGAAAATGATGTGAATTTGAAGTCAGTTATTGAAGAATTAAAGCCACCTTCACCAAAATCAAATGTGGCTGCACAGGCTGGATTATCTCAGGCTGCATCTGGCATACTGCCAAATGACTCTGCGATTAATGTTGATGGTGGGTCAGGGAAAGATGGTAAAGATGTTGATGGAGACTTTACTGCTCCTATTGAGAAAGAGGCTTCAAGCCCTAAAACTGATGAAATTCAAGCTGATGGTGTTGAAGAAACCTGGTCATTACTCGTGAAAAAATTGTGCACTCCACTCCCATTCAAAGTGTGGCTGGAAGAACCAGACAGAGGTCCATGAGGCAAGGTGCTACCCCTGTCACTGCATTGGCTGCCCCATCAAGGACAGTGACCAAATCTGGGTGCAAACCAGTCCTATATGGTCCCCCAAGAACTTGGAGCAAAGGTACTCCTCCAAATGAGAAGAAGAAGAAAGGTCTGAAAAGAAAGGAAGTAAGCTCCAGTGGCTCTGAGTACGATGCTGAACAAGACGCTGCAGCCTTGACTACTATGTTGGAACAAAATATGTGTTAGTACACACCCTTAAGTTTTGATGATAACAAAGTATTAAATGGACAATTGATGTTACTAATGTTTAAATTAAGAGTGCAGGAGAATCCAACGTTATATCAAGAGCACATTTAATTTAGACTCTGATGAAACCTATGGAAGTCTGAATCTTTACACTCTGAAAGAGTTCAGAAGCTACAATGTGGTCAGAAGCTAAACAAAGTTCAGAAGCTCAAAGAGGATCAGAATGTCTGCAAGAGTTCAGAAGCTCAGAGAAGTTCAGAAGCTCAAAGATGTTCAGATGCCTACAAGAGTTCAGAAGCTATCTGCTGGTCATGAGTTATTCAGAAGATGAAGACGTTCAGAAGCTGAATTACGAAGGACTATCAAAGGCCATTCATTCAAGACCAATCAGACTCCAAGTTATCAAAGGTTCATCAGAAGCAAAGGAATTCCCCAAATCATCAGAAGGGCTACATCAACTACTCTTATCAAGCCTGATGATTTGTTCTAAGGACAAATAATTACAACGGTCACAAAGGATGTGATCCTACTCTCTCTAGGAGCTAGTTGTACCTTATTACTGTACTTTGGACAAACAGTAAAGGTGAATCTTCACTGCAAAAGAAGACGTGGCTTTACTCAACGGATATTCAAAGACTACAGCTGTCCATTTTACAACGGGAATTTCTCCAACGTCTCAATGTCTTTCTCAACTCATATAAATATGCAAAAGAAAGAATTGATGACTAACGATCTTCATTAGAAAACATCTCTCAGAATAAAGTGAGAATTTGAATTGTAATAGAAAACATCTCTCAAATGAAGTGAGAATAGAAACTAGCTTAAGCCTCTGAAGTTATTATGGTTGTAATAAGTTTAAGCTTAGAAGTTAGTATTACTCCTGCGTGAGTAATTGTAAGTCTTCTGCTTAGTGTAGAAGCAAGAAAGTCTTCTGCTTAGTGTAGAAGCAAGTAAGTCTCAATCTTAGTGATTAGAGCAAAGAAGTCTTCTGCTGAGTGTAGGAGCAAGGAAGTCTCTCTGTCTTGTGTGACTTAGAGCAGGAAGTCTTAAGCTTGTGTGCTTGAGCAAGGAAGTCTATGATCTTGTGAGATTAGAGCAAGGAAGTCTCTCTGTCTTGTGTGACTTAGAGCAGGAAGTCTTAAGCTTGTGTGCTTGAGCAAGGAAGTCTCTGATCTTGTGTGATTAGAGCAAGGAAGTCTCTCTGTCTTGTGTGACTTAGAGCAGGAAGTCTTAAGTCTTGTGTGACTTGAGCAAGGAAGTCTCATGCTTGTGTGCTTGAGCATCTGATTGTAATCTTATTGATTATAGTGAACTCCCTTGGAAGCAAGGGGACTGGAGTACTCTCAATTTGTGAGGGGAACCAGTATAAATTGTTGTGTGTCTTTCTCTCTCTCACTCTCTCATTTACTCCTTCATCATTCACTTAGCCTTAAGTTAATTGTGTGAACAATTCCGCTGTGCTTAAAGACTCTGATAGACTTAAACATCTTGAAAAGCAGAAGATTTAGCAACAAGTTGCTGATCTTATCAAGGAAATTGAAGATGGACTGAACTTAAATGAAGATCTGAGCAACAATCAAAATCCTTCCACATCAGGGGTCAAACAAACTTCAAAAATTGAATCTACAACTACTACTCTTTGCTTCATTAGTGATGATAATGAAAGCATTCAGAAAGCAATAGTAAATGGTTTGTTAGATCAATATGAGGAGTTTAGAATGGAGGAAAATGAGAGTATTGGAGAAATGAACTTAAGATTTTAAGCCATCACAGGCAAGCTTGAGAACTTCAACAACAAACTCAGCAACAAAGAGCTTGTAAGCAAGTTGCTGAGAAGTTTACCTCTGAATTGGAATGTAATTTCAAATACTATAGAGGAAACTGAAGACATCAACTCAATGAGTCCTGAATCATTGATTGATTTACTCAGAGTCCATGAATTGGCTCTGAAGGATATGAAAGAGTTGAAAGGTGAAGAAGCAGAAGCAACAAGGAAAGGAAAGCAAGCATTGGAACATGAAGGTCTTGTTGAAGAACCTGATGAAGAATATCTTGAAAGGTTTTCAAGAAAAATTCAAAGATGGTACAACTTCAAGAAGAATGGAGGAAAACTGGCTAAAGGAATGACAACCTGGGATGTACTAGACAACTTCTCTGAAGATGAATCTGAAAGAGCACCAGGAGCTGAAGGATCAAGTTCTGAAGATGGCTCAGACTCTGAAGATTCAAGTTCTGATGGAAAGTCAGAACTTGAGAACATAGACAATATCCAGAGAAGAATGAATCAGGTATATTCTCATCTTTCCAAAGCAAAATTGATTAAGCATCTTGAGAAGACTTTACTTAAACTCTCTAATAGTCAGCAGAAGTATAAAAAGCTTAAAGCAGACTATGAGAATTTAAGTAAGCAAGCAAATCACTCTGGAGATCTTGTACAAAAAGATTTTATCAAAACAAAAGATCTTAAGAATGATTATGTTGTTTGTTACAAACCCTATGAGCACTCTCTTGCTCTCAAAGAGTATTGCAACACTAATGCTGATCAAAATAAAATTGTTTCCATGCTTCGCAACCTTAAGACCAACAATACTAATGGGATTGGATACTCTAGTAATAAAACACTAGAGGAACCAAGCTCATTAGTTATTGATGGAAGCTTCTCACTCCCTAATCTTTACACTACATTTGTATCTGATATCAGTCAGATAAAACAAATGAAGGATAAAGATTTGGCAACTAACAGTCTAGGACCCTCAAGCAAGTGGGTACCAAGAGACAAAATAGTTTACTTGATTGCAGGTGAAACAAAGACTCTGAACCTTCCAATCACATGGATGCATGTGAATGTGAATGGAAGAAGAGCAATTGTGCATAGAAGGCACATTTTTGAAGAGTCAGATGGAGAAGAAGATGAAATGGAGTACATAAGCAACAGGAGGGAGTATGAAGAATTTGAAGATTGTTTTGAAAAAGACTTTGATGATAGCAACTCTCTTTGGTGGGATGAATGTTCAGAATTTGACCTGGAGAGAGATTGAGCTTGAACAAAATGTCATCAAAACAAAAGAGCTTCAAAATCAGGTAAGTAACTCTCATCTCCTAAATGACAAGTCAGAGGAATAACTTTCAAGGTTAAAAAGGTTTCTTAGGATACTTGATTTATTTCTCAAAAATGTTCAGAATTAAAAACCTTGAAAAACCCTGTCTGAACATATTTTTTTAAATATCCTGAAAGACACATTCTCAGACTCTGACATATTTTGGATCTCAGCATCTGAAGTAGTCCAGACTCTGAGAAACTTTTTCAACCTCTGAAGGTTATGCCTCTGACAAGGAAATGAATTGCAAACATTTTGAGTGTTTTTACTGAAACGTTTTGGCGCTAAAAGAACAACACGTACACACGTTCTGATTGGTTTAAAACAGTTAATGATTAGTTCTTTTCTTTTTGATTTATTTTTCTATGTGTTCTATTTCCTTTAATCAAAATCACTTAATCACTTGCACATACTACACCTTCACAACCTACACTTTCATTCTCTTGAAATCTCAGAAAAACCTTCTTTCTTTCACAAATTAGCAAAACCCAAAACCCTAAACTTCAGAAATGGCAGCATCCACACCATCTTCAGATTCTCTATTTGCGTTTCCTAAGAACTTCCCTATCAACATTACTGCTTGCGAAGAAATGTTCTCCACAGATTTGTCTCTCGAGATGGAGGGAAAATCTCTAAACTTGGTTATGGAACAATCAGTGGACTTTGATAGCTTGGAGAAGAATCACTTTGATGTTATAAAGTTCTTTATTGATCATAATGGGAGCTTTAGATACATGAAGTTGCTAAATGGTCCCATCTATCCAACGCTAGTAAAGGATTTATGGATCAGAAGCAAGGTGAAGACGGTTGAAGACTACAACAGGGAGCTGGATGCAAAGAAGAAGGAGAAGTTGGAGAATAAGGATAAGACTCCTCAAGAATTGGGATTGAGGGTAGTCGAAGAGACTGAAGTACATTCTGTGGTTTTTGGATTTGAAGTAATTCTCACTGCTTCAAATCTGGCTAAGGTGTTATCTATCCCCAATGAAGGCACCTATCATACCTATCGCCAGAGTGAAGCAAAGAATTCAGAATTTCTAGTGAACATGACCAAGCTGTGCTACGCTAAAGGGAAGAGCTGTGAAAGCAATAAGGTGGGTGATCTGAAGCCTATTCAGAGAGTATTAGCCAGAATAGTTCTAGGATCAATATTTCCAAGAAGTGGAAGCTCTGATCAACTTTCTTGGGATCATAGGCACTTTGTCTATTTTCTCACAAGAAAATTTAATTTGAACTGGGCAAAATACATCTTCAATCACCTCTGCAAGACTGTGAGTGCTATTCAGAAACAATCCAAGCCAAATGTTCATGTCATCTATCAAAGAATCCTTAGTGAAATCTTATATCAATGTGGTGTGATAGATGCAATCAAGGCTACTGGACATGACAATTTGATTAGGGAAATCAGAGCCTCTACAATCTCTGCTCACACCCTCTCCAACATGAACTTTCTAGCAGGAAAAGAGATGCAACCCTCTGATCCATTTGAACTTCAACCTCACTCAGAAGATTCAATGGTGAAGAGATATAAGATTGACATACCTGCTGTCTCAAATGGTATTGTCAATCAATATATATAATTGCTAGAAAGTCAAGGTGAAGGGCTTGAGATTGAAGAGGAAGAATTGAAGAAGAAGAGGAAGAGGCTGGTGAAGATAAAGATGGAGAAGAATGAAGCTGCAAGGGCAGAGAGCAAAGGGAAGATCAAATCCAAGGCTGGGAGTTCAACTGTGATAGTAGTGGATGATGAAGTAAGTGAAGATGATGATGAACCACTATGTGTCAGATTGAAGAAACTTACCAAGGAGCCAAGGAAGAAAACTATTGAAGGCTCAATCAAGGACAACTCAGGTAATGTATCTTTGTCTACACCTGTTATTGTAAACACTCAAGAGACTCAACCAACACCATCATCAACCCAACCCAGAAATTCACCTCTACATTTCCTTGAGGAACATTTGGGTGGTGAATTATCAAATCAAACCAAAACTACAAATTTAGTTCAGAACCCATCCATCAAGACAAGACCTGAAGACCACCTCACTTTAAAACAAGTCATGTCAGAACCTGTCCATTCAGAACCTCCCATACCAGAAATAACCCACACTGAACCACAACCCTCATCAGAACCTATCCAAACACAACCTGAACAACAACCCTCTGAAAATCAAGGTTCTGATCACCAAACACAATCTGAAAACCAAACACATCCTGAACCCCAACCATCACTTGACCAAACACAACCTGAACAACAAAGTACTGAAAAACTTGAACATCACTCTGATGTTTCAAAACATACTGAATTTGTTGTTTCAGAAGAAATCCAAATTTCCCCATCATCAAACCATATTGATGCTATGGTCGAAGAGCTTCATGTGGATGACTTTCATCTAAAAGCCTTTGATCAATAGCAACAACAACCACAATCAACACCTCAACACACCCCTTCACCCTCAAACTCTGAACCTCATCCAACCAACTCAACTGACATTGATATCTTGAGTGAATGCAATAGTTTGATTAGACAGATACATGGCCTTCCTGAGCTAAGACATTCTGACATGTCTTCATCTGAATATGTTGCACAATGGGTGAGCTTGACTGAGGAATTGGTAAAGAAGCTGCATAGTCTTCAGAAGGCTGATATTGAAGAACAGAGGAGGTTTGACAAGGGAAAGAATAAAATGGTTGAAGAGGTCCTTCAGATTCAAAAGGACACATAGAGGAATCACCCTGAATCCTCTACTGTAAGAAACAGTAATCTGAATGAACCTGTCCCAGGAAATCTGAGGAGCAATCAAGAGCATCTAAGAAATCCAGTTTATGAGGCTGAAATTAAAGAAATCAAAGCCCAGATGGATAAGTATATTGGGATGATAGAGAAATTCAATGGAAACCAAATAAAAATTATGAAAACCTTAGCTTCTCTCTGTAACCAACCCCAATAAACCCTTAGAATTTCTTTGAATGCTTATGTGTTTATCTGCAGTTTAATATTTTGTTAGGCACAGTATTAGGTTTATCTGAATAGTTATATGTCGGTTTTGATTTTGTTTGGCATTTTTTGTTTGATTTAATTCTGGAAATGACTTTCATTTTTCTTTAAACAAACAATCTTGAAAAATTGATACTTCAAACTCTTGAGCTCTTATTTATAAAATTTGATTTTCAATGAGTACAATATGTGGGTATTCTTAAAGAATCAAATTACATAACAAGAGAAGAAATATAAATAAGAAATCAAAAGTAAACAAGCCAAAGTAATGAATTTTATTTCATTGAGAACTTGAGTTCTGTATTACATATTAAATTCCTAAAGACTACTTTATTGAAGCCTCCAAGGGATGACCTTGGAGAAGGAACTGAATATTCTTGAAGAAACCATGCATCAGTTTGGTTTCCTTCAGGAATGTCAGTTTTCCCTTCTTAGGCTGTGGACATCAGTTTGATTTTCTTCAGGAATATATTCTTCAGAACTTAAAACAGTCAGAGTCCAAGGATTTTTCTTCAGAATCTGAACTGAGTTCTTCTGTAACAGACACTGGCTTTGTTTCTGTTGGTTTCTTCTTATGTTTTCTCCTATCTTGACTGACTCTCTTTGAAACTACCTTCTTCTTCTCTGAGCGTTTCATTTTTTTCTCTCAAGAGATCTATCAATAACCTAAGATTATTCTTTGTGAATAAAATGACTAGGTATCTCTCTCCTTTTATAAGCATATTTCAATCGCCGAGTCTTAAATGCGTTCAACTGCTCCTGATTTGACGGCATTGAAAGTTGAAATTTTTATTAATTGATTATACTACCTTTTTGATAATGACAAAAGGGGGAGAAAGAATATTGGTAAATCAATTGTTGGAAGAAGCGAAATTTACTTAGCTTTTTAGGGCTTTGTAGTGCTTCAGAGAGAGAACGTCGGAGAGTGGTCAAAATAGTAGCATGAGGTACATGCTTTGATATGACAATCTGATCTTTGAGGATTTCAAAATATTGTGCTAAAAGAGCTCTGAACTATTTTCAAGTTTTTTATTCAGGCTCTGAGCTATTTTCTTTGAAAAGATTTTTAAAGCTCTGAACTGTTCGAAAAATATTTTGAACTCTGAAACTGTTAATGATAACCATCAGAACCAAGTGTGTGTGTATACGTTTCTAGTGCCTCTGATCCTATTGTCATTTAATTTAAATATTTGCTTCATCTTGCATCTTCATTAAGAGCATAATTTCAAGGAGAATACATTTATTAATTGAAGTTTATTATTCATAGATAGTTCTTGAGTAAGGGTGCAAATTTATTCAAAGATTATCACACTATGAAAAGAAGAAGCTTGCAAACCTTGTTCTTTATATAGTAAAATATGAATAATTTAAGTCATATAATAAAGTAATTCTGAAACTGATTAAAATTAACTATGGATACAAAGTAGGGGGAGCTTACAAACCTAACCCTATGGGATATTAGACTTAGGGGGAGCTTGCGAAACTCAGAAGTCTAATGTCAACATAGCTGATTTTTATCAACAACAATTGTATTTAATACTTATGTTTGTCATCATCAAAAAGGGGGAGATTGTTGGAACAAAATATGTGTTAGTACACACCCTTAAGTTTTGATGATAACAAAGTATTAAATGGACAATTGATGTTACTAATGTTTAAATTAAGAGTGCAGGAGAATCCAATGTTATATCAAGAGCACATTTAATTTAGACTCTGATGAAACCTATGGAAGTCTGAATCTTTACACTCTGAAAGAGTTCAGAAGCTACAACGTGGTAAGAAGCTAAACAAAGTTCAGAAGCTCAAAGAGGATCAGAATGTCTGCAAGAGTTCAGAAGCTCAGAGAAGTTCAGAAGCTCAAAGATGTTCAGATGCCTACAAGAGTTCAGAAGCTATCTGCTGGTCATGAGTTATTCAGAAGATGAAGACGTTCAGAAGCTAAATTACGAAGGACTATCAGAGGCCATTCATTCAAGACCAATCAGACTCCAAGTTATCAAAGGTTCATCAGAAGCAAAGGAATTCCCCAAATCATCAGAAGGGCTACATCAACTACTCTTATAAAGCCTGATGATTTGTTCTAAGGACAAATAATTACAACGGTCACAAAGGATGTGATCCTACTCTCTCTAGGAGCTAGTTGTACCTTATTACTGTACTTTGGACAAACGGTAAAGGTGAAGCTTCACTGCAAAAGAAGACGTGGCTTTACTCAACGGATATTCAAAGACTACAGCTGTCCATTTTACAACGGGAATTTCTCCAACGTCTCAATGTCTTTCTCAACTCATATAAATATGCAAAAGAAAGAATTGATGACTAACGATCTTCATTAGAAAACATCTCTCAGAATAAAGTGAGAATTTGAATTGTAATAGAAAACATCTCTCAAATGAAGTGAGAATAGAAACTAGCTTAAGCCTCTGAAGTTATTATGGTTGTAATAAGTTTAAGCTTAGAAGTTAGTATTACTCCTGCATGAGTAATTGTAAGTCTTCTGCTTAGTGTAGAAACAAGAAAGTCTTCTGCTTAGTGTAGAAGCAAGTAAGTCTCAATCTTAGTGATTAGAGCAAAGAAGTCTTATGCTGAGTGTAGGAGCAAGGAAGTCTCTCTGTCTTGTGTGACTTAGAGCAGGAAGTCTTAAGCTTGTGTGCTTGAGCAAGGAAGTCTCTGATCTTGTGTGATTAGAGCAAGGAAGTCTCTCTGTCTTGTGTGACTTAGAGCAGGAAGTCTTAAGCTTGTGTGCTTGAGCAAGGAAGTCTCTGATCTTGTGTGATTAGAGCAAGGAAGTCTCTATGTCTTGTGTGACTTAGAGCAGGAAGTCTTAAGTCTTGTGTGACTTGAGCAAGGAAGTCTCATGCTTGTGTGCTTGAGCATCTGATTGTAATCTTAGTGATTATAGTGAACTCCCTTGGAAGCAAGGGGACTGGAGTACTCTCAATTTGTGAGGGGAACCAGTATAAATTGTTGTGTGTCTTTCTCTCTCTCACTCTCTCATTTACTCCTTCATCATTCACTTAGCCATAAGTTAATTGTGTGAACAATTCCGCTGTGCTTAAAGACTCTGATAGACTTAAACATCTTGAAAAGTTTTTAAATATCTAAAACACAATTCAACCCCCCCCCCCCCCCCCCCCCCCCCCGCCCCTTCTTGTGTTTTCTCCACGCACCTTCATACTACATCCAGGAAAAAGGTTAGAAGCAGATCCTTGACTACTGATTCTAATCTCCATGCTCCACTGGACAATGTATCATTTCATGATTCCTCCTATGTAAGTCAGTGTTGTACCCTAAATTTTGCCTACTCTTTATCACATATATTGTTTTTTGTTACATGATCTTATGAAAAATGTGAAGCAGCTCGTTTGGTAATGCAAAGTTTGTTTTGAAGGAGTTGTAAGTGTGAGGTCTTTGGTTCGAATCCCACTTAATACTTTTTGCTTTTTTTTTTCTCTATTTATTTGCCTTTAATTTTTACTTTTATAAGAAAAATCAATCAAATTACTTTTTTTATTATTATTATTTAAATTTTCGTTTTTTTTATTATTTATTTATTTTAAGCTTTTATTTTTATTTTATTTTATTTGTTATTATTACAAAATAAAAAACAAAATCATAAAAACCAAAAAGTCAAACCGAAATAATAAATATATGTGCGGCGGCGGCAAGCGAAAATCAGAATATCCTCCAGGTTGTGAAACAAATCAAAACGAAAAAGGAATTTTTTTATTGAGATCATAACTCAAATTACAATCACAGAGACAAGTCCCGAAATCAAGCAATCAGAATTAATTCTAGAAAACCTAATTTCTTACCTATATAAACCTCAGAGTTTCACAGAGCAAAGGAGGGGATTTTTTTGACTGCTGGGAACTACACACTCAGTACACAAAAATTTCTCAACATCCCAAAAAAGCAAAATTCCACAAAAAGCAAAAAAACTAAATCCGATCCATAGTGCCGTCACAATACAGAAAATCCAATACAGATTAACTTCTGCCCAAAAAAGAATCTGAATCCAAACTCCAACATCCACTACCGGTAACAGTCTCGCACAAAAAAAATAAAAACAAGAAGAGGAGACAAGATCAGATCAGAGAAGCAGAATACACAAAAAATAACAAAGCAGAGAACGAAAGTAAAGGAAATAAACTTACCAGTGGAGTTCACTGCACCCCAGGTAATCCTTGAACCCTTTACTATTTGTGCCTCATCACCGTCCATGAATTAGAGCCTTACTTTGAATTTGCTAGATTGAATCCTTTTCTTTCTTTTTTTGCGATCTGTTGGTGTTTGTATGTTTTTGTTGAGTTTATGTTAAATAAAACTGATAGAGGCTTAATCAGTGGTTAAAAAAGAGGATTTTGGTTTTGTGGTTTAATAAAAGAGATTTGAGCAAAGAAATAATAAAGAAGAAAAAAAAAAAAAGGTTTTCCGGCGGCGGCGCCACCGTACGGCACCGGCAGCCGCCGCGCCGGAATCTGGAACCCATGGTGGCTGTCCACCGGAGAAGATGAACACTCATAGTGTTCATATGGGTTTTTGAAGAACACTATGAAGAGAGAAGAGAGAGACCATGAGGGAGTGAGAGAAGAGAGAGAAAAATTTGTGGAAATGAAAATTTCCGTGGGCCATTATGTATATATATAGGTCCACTGATCCAGTGTGCGCGTTCCACTGTAGTCCACCATTACCAATCGTTTGATCTGCATCAGGTGGCCCAGAATCACCCATCACCAGGATCTCATCAAGACCGTCTGATCAGATCAGACGGCTGAGATCATCTCTTTGTTTTTTTGTTTGGCAGCCAGCATCTGGGCCCCCTGTTTGGGCCAGACCTGACTTTTGCTACTATCTGCACCCCCTTATTCTAATTTGAGCACCCCTTCTCAGCCTTTTTTTTTTTTTAAATTTTATTTTGTTTTCGTTTCTTGATTTAACCCAGTAAAAATAATACATATTTCTATTTATTTATTTTTTTTCCTTTTTTTATATATTACAAACCAATTTTTACTAAAATCGTGGATTAAAAGGAGACCGACGGGTATACATCCGTCCATCTCTCGAACAATCGATGCTTGGTGTACACCTTGCCTGCCGGTTGTTTGTCTTCCACAAAAAAAAAACGGCAATAATGAATCACGGATTAAAAGGAGACCGACGGATGTACATCCGTCCATCTCTCGAATAATCGACGCTTGGTGAACACCATGCCTGCCGGTTGTTTGTCTTCCACAAAAAAGAAATTTATAATAAATGGATTAAAAAGAGATCGGTGGATGTACATCCGCCCATCTCTCAAATAATCAACGCTTGGTGTACTCCTTGCACGCCGGTTATTTGTCTTCCGCACTTAAAAATAATTCCAACTCATTAAATTCCCCTTTCGCCCTTGCGCGATCAAAATATAGAAAAAACAAAAACCTTTTCATAAATAAAATCAACCAACACACAAGTATTTTCTACCCAGAACTGCGTGTAGCTTTGAATTTCTCATTGCACCCGAGAATACGTAGGAGCGAGATTCGTACATCTCGTCAAGCACACTAATAAAAAACTAATTTTTTTTCCCCTTTTGTAAATATTTTTAATAACTAATAAAAAGCATGAAAATAAATTAAAACACTATTTTTAACCCTAAAAATTAATGAGAAGGTTCCCGTTGAGTACAACGGATGCGAGGGGTGCTAATACCTTCCTCTCGCATAATCGACTCCCGAACCTGGAAATGGTTGCGATGACCCTCTTTCCATTATTTTAAGGTTTTATCGATATTTTCCTTTTCCTTCCGGAATAAATAAAGTTCGGTGGCGACTTTACTGTCTAGCGAGCGCTTTCCGCTCGCGCATTTTTTTTCAGACGCTTCAGCTGGCGACTTAACTGGGGACTATTTTAGAGAGTCAAGCCTATCCTTTTTAGTTCTAGGGTTCAATGTTTGTGGTTTGTTTGTTTGCTTGCTTTTCTGTTATTTTTATTTTTTCTGTTGCTTCTTGTTTTTATATTTGAGCTTTATTATTGTTTTATTTGCATATATCAATTGTGGGTCGTGGTTGTTACTTGAGAGAAGCTCTACACCCGAGCTTGAGAAAAACCTAAGTTTAAGTTAGGAGTTAGTAGTATGGGCCCATGGGATGTACTTCCTTATCGGCGATATACGAAAACTCCGCCTAGATTAGATTTGTTCAAAATATTCGTCTCGAATTGGCTAGCCCATCCTCTTGGCGAAGTTTTGAATATGATCAATGACTCTAGGGACCTTGTTTACAACCCATTAAACTCTACCTAGGTAGAAAGACCCTTTGAGGTTTTCCCACGAATTGGCCAGTCCAATTTTGCGGGGAAGCTTCGAATGAGGGTCGCGACTTAAGTTGTCCCCTGTAAATAAACAAAAACCCTAGAGCTATCCTGTGAGGGGTTGGGTAGAAAAGACTTAGAACCATCCTATCATGCATAGGGAGCCTTCCCATCTATAGTATTTGTCGTTATCCCAAATTCATCACGCATGTCATTCATTTTTCATGAAAGAAAAATTTGTTTAGCATCAAACATACGTTTTCAGGGATTTTCAAAAGATTTATCGTTAAGCATTCCAAAGATGAGCGTGGACAAAAGAAACAGATTTCAAATAAGGGCGCAAGTACCTGATATGCAAAGTCTAAAGAATTTCAGCAAAAAGTTGACCAACGTCACACGAAACAATCTCGTCTTCAGATATGGAAAGATCCTTGACCTTTTGAACATTCCGGTGCAAGTTGATGCCATTACCGCCCTCGCCCAATTCTATGATCCACCTTTGAGGTGCTTCACCTTCCAGGATTTCCAGTTGGTTCCGACCCTAGAAGAATTTGGGCAAGTCTTGGACTCTCATAAAAAAAAGGATGGTCCATACACAGGAATTGGACAAGTTCCGGAAATTGAAGAATTGGCTATAGCTCTAAATATACCAGTGTCGGATCTGAAACATCATTTCAAGAAGGAAAGGGACGCTCACGGTTTTCAAAGAGATTACTTAGAGAAGAAGGCGAGCGAATTCGAAAAAGACAAAAAATGGGAATCATTGGGAGAGATATTGGCCCTACTCATCTTTGGTCTGGTCCTCTTCCCCAAGCCAAAAAATTTCATTGATGCAGCCGCCCTTAGTGTATTTTGGGCTGTAAAGGTTAGGGGAGAAGATCCTGTGCCCGCTCTTCTTGCAGATGTCCATTATACCCTTCACATGCGGCATGAAAAAAAGGGAGGATTGATGTTATGTTGTATTCCTTTGCTTTACTCATGGTTTATTTCCCGTGTATTCAACGATGTCTTCACGGTCAAGCAAATGACCAAACTTGAATGGTCTCAGAAGATAACCTCTCTTACCGAACACTCCATCTTATGGTATCCTAAAAAACTTGATTTGAAATAGGTCATCATCAGTTGCGGGGATTTCCCCAACGTACCTCTCATAGGGACTAAGGGTTGCATCAACTACAACCCAATGTTAGCCATAAGACAGTTAGGTTATCCAATGGTGAGTAAGCCCCAGGACGAAGCTGTGGAAGGATTCATTCTACATGATATGGGTGCTAGTGACCCAGGCATGCTCAAAAGGATTATCCAGTCATGGAAGAAGGTGAACAAAAAGGGAAGTGAGCTAAGAAAGAGGGGAAATGCGGCTCCGGAATCCTACACTATATGGGTCAAGGAGCGTGTAAAACAAATCAAGTTACCCTTTGACATCATCCCACCATCTCAGCCTAGTTTACCCGAACCAGCTCCAATTTCTAATGAAGAGGTGGATAGACTCAAGGCTACTATTGATCGTCTCGAAAAAGAAAAGGAGGGGCTAGAGCTAACTCTCCAAAAGGTCTCCTACGAGCGAAATGAACTCAAGTTTCTTCTCAATGAAAAGACAAAGCAATTTGACAAAAGCAAGGAGGCGTTCAAAGCTGAAAAAGAGAAGAAAGAGTCGGTAAGCGACTGCCTAGCGGGGGCCACCAACAAGATAGAAGAGTGCAAAATCCAATTAAACCAGGCTTGGAAGGAAATAGGCGATTGGAAGAAACTTTGGGATCTTACTCTAAAACAACACAGGGAGACAAAAGAAGGATTGGAGATACGGATCTCGGATCTCACATCAATGCTTCAGGAGTCGCAGGCTCTCGCCACCCGGGAACGTGACCTCCGAGAAGATGCTGAGAGAATACTCAGAAGATTCCCAAAGGATTGGAAGGGATTACATGAAGAATTGAGAAGCCTTAGAGAAAGTGAGCGGCGTCAAAGAAGGAGATGCGAGGCCTTGGAAAACCGAAATCAACAGTTGGAAGGTCAACTCCATCATTTGCAGGATCTCGCGAACCAGGATCAAGCCACAATGCAAGAATTGCATCAAGAAGTCATAAATTGGAAGACAGACTTTTCTAATCTGGCAGGATTTGCAACCAAGGTAGTTCGAGGTGCTCCAAGACTACATAGAGAAGCTTATGCCGTCATGCTCCCCAACAATACACCTGCGGCCGTCTTTAATTTTGTTGAAGCTTGTGAAATAATATTAAAACAATTTAAGGCTAGTGTAGATGCGGCTCGCAACTTGGAGCTTTAATTGTAATGTTCTTAGACTTTTTGTATTCGCCCTTGATAATGGAATAAAACAACTTTTTTTCTATCTCTTATGGTCATGCTCATACTTTCGAATGCTTACAATAAAATGCAAAATTTTGAAATTCCCTCTAAACCAAGAAAATTTTAGCATAACATACATGCATACATCATCATGCATCTCATATTCAAAGACTCATTCTCATCCCCATTAAACACTCCAGGAAGCTAAAGATAGCCCGGAAACCCAAGCAACCACCTCGCGCACCCGCTCCCCGACACTCTCACGGGACACGTGCCAATATCCAAAGAACCATGGATCAACTCGAGAGAGATCAGGCTACCCTAAGAGAAGACGTGGACTCCATCAAAGGAAAAATAGATAAGCTCCTTGAGCTCTTCCAAGGTTTGGAACACAAAGAGAGTAACGCCCGCCCCGTTACGAATGAGGAGAATGTAGCATGGCCCGAGTTTGGCCTTCCTCCTGGTTATACTCCTCCCGAAATGGGTGAGGTCTCTACTCAGATGCCCATCATGATACCGGTTACAAACAAAACCCCTACTCCTCAAGGAGCTTCAGCAGTTCAAGAGGGCATCACCCAGCCACGTCATACAACTGAAGGTTTGGCAACACCCGTTAATGCTCACTCGGATGTTGAGTCCGCTCAGAAGTATCGGGCCTTGGAGGAAAGATTGAAGGCTGTAGAGGGATTTAATGCATATGGGATTGATGCTCTGGATATGTGCTTAGTACCAGATGTAGTTATTCCCCCAAAGTTCAAAGTACCTGACTTTGAGAAATACAAGGGGATTCATTGCCCAAGGAATCACTTAAGGATGTTTTGTAGGAAGATGGCTGCATATGCCGCCAATGAAAAGCTTATGATTCATGTCTTCCAAGACAGTTTGAGTGGTGCATCACTGGATTGGTACATGCAACTAGAAAGGACTCAAATCCAGACATGGAAGGACCTCGCAGATGCCTTTTTGAAGCAATACAAGTACAACCTCGATATGGCTCCTAACCGGATGCAGCTGCAAAACATGGCACAGAAGAACAATGAGTCTTTCAAGGAGTATGCGCAGAGATGGAGGGAATTGGCTGCTCGTGTGCAACCACCCTTGTTAGAAAGGGAACTGGTCGATACCTTCATGAGCACACTACAAGGGCCGTACTATGAGAAAATGATTGGGAGCATATCGTCAGGTTTTGCTGACATGGTAATAATTGGGGAACGAGTGGAAGAAGGGTTAAAGAGTGGTAAGATCCAAGGTTCCTCTAGTTCTCAAGTCGGGGCAAAGAAATCCTTCATCAACAATTATAGAAAGAAGGAAGGTGAAACTAACGCTATTGCGGTAGGATCGTCACAAGCACCTCCTACTCCAATGCCATACTTTCAATATCCTTATATGGCAGCAGTAGCCCAAGGTCAATATCCGCAACAAACATATTCTATGCCTACCCCTCAGCGTCCGGTGGTGATGCCTCAACAAAGCCATCAACAACAACCAGTAGGGTACCAACAAAAGAGTCAGCATGGGCCCAGAAACAACAATGAAAGAAAGAGGGTGTACTTTGATCGTCTGCCTATGCCATATGGTGAAATCTTACCTTACTTAATCCAAAAGGGAATGGTTGAGCCAAGACCACTTCCCCAACTAGCACCACCATACCCACCATATTTTGATGAGAATGCTAAATGTGATTATCATGCTGGATCACCGGGGCATACCATAGAGAATTGCAAGGCCTTCAAATATAAAGTTCAAGAGTTGATTGACAAAAAGCTGATATCTTTCAAAGAGGAAGGCCCAAATGTGAAGGATAATCCTTTACCCGGGCATGCTGGTCTATCTGTGAATGCTGTAGAAGAAATTGAAGAGCAGAGTTTGATTAAGGAAGTGACAAAGATAAAGGCCTCAATGTCAGTAATACAAGAGAAGTTGATTGGTTATGATGAGTTTGAAGAAATACATTCTAATTGCAAGGTATGTTCAACGAATCCAGAAAGATGCCAAAAGATGAGGGATTGTCTTCAAAAACTAATGGATCAAGGTCTGGTTCAGATTGGCTATTCGAGAGTCGATGCAGATGTCTCTGTTTTAGAATCGCAGGACCCAACACCCATTGAAATCCCATACTCGAGAAGGGGACTGCGAATACCGGTGAAGTCAGTGGATCCCATTGTGTTCTACGTACCTGCTCCATTCCCTTTCGATAGCATGAAGAAAGTACCATGGAACTATCAGCCTACTGCTTATGTGGGGGACAAACCATTAACGAATGTTGAATCCAATGTCACCAATATAGTTGGCATAGGGAGCATGACAAGAAGCGGAAGAATATTCTCCTCTGAACAGCCCAATAAGAAGTCACTGGTAATACCTCGCAAAGGAAAAAGTGTGGAAGACGAAGTTGGAGATGGGCCCTCCAGGAAAACACTACCGCAGCAGGAGGCTGAAGAGTTCTTGAGGATTATCAGGAAAAGTGAGTACAGAATAGTTGATCAGTTGGGGCAGACTCCTTCTAAAATTTCCATGTTGTCTTTGCTCCTCAGCTCCGAGGCCCACCGAGAAGCATTGTTGAAAGTTTTAAATGAGGCACATGTGACGAGGGATATTACTGTTGATCAATTTGATGGTGTCGTTGGTAATATTACGGCCAGCAGATATTTGGGTTTCAGTGAGGATGAATTACCGGCGGAAGGACATAACCACAATCGGGCCCTACACATCTCAGTGAAGTGCCTGGATAACATCCTGTCGAGGGTTCTGGTGGACACAGGTTCTTCTTTAAATGTGATGCCTAAGACAACCCTCCTAAAGTTAGCAGTTGAAGGGGCACCGATGAGACCTAGTTCCATGGTGGTGAAGGCTTTCGACGGATCAAGAAGAACCGTTGTGGGAGAAGTCGACCTACCCATCCTGATTGGTCCTCAACTCTTTACAATTATCTTCCAAGTTATGGATATAAACCCCACATATAGTTGCCTCCTTGGACGACCTTGGATTCATGACGCCGGGGCTGTGACTTCTACTCTGCATCAGAAACTTAAATTCATAACCGGTGATAAAATGATAGTTGTTTCTGGCCAAGAAGATATGATGGTCAGTCATCTCTCATCTTTCCGATATATAGAGGCAGATGAAGAAGCTGCAGAAGTCCCATTCCAAGCTTTAGAGATTGCGAGCGTTATGACAATAAAATCAAATCATAGTCATCACCAAAGAAAAGGATCGGCCATATTTTCTTGGAAAGCCATGAAAGAAGCGCTGGAAGAGGGTAGCCTCAAAGGCTGGGGCACACTACCAAACATCCCTGAAAAGAAAGATCGTTTCGGGCTCGGATACCAACCATCACCCACAGTGTTTTCGAAGGGTAATCAAGGGGAGATCCGCACCATTCAAGAGATATTCAGCAGCGCTGGGTTCATCAATGAAGGTCATGTGGCCCTGCTTGAAGACGCTGATGAGGAGGTACCAGACTTGGTGTATCGTTGCGCTCCTGATAAAGTTCTTGCCAACTGGAAGACCGTAGAAATTCCGGAGATCTTTTCTATTTCTAAGTAATTTGTTTGTCTTTGAAAAATCCTTTGCTCTGCCCAAGGCAAATGGATATGCTTTTGTAGGGCACCCCTTTGTTTTCAATAACTTATTTGTCATCAATAAAGTGCATTTTATGTTCAATAAAAGTTTTTTTCTTTCCTTCTTTCTCTCTTCTTTTATTCTCTATTTCTTTTAAAAAAAAAGTGGCAATATTTTCCCGTCATCTTCAGTTTTCAGTCATTTCATCATGCTAAAAATAAGAATCATCCTCATGCAGATCCATAATTGAACCCCATGAAAATGACATTGCTACAATCCCTTATGACTTTGAATTTCCAATTAACCAAGCGGAAGAAGGTGACGAGGACGAGGGTGTGCTTCCTGAAGGGTTAGCCCAACTCTTGAAACAAGAGGAGAAGGTGATTCAGCCTCACCAAGAATCAGTGGAAGTAATTAATTTGGGGACCGAGGAAGACAAAAAGGAGATTAAGGTAGGAGCATCGTTGAAGGAGAATGTAAAGGGAAAGTTGGTCGAACTACTGAGGGAGTATGTGGATGTGTTTGCTTGGTCATATCAAGATATGCCGGGACTAGACACTGACATAGTAGTGCACAAGCTGCCACTCAAGCCAGAATGTTCGCCGGTAAAGCAGAAATTGAGAAGGACTCGACCCGATATGGCGCTCAAGATTAGAGAGGAAGTGAAAAAGCAGTTTGACGCCGGTTTCTTAGCAGTCGCCAAGTATCCACAATGGGTGGCCAACATTGTGCCAGTTCCAAAGAAAGATGGTAAAGTCAGAATGTGTGTGGACTATCGGGATCTAAATCGAGCAAGCCCCAAGGATGATTTCCCTCTACCTCACATTGACGTACTAGTGGATAACACTGCTCAGTTCTCAGTCTTTTCCTTCATGGATGGATTCTCCGGTTATAATCAGATTAAAATGTCACCGGAAGACATGGAGAAAACTACATTCATCACTCCATGGGGAACTTTCTGTTACAAAGTGATGCCCTTCGGGTTAAAGAATGCCGGGGCAACGTATCAAAGAGCAATGGTGACCCTATTCCATGATATGATTCATAAAGAATTAGAAGTCTACGTGGATGATATGATTGCCAAATCTCAGACCGAGGAGGATCACTTGGTCCATCTACAAAAGTTATTCGTCCGCCTGAGGAAATTCAAACTACGGCTAAATCCTAATAAGTGCACCTTCGGTGCTAGATCGGGCAAGCTATTAGGATTCATAGTCAGTCAAAGAGGAATAGAAGTTGACCCTGATAAAGTGAAGGCCATACAGAATATGCCGGCTCCAAGTACTGAGAAGGAGGTTCGTGGATTCTTAGGAAGATTGAATTACATGGCTAGATTCATCTCGCACCTCACAGCCACCTGCGAACCAATTTTCAAGTTATTAAGGAAGGATCAAACTATCAAGTGGAATGATAACTGCCAAGAAGCATTCGACCGAATCAAACAATACTTGCAGGAGCCCCCTATCTTGGTACCCCCGGTTCCAGGGAGACCTCTTATCATGTATCTGACAGTACTTGATAGATCAATGGGATGTGTGCTAGGGCAACACGACGAGACGGGAAGAAAAGAACATGCCATATATTTCTTGAGTAAAAAGTTCACCGATTGCGAATCGAGGTATACGTCACTCGAGAAGACTTGTTGCGCACTAGCATGGGCCGCCCGACGCTTGAGGCAGTATATGTTGACTCATACCACTTGGCTGATTTCAAAGATGGATCCCATAAAGTACATCTTTGAAAAACCTGCCCTCACAGGAAAGATCGCGCGTTGGCAGATGTTGCTATCTGAGTACGACATCCAATACGTTACTCAAAAGGCCATAAAAGGGAGTGTATTGTCTGAACATCTTGCTCACCAACCGCTGGAAGAGTATCAACCCATAAAATTCGACTTTCCAGATGAAGACATTATGGTTTTGAGTGATGAAAAGGTCATAGGTGATGATGAAGGGCCCGAACCGGGGGTACGATGGAAACTTGCATTTGATGGCGCCTCGAATGCGATGGGGCACGGGATTGGGGCTGTCCTAATATCACCAAGAAATGGGTACACCCCCTTTACTGCGAGATTGTGTTTTGACTGCACAAACAACATGGCGGAATATGAAGCATGTATAATGGGGCTCGAAGCTGCGATCAACCACAGGATTAAGATCTTGGAAGTATACGGAGATTCAGCACTAGTCATCTACCAAGTAAAAGGAGAGTGGGAGACACGGCATCCCAAATTGATCCCATACCGGGCTCACGTAGTGAAACTGACGGAATACTTCGATGAGATAACTTTTCACCATATTCCTAGGGAGGAGAATCAAGTAGCAGATGCTTTAGCTACGTTATCATCAATGTATAAAGTGAGATTCTGGAATGAAGCACCCATCATAACAGTGGAACGCAAAGATGAACCGGTTGTGTGCACGGTGGCTGAAGAGGAGCATGATGATAAGCCTTGGTTCTATGACATCAAACGATACCTCGAAAAGCAAGAATACCCGGGAAATGCTTCCGCTACTGACAAGAAGTATTTAAGAAGATTGGCATCACAATTCTTTTTGAGTGGGGAGGTGCTTTACAAGAGGAATTATGATATGGTTTTGCTCAGATGCGTGGATAAATGTGAGGCGGATATGCTCATAAAGGAGATCCATGAAGGTTCCTTTGGAACCCATGCCAGCGGACACGCGATGACAAAGAAAATCCTAAGGGCAGGGTATTATTGGCTGACTATGGAAGCTGATTGTTTCCGCTATGCTAAAACATGTCATAAATGCCAGATTTACGCCGACAAGATTCATGTGCCACCAACCCCTTTGAATGTCCTAACATCACCTTGGCCATTCTCTATGTGGGGAATAGACATGATAGGGATGATTGAACCAAAAGCTTCAAACGGTCACCGGTTTATCCTGGTTGCCATCGACTATTTCACCAAGTGGGTTGAAGCTGCTTCTTATGCAAATGTGACAAAACAAGTGGTTGCCCGATTCATCAAGAAAGAAATAATCTGCCGTTACGGAATCCCGAACAAAATTATCACAGATAATGGGTCCAATTTGAACAATAAGACGATGAAGGAGCTATGCGACGAATTCAAGATTGAGCACCATAACTCATCTCCATACCGGCCTAAGATGAACGGCGCTGTGGAAGCAGCTAATAAAAACATCAAGAAGATCATCCAAAAAATGGTGAAAACTTACAAAGACTGGCACGAGATGCTCCCTTTCGCATTGCATGGCTATAGGACGACGGTCCGAACTTCCACTGGGGCAACTCCATTTTCCTTAGTCTACGGCATGGAAGCAGTACTTCCTATTGAAGTGGAAATCCCATCGTTAAGAGTTTTAATGGAGACTAAATTAGAGGAGGCTGAATGGGCCCAAGCGAGATTCGACCAACTAAACCTTATAGAAGAGAAACGTCTGACAGCGTTATGTCATGGCCAATTGTATCAAAGAAGACTCAAGAGGGCATTTGATAAAAAGGTTCGTCCAAGAGAATTCAAAGAAGGAGACTTAGTGCTGAAAAAGATATTACCCATCCACAAGGATCCTCGCGGAAAATGGACCCCCAACTATGAAGGGCCGTATGTAGTGAAAAAGGCTTTCTCTGGTGGAGCCTTGATTATCACTACCATGGACGGGGAGGAACTCCCGCTCTCAGTGAATTCCGATGCAGTAAAAAAATACTATGCCTAAAAAATAAAATAAAAATAATAATAAAAAATAAGAAAAAGCTCGCTAAGTTGAAAATCCGCAAGGGCGACTTAGGCATTAGAGAGCGTCCCGGTGGATCGAAAACCTGAAAAGGCGGTCCAGGCAAAAATTAGGGGGCACAAAAAAGGAAATAAAACCCGCTGGGTTGAAAACCTGAAAAGGCTGCCTAGGCAAAAAAAGGGTGCAATCCCGGTGGACTGAAAACTCGAAAGAGCGGTCCAGGCAAAAATTAGGGATCTATAAGGAAAAGAGTGAAGGGGCAAATGACTGCGGTGTGGGGACCCACAACAAACTCAGACGGAAAGGATCGGTCTAGCCATAACCGTCAGAGGCGAGGTATTGGGATTGTGAAGTTACAGGGGAATGTAGCATGTGTTGTATCTTAGTAGGGCCCAGTCTATTACCATTTATCTTTCTGTCTTGGTAATCTCCTCTTTTAGGAATTACATTCTCATGTACTATTACTCATTTGAGAATCAAATTTCATTGAATAAAAATCTCTTTCAAAGCTTTTCATCCCTTCGTGTTTTTATCGATTTGTAAAATGTGTTTTATTCTTAATAAATAATGTATTGAAAAAATGGGAAACAATAAAAAAGCTTTCAAAGCACGTTTTACTTTGATTTTAAAGGTCGAAGGAGTATCATCATCCAATACTACAACGCTGCATCAGGTTTCTTGAGACCTAAAACTTTTCATCAGTCGTTACAATCTACCCAGCGCAGAAGATGTTTGGAAAGCAAGTCATGGTCCATGGAGTACCACTAGAGCATCAAGAGCGTTAATTTTCACGGTCACGCTTCCAGAGCGCAAATTCTCAAACGAGTATCACTTCTCGAGCCTGACCCTTATCGATCACCCTAAAAAGGGGAAAAGAGGACTTCTCTGTTAACCCCCAAAACTTTCGTCCTTAATACATTTCATGCATTGGCTACGCATTTTGCATAACATGCATTAGCACACTCATAGGCATATCATGCAAATAAATACATCATGCATCCATAAATGCATTAACCCAAGAATCACGCATAAAAATCATGCATCAAAGGAGGATCATGCATACACAGCATAAGCAGAAGAGTTCTACCCTAGTGTGAAGTTTCAGAGCCCTACCTAATTTAGTATTTTTAGATTTATACCTATTTGGCATTTTTGGAGTCATACCGTATTTACCATCTTTAGAATCTTACCATATGTAGAGTTTGGAGTCCTACCTTATTTGGAATTTTCAGAGTTCTACCCTATGCGGCAGAGTTTGGAGTCCTACCATGTTTAGCAATATGAGTTCTACCCTATTTGGAATCTTCAGAGTCCTACCCTATATAAAATTTTAGAGTCCTATTTTATTTTAGAAGTTTAGAGTTCTATCTTTGTGTGACCAGCAATTTAGAGTCCCATTCGCGCTGGCAGTAAGAGTTCTACCTTATTTGGAAATTTTGAGTTCCATCTTTGTGTGGCCAGCAATTTAGAGTCCCATTCGCGCTGACAGTTAGAGTTCCACCTTTGTTTGGCTAACAATTTAGAGTATCATTCTCATTGGCAATTTAAGAGTTTTATCCCAAGTTTAGCCGGTAATTTAGAGTATCATTCGCGCTGGCAGTTTAGAGTCCCATCTACCCGGACAAAATTTTGCCTACTCTTTATCACATATATTGTTTTTTGTTACATGATCTTATGAAAAATGTGAAGCAGCTCGTTTGGTAATGCAAAGTTTGTTTTGAAGGAGTTGTAAGTGTGAGGTCTTTGGTTTCTCCACGCACCTTCATACTACATCCAGGAAAAAGGTTAGAAGCAGATCCTTGACTACTGATTCTAATCTCCATGCTCCACTGGACAATGTATCATTTCATGATTCCTCCTATGTAAGTCAGTGTTGTACCCTAAATTTTGCCTACTCTTTATCACATATATTGTTTTTTGTTACATGATCTTATGAAAAATGTGAAGCAGCTCGTTTGGTAATGCAAAGTTTGTTTTGAAGGAGTTGTAAGTGTGAGGTCTTTGGTTCGAATCCCACTTAATACTTTTTGCTTTTTTTTTTCTCTATTTATTTGCCTTTAATTTTTACTTTTATAAGAAAAATCAATCAAATTACTTTTTTTATTATTATTATTTAAATTTTCGTTTTTTTTATTATTTATTTATTTTAAGCTTTTATTTTATTTGTTATTATTACAAAATAAAAAAAAAAATCATAAAAACCAAAAAGTCAAACCGAAATAATAAATATATGTGCGGCGGCGGCAAGCGAAAATCAGAATATCCTCCAGGTTGTGAAACAAATCAAAACGAAAAAGGAATTTTTTTATTGAGATCATAACTCAAATTACAATCACAGAGACAAGTCCCGAAATCAAGCAATCAGAATTAATTCTAGAAAACCTAATTTCTTACCTATATAAACCTCAGAGTTTCACAGAGCAAAGGAGGGGATTTTTTTGACGGCTGGGAACTACACGCTCAGTACACAAAAATTTCTCAACATCCCAAAAAAAGCAAAATTCCACAAAAAGCAAAAAAACTAAATCCGATCCATAGTGCCGTCACAATACAGAAAATCCAATACAGATTAACTTCTGCCCAAAAAAGAATCTGAATCCAAACTCCAGCATCCACTACCGGTAACAGTCTCGCACAAAAAAAATAAAAACAAGAAGAGGAGACAAGATCAGATCAGAGAAGCAGAATACACAAAAAATAACAAAGCAGAGAACGAAAGTAAAGGAAATAAACTTACCAGTGGAGTTCACTGCACCCCAGGTAATCCTTGAACCCTTTACTATTTGTGCCTCATCACCGTCCATGAATTAGAGCCTTACTTTGAATTTGCTAGATTGAATCCTTTTCTTTCTTTTTTTGCGATCTGTTGGTGTTTGTATGTTTTTGTTGAGTTTATGTTAAATAAAACTGATAGAGGCTTAATCAGTGGTTAAAAAAGAGGATTTTGGTTTTGTGGTTTAATAAAAGAGATTTGAGCAAAGAAATAATAAAGAAGAAAAAAAAAAAAAGGTTTTCCGGCGGCGGCGCCACCGTACGGCACCGGCAGCCGCCGCGCCGGAATCTGGAACCCATGGTGGCTGTCCACCGGAGAAGATGAACACTCATAGTGTTCATATGGGTTTTTGAAGAACACTATGAAGAGAGAAGAGAGAGACCATGAGGGAGTGAGAGAAGAGAGAGAAAAATTTGTGGAAATGAAAATTTCCGTGGGCCATTATGTATATATATAGGTCCACTGATCCAGTGTGCGCGTTCCACTGTAGTCCACCATTACCAATCGTTTGATCTGCATCAGGTGGCCCAGAATCACCCATCACCAGGATCTCAACAAGACCGTCTGATCAGATCAGACGGCTGAGATCATTTCTTTGTTTTTTTGTTTGGCAGCCAGCGTCTGGGCCCCCTGTTTGGGCCAGACCTGACTTTTGCTACTATCTGCACCCCCTTATTCTAATTTGCGCACCCCTTCTTAGCCTTTTTTTTTTTGTAAATTTTATTTTGTTTTCGTTTCTTGATTTAACCCAGTAAAAATAATACATATTTCTATTTATTTATTTTTTTTCCTTTTTTTATATATTACAAACCAATTTTTACTAAAATCGTGGATTAAAAGGAGACCGGCGGGTATACATCCGTCCATCTCTCGAACAATCGATGCTTGGTGTACACCTTGCCTGCCGGTTGTTTGTCTTCCACAAAAAAAAAACGGCAATAATGAATCACGGATTAAAAGGAGATCGACGGATGTACATCCGTCCATCTCTCGAATAATCAACGCTTGGTGAACACCATGCCTGCCGGTTGTTTGTCTTCCACAAAAAAGAAATTTATAATAAATGGATTAAAAAGAGATCGGTGGATGTACATCCGCCCATCTCTCAAATAATCAACGCTTGGTGTACTCCTTGCACGCCGGTTATTTGTCTTCCGCACTTAAAAATAATTCCAACTCATTAAATTCCCCTTTCGCCCTTGCGCGATCAAAATATAGAAAAAACAAAAACCTTTTCATAAATAAAATCAACCAACACACAAGTATTTTCTACCCAGAACTGCGTGTAGCTTTGAATTTCTCATTGCACCCGAGAATACGTAGGAGCGAGATTCGTACATCTCGTCAAGCACACTAATAAAAAACTAATTTTTTTTCCCCTTTTGTAAATATTTTTAATAACTAATAAAAAGCATGCAAATAAATTAAAACATTATTTTTAACCCTAAAAATTAATGAGAAGGTTCCCGTTGAGTACAACGGATGCGAGGGGTGCTAATACCTTCCCCTCGCATAATCGACTCCCGAACCTGGAAATGGTTGCGATGACCCTCTTTCCATTATTTTAAGGTTTTATCGATATTTTCCTTTTCCTTCCGGAATAAATAAAGTTCGGTGGCGACTTTACTGTCTAGCGAGCGCTTTCCGCTCGCGCATTTTTTTTCAGACGCTTCAGTCAGTGGCAGTTTGTATATCATAGGCGTTTGGCTGTTGAAAGAAGTTTGAGTCCAGAAATGGTAGAATGTACTGATCTTATGGATGTTATTAAATTTGCTGGTTTGAAAAGACTGTAACTGATCTTGGTATGTGTTATGAGATGCTTCTTAAAGAATTTTTGGTCAACATAAGACCTGACTGTGATGACCCTTTTAGTGATGAGTATAGGAAAGTGTTTGTTCGTGGTATGTGTATCAATTTTTCTCCAACTGTGATTAAGCAATTTCTAGGAAGGAGTGATGCTGATGAACCTGCAATAGAGGTTACTGATAATGAGGTTTGCAAGACTCTTACTGGAGGAAAAGTACTGCAATGGCCTAGGAAGGTTAAATTGTCTACAACCAACCTTACTGTCAAATATGCCTTGTTGAATAAAATAGCTGCTGCTAACTGGGTTCCTACCTCTCACAATTATTCTGTGGCTACTGGTCTAGGTTACCTATTGCATTCCCTACTGTTTTGTGTGGTATCATTCTCTCCCAGCAGCCAAAATATTCTCAGGAACTCTGATGTTCCATGCAAGAGAGAGACTGCTCTCACTTTTGACTGCAGATTGCTTGAAGGACCACATGAGGTGGATTTGGCTGTCCAAGTTGCCACCCCATCAGGTGTATCTATGACCAAGAAACAAATGATAGCAGATCTCAAGGATATCAGTAAGGTTCTTGGTGATAAGAAGCTGAAGCTTGATATGGTCATAGATGCCTTGGAATCTGAAGAGCATGCTGGTGCTGCTGGAACCTCTAATGTCCAAGCTGAAGTGAATGTGGATGGGGATGTTGGTGTTAATCCTGATGAGAATGTTGTTGTGCAAGACTCTGACGAAAGTCTTAGATTTTGATTCTGGTAGATCATGCTGATGTAATATCCTTCTTTTCCTTGTTTTTTTTTGTGAGGGCTATGCCCTGGATTTGTGATGCACCTACGTGTGCTTTTGGTTTTGTAATCTCTGCACTCTGCTACTCTGCTAATTCTCTCCATGCTTATCTTTGACAAATTTAATGGCTAAAAAGGGGGAGTAGATTTTGATTATGATTGATGTTCTGTGTGTTGTGTTACTAGAAGAGGTAGGTTGCTACATTTGAATCTACATATGGTGCATGTCTCTGTGAATGAATGTTATACTATTTGTAGCTTAGTAGTGTTGTGTGTGAGTATACCTATATGCATGAAGTAAGGGGGAGAAAAATATATGTGTGGTATGCATGAAGTAAGGGGGAGTGAAATGAATGTGATGAGATGTTTGATGTTGCCTCATCCTGGATACCATCCAGCATGACTGAATGGAGAATTTATTTTTCTCTATTTGACTGGAATTTTTCTAAAGTATGTGTTGGGTTTTTGAAATTGGCTACATTTTGCAAAAACAAGATCATGTCAGATGTGGGACAAGATGGGGCTACATCTTGGTACAACATCCTGAAGCCTAACAAAGTGCAAAGTTAGTTGTACAGCGCGCGTTTGTTATGTACATCCTTTAAGCGTTTTATCGTGCTTTCCAAGGCACATAATCAAGCGAATTTCCTGATCATATCTCAAATGGATCGCTACTGAACTATATTCCTATATCTTAGGGATTAGTTGGTTTTATTCAAATAAGCTTTATGTTATCGGATAAACTATGAAAGAAGATTATCTTTGAAGGCCAAAAATCAAGGAACAACTGTGAATTGATCGTACGCTATATATATTTAAGAGCATAGATTGGTTAAGGTTACTGAAACTCTTGTAACGTTTTGCAAACTTGCATCTAGGGTTTTAGCGTGTTCTTTGTTTTACTTGTGAGCCTAACTAGTATCTCCTTGATACTTGATTAGGACTGAGTCTTGAGTTGTAATTGTTTTAATCTACTCCTAAGCTTTTAAGCACGAAGATAGGTATTTGTCTTGAAGTGTGTCTTCGCTATTTCTGAGTCTAGAGCAATCACACTGCACGTGTGGTTAAGAGGAGAAGGGACAGGGTCTCTGATCTAGGTGGTCCTAGGTTGAAGATAGCACGGGTAGTGACTAGGTGACGAAGTGTAGACGGGTCGTTTGCTGATAGCTTCTAACTAGTATTACCATAGTGGATTCTCTCCTGGATTGGTATCCCCCAGAGTAGGTCGTGTTATACGCCGAACTGGGTTAACAATTACTGCGTATCTTTTATTTCCAGTTACTTATTAATTGTTAAATATTATTTTTGCTGTATACATTGTTGACGCAAAGGTTGGCACATCTGGTACCCCATTCGCTACGCCAGAATTTCAATTGGCATCAGAGCAGGCACCCTGTTCTCCTATTAGGGTGAGCTCCAGGGAACAATTCTGGACGATATGGAAAGGGAAGGAGGAGCTGTGAGTAGGCCACCCTTGCTGGATGGTACTAACTATGATTACTGGAAATCACGCATGGAAGCATTCTTGAGGTCAATGGATAGAAAGACGTGGAAATATGTTATAAATGGCTGGGAACATCCTACAGTTACTGACAAGATGAACTTGCTCTTGGAAACCACAAAGCCTTGAATGCCCTGTACAATGGTGTTGATAAGAACATGTTCAGATTAATCAAGAGATGTACTGAGGCTAAAGAAGCTTGGGAGATACTGATCACTACTCAGGAAGGGACATCAAAAGTCAAGAACTCCAGACTTCAGATGCTAACCACCAAATTTGAGAATCTCAGAATGAAAGAAGATGAGACGGTACATGATTTTCATATGACTATTTTAGATTATGCTAACACATTTGACTCTTTAGGTGAAAAACTTCCTGAAGAAAGGATGGTGAGAAACTTGCTGAGGTCTCTGCCCAAAACGTTTGATATGAAGGTCACTTGCATAGAAGAATTCAGGGATCTATCTGAAATAAAGATGGATGAGCTGGTGGGCTCCTTACAAACTTATGAAATTTCTGCAAATGAACGTGCTGGAAGCAAAAGTAAAAGTATAGCTTTTGTATCAAATGCAGAAAGCAATGCTGTACAAGATGATACAGATACTGATGAAAGCTTATCTGAAGCCATGGCTCTTCTAGGTAAACAATTCAATAAAGTGTTAAGAAGAATGGATAGGCGAGGGAGACAGAATGTGAAGCAGAATGGGTCACCCATTTCACTCGACATCAACAAGAATTCTGGTTTTCAAAAGAAGCCTAAAACAGAAGAGAAAGTGAGTCAAGTGAGAGGAGTGCAGTGTCATGAATGTAGTGGATATGGACACATCAGATATGAATGCCCTAACTACCTGAAGAAACAACAAAAGGGAATGACTGCAACATGGTCAGAGGATGAAGATTCTGATGAAGACACATTGAGTGAAACTGCAAAACACATCACTGCTCTAACTGGAGTGTGCCTATCAGACACTGAATCAAATCATGAGGAAGTCTCTTATGAAGAGTTGGCTGAATCTTATAGAGCTCTATGCAAAAGAAGTGAAGAGGTTTGTAGAAGCCAAGAAAATCAAAAACGGCTTATATTGGAACTGCAGTCTGAAAAGAACAAGCACCTGGCTCAGATTTCTGAACTGAATAATGAGGTAACGCAACTAAACTCTGCACTTGAAAAGCTGAAAAAGGAAGTTTCAATGAACAATGGCACTATTGTTCTAGAGAAACTAATTGAATCGCAGGCTGCTGGGAACTGGATAAAAGGTATTGGATATGAATATAAGGACCTAAATAAACCTAAAGAATATGATCCTGAGCTGAAGTTTTTGCCTACTGGAAGTAACAAAAAATTTCCAATGCCAAAATAGAGGCTGCCCCATGTTCAACCCCATCTGGGATTCAGAAATATGAGACCACAACCTTGGATTTGTCATTATTGTGGAAGACGAGGACATATAAGGCCTTTCTGCTATAGATTATATGGGTATCCAAGGAGAAATCAGAGGGAAATGTCTGAGAAAGAAGAGATTAAACATACAAAGGAGTGGAAGCCCAAAGGTAATGATGCTGGCTTAATTGCTCACACATCACTTAGAGCTACATCTAGAGAAGACTGGTACTTTGATAGTGGGTGTTCCAGACATATGACTGGAATAGAAAAGTTTCTGGTAGGTCTAAAATCTTACTCTACTAGCTATGTTACATTTGGTGATGGAGCAAAAGGCGAGATTAGAGGAATTGGGAGACTTTCAAATGTTGGACAACCAGACCTTGATGATGTGTTGCTTGTGAAAGGGTTAACAGCAAATCTTATCAGTATAAGTCAACTCTGTGATCAAGGAATGAAGGTGAATTTTACCAAGGATGAATGCCTAGTTACTTATGAAGAAGGTGAGTTGATAATGAAAGGAGTAAGGTCAAAGGACAATTGCTATTTGTGGGTAGCTCCTGAAGAAATGAATTTATCCTCTTGTCTGATAACCAAAGAAGATGAAGTTAACTTATGGCATAGGAAACTTGGTCATCTCAATCTAAAGAGCATGAAGAAAATTATTACTGAAGAGGCTATAAGAGGAATGCCCAAGTTATAAATAGAAGAAGGCAAGATTTGTGGAGAATGTCAGGTTGGGAAACAGGTCAAGATGTCGCACCCTACCGTGCCCCATTTAACCACATCCAGAGTGCTTGAACTATTACACATGGATTTAATGGGTCCTATGCAGGTGGAAAGTCTAGGAGGAAAGAAGTATGCATTTGTTGTAGTGGATGATTACTCAAGATACACTTGGATCAACTTTCTTAGAGAAAAATCTGATACCTTTCTTGTCTTCAAAGACTTGTGCATGCAACTACAAAGAGAAAAAGATGAGGGTATTATACGAATCAGAAGTGATCACGGAAGGGAGTTTGAAAACTCCAGCTTTGCTGATTTCTGTGCTTCAGAAGGAATTGGGCATGAGTTCTCTTCACCCATTACACCCCAACAAAATGGTGTGGTGGAAAGGAAGAATAGAACGCTACAGGAATGTGCCAGAGTAATGCTGCATGCTAAGAAGCTACCTTATCACTTTTGGGCTGAAGCAATGAGTACTGCATGTTATATTCACAACAGGGTCACCTTACGAACTGGTACTTCAAATACTCTGTACGAACTATGGAAAGGAAGGAAGCCTACTGTAAAATACTTTCACATATTTGGAAGTAAATGTTACATTCTTGCAGATAGAGAACCTAGAAGAAAATTGGATCCTAAAAGTGAAGAAGGAATTTTTCTAGGATATTCAATAAACAGCAGAGCTTTTAGAGTGTTTAACTCACGAACTAACACAGTAATGGAGTCAATAAATGTTGTAGTTGAGGATACTCATTCTACAAAAGAACCAGATGCTGATGCAAATGTTGACCCATATACTGCCCCATCTGTTAGTCTGAAGGATGACACGGGTATAAATAAAATTGAAAATTCAAGCAAAGAGGCTGAACTGAGTAGTGCTCCAGTGAACAAAGGTCCTTCAGTAAGAGTTCAGAAGAATCACCCCACATACCTTATAATTGGTGATCCTGATCAAGGCATTACCACTAGAAGATCACAGGATATTGTGTCAAATGCATGCTTTGTGTCTAAAATTGAGCCAAAGAATGTTAAAGAGGCACTAACAGATGAGTTTTGGATTGAAGCAATGCAGGAAGAATTGAATCAATTCAAGAGATGTGAAGTGTGGGACTTAGTACCAAGGCCGACTAACACAAATATAATTGGTACCAAGTGGGTATATAAAAACAAGTCTGATGCACAAGGAGTAGTTACAAGAAATAAAGCCAGGCTAGTGGCTCAGGGTTATACTCAAATAGAAGGTGTTGACTTCGAAGAAACATTTGTAGCTCGTTTAGAATCCATAAGGTTACTTCTTGGAGTGGCGTGCATTCTAAAATTCAAACTCTATCAAATGGATGTGAAAAGCGCCTTTCTAAATGGATATTTAAATGAGGATGTCTATGTTGAGCATCCAAAGAGTTTCGTGGATCCAAATCACCCTAATCATGTGTACAAATTGAAGAAAGCCTTATATGGTCTCAAACAAGCACCTAGGGCTTAGTATGAGAGGCTCACTGAATTTCTAGTAAAACAAGGCTACAGAAAAGGAGGAAATGATAAAACTCTGTTTGTTAAAGAAGAGAAAAAGGATCTGATGATAGCCCAGATATATGTAGATGATATTGTGTTTGGTGGAATGTCTGACAGAATGGTGCACCATTTCGTCCAACAAATGCAATCTGAATTTCAAATGAGTATGGTTGGTGAACTAACCTTTTTTCTTGGCCTACAAGTGAAGCAGATGGAAGACACTATCTTTATCTCACAAAGGAAGTATGCTAAGAACATAGTGAAAAAGTTTGGTATGGAAAGCGCAAGTCACAAAAGAACTCCTGCTCCTACTCATTTGAAGTTATGCAAAGATGAGAAGGGCATTAAAGTTGATCAAAGCTTATATAGGAGTATGATTGGGAGCTTACTATATCTAACGACAAGTAGACCAGATATAACATTTGCAGTTGGAGTTTGTGCTAGATACCTGATAACACCGAAAAATGCACTATCTATTTAATATATTTAATTCAGTTTAGTACTTTATTTTGTTTTCAATTTGTTTATTTATTTTGCAACATTCCAGTTTAGTTAAATCTAATTGTTTAAATTAAATTAATTATTTTATAATCCCTTTCCAATTAATATTTAGCCTTAACCTTACATTATATTAAAAACATAAGCGAAGTTTTGGAAAAATAGTCCCTGAAGGAACGATAATCTTTTATAACTACACGATAGTCCCCAGGTTAGTCATAAGTGATGGTGGATCCCATTTCATATCAAAACAATTCGAAAATCTGTTGAAGAAATGCAGAGTGAGGCACCGAGTCGCAACACCTTACCATCCACAAACAAGCGGCCAAGTAGAAGTCTCTAATAGAGAGATCAAATCAATCCTTGAAAAGACTGTTTCCACTAATAGAAAGGATTGGGCTGCAAAGCTTGATGACGCTTTATGGGCTTATAGAACAGCCTACAAAACGCCCATAGGACAACCCCGTTTAGACTTGTCTATGGAAAGTCATGCCACTTACCGGTGGAATTAGAACACAAAGCCTATTGGGCAGTTAAAGCCCTTAACATGGATTACCAATCTGCCGGAAGAAAAAGGATCCTAGAGTTACATGAATTAGAAGAATTAAGATTAGATGCTTATGAAAATGCCAAAATATATAAAGAACGAACTAAAAAATGGCACGATAAGCGCATATTCAAGAGAGAATTCAGAGAGGGAGAACTAGTACTCCTTTTTAATTCTAGGTTGAGATTGTTTCCCGGAAAACTCCGATCGCGATAATCGGGACCTTTCGAAGTCTCAAGAGTTTTTCAAAGTGGCGCGGTACAAATAAAGACTAAATCAGATCAAACATTTATAGTTAATGGGCAGCGTCTGAAGCATTACTATGTCCCGAGCGATGGAAACTATTATTCTAGCTTTAAGCAAGATGATCTTCCTCCAATTACTTAGGATTTCAACCCTTGTCTTGTCGAGCTACCGACATTAAACGAAGCGCTGCATGGGAGGCAACCCATGATTTAGTTAGTTTGTTTGATTACTTTTATTTTATTTTATTCTTCTTCTTTTTCTTTTATACACTTATTTTATTTTATATTTTATTTCCTCGTATTTAAATGTTATATTACATTATTGTTTTGATCAGCACTAACCTGTGTGATTTACTTTCTAACAGAGCTAGAATTAGACTAACTTTAAGAAAGAAAGAAAGACGTAATGGCGGACCGTATGATTGTTACCTTTAGAAGCAGCACCCAGAAGCAACGCTACGAAGACCTTGCCCATAGAGTAACATCATTCCATGCTTTTCCTGATAGCCATGGCATGGTAGCTTTAGGTATTTCTGAGAGTGTCAGATTCTTAGTTAACCAGCTAGGTTGGGACCGCTTCATCTTCTCAAACCCACCCACCTACCGCAACCTTACCCTTGAGTTTCTGTGTGGAAACCCCTCCCTTGGAGGCCTTGTTAGTTTTAGGTTGTTCGGAAAAACCTACCGTCTCACCACCCGCGAAATAGCTGACTATTTAGGAGTACCTTGTGGCCCTGATGCTTTCACCGAGGTCCAAGATGACGCTTTCATGGAAAGTGAGCTACAAAGGTATTGGGGCAGCATTTCAGGCAACCCTAACTCTTCCCCTGACGACAGATTCAATACAGAAATTCATAATCCGACAATAAGATACCTCCATATGATTATTGCTTACACCTTTTTTGGAAAACCCGTGAACGATCAATCTGTCACTAGGGAAGAACTTTTCATCATGTTTTGTGGGTCCTAAAATCGACCAATTAATGCCGCAGCTTTCTTCCTAGACAATTTAGCTAACTTCACTCAAGATCCCACTCGTCAAATAGGTATTGGTGGCTTTGTCACCATCCTAGCTAGGGCCTTGGATCTCCACACCCCGCTATCACAAATAGTTCTATCTGTTAGTGTGGAATCCATGGGAATCCATTTCTGTTTCAACAATCACATGATAGGAAACCTTGGCCCTGATGCTTTCCAGCTATTAATTGACTTTCAGCCGATTCATGAATTCTTTTTACCAAATAGTGAGAGGACTAGTGTGCATGATAAGAAGAATTGACTATATGACTTAGAGGGCAACGCTGAAACTGACCCTGAAACACCGCCTCTTTACTACATTCTCACTGACCCTAAACCTCCCGCTCCACTTTTCTATTACACCACTGCACCTCCTTCCCCCGCCCATACAACTACTTCTACTACTATCCCACCGCCTCAGAGCGACCACACCGCTGCTATCGCTGTGATACAAGACGAACTCGCTACACTTCGCGCTGATTTTATCGGTCTAAAAGACGAGTTAACTACGCTTCGTACTGATTTCCATGGATTTATGGACCTAGCTATCGCACAGTTTGATCGTTGCTCAAATGAGATTCGCCGTATCCAGCCTGCTCCCGCTGAGACCCCGTCACGTGGCTGATCACAATTTATTGTTGCACTTTCTTCTTTCGCTAAAACATTACTTTAAATAAATTTACAGCGAAAGAAGACTTTTATTTCCTGTTTTGTACTTTAGTTTAATTTCGTTCATTGCAAAGAATTATTTATTTCCCGTTTGCATGTTGTTTTTTTATATTTAGAATAATCTTTTCCTTTTAGTATGTATTTATCATTTTAATTATTCCTTCAATATATTTTTATTGTCTACTAAATATCTAAAATATATATATATATATATATATATCAAATACGCCTAAGTATTATGCATTACTATTCTAGTCACATGAATTTTTATATCCATACAAACATGCATTCTGCACACCTAAGTATCACATGCATAGAAACCATTACTCACATTCAAAAAGGAACTCTGCCATATAGCTTGTGGCTAGTGCTACACTTCATGCCTAGTGCCATACCTATTTTTCTATATACTTTATAAAAGTTTTCTATGACATATGTAGTCTTCAATGCAATGTTGGGTCAATCTCACGTGAAGCAATGTTTTTATGGGGAATGGCTTTCTATTTATGCATACACCTACACACTATGACTGCCAGCCACAAACACATAGCCATACCCATCCCTTTTAGGCATGGCTGGCGCCACAGAGTGCATGACCAGCGCCACATAGCATGTGCCCTGCGCAATGCTTTATTTGTTTCTTGTTTTTGTTGCTGACAACATGTGTGTTCCTCATGTAAAAGTAGTCAAAGAAGCATGCATGCTTTGGTACAATAAATCAACAACACATCAACTACACCTATTAATGTCCAGAAGCATGCATTGGTCTATTGGTCTACCAAGGTTCCACTTCTTTATGACCCCTATTTTTTACATTGCCTATTTATAACTTCAAACCAACACTTTCTAACACAAAATTAAATCCTTCCTTAGTTATACCACACGATCAGCAACCACAAAAATCCCCTTCACATAAAAATTATTTTTATCCCTACACATTAAAGCAATTCTCTAATGGAGCAACCTTACCAAATCATTTTTAGAGAAGGTAGAGCAGGGGCTAGACAACGTGAACTATATGAAGATCTACAATCTAGAGAAATTCTTCCCACAAGGTACATTGATCTTCAATGTGTAAGGCGCTTGGGAATTTATGACAGCGTAAATTATATGTTAAATAGGCTCAATCTTATTTTTTTATCAGCAAGACCAGAGGCTGCATATGTCCCTCTCACGCTAGAATTTCTTAGTTCACTAGCACTTTCCTCCAACCCCGAGTCAGGTAATTCTAATGGCACTGCTCGTTTTCGAATTTTTAATACAGAATACGAAATGACTTTTGATCAAATTGCACAACTTTTTTGTATTCCTACGGGTAGTAATGTAGTATATTCGCTTCCTGAAAACGAGCAATGGCTTAGGACTGCTAGTTCTTTTTGGCATTCTTTAACTAATAAACACACTGAGAACTATGAAGGGAACTCAGCCACTTCTATTCAAAATCCGGCAATTAGATATTTTCGCCAATTTTTGGCCTACACAATTTTCGGCCGGGTTAATGCAAATAAAGTAAATGCCAAGGAGCTCTTATTTCTTTATGCAATTTTTAATAACATTAGAATTAATGCTATCCCGTTTATGCTTTACCACATGCGCTCTTTCGTTGCCAAAAGAGGGGACATTGTCTTTGGTGGTTTAATAACAACTTTGGCTAAAGTGTTAGGTCACGAAGATAAATTAGCTGCTCTTGACCCTTTACCTCATTTACCCATTGATATTGACATGGTCAAGAGCATGAAATTAGTTAGGGAACGTCGTGACCATACTTTCAATTTACTCATTAATAACTGCGTTCTTCCTAACTTTACTCTCCCTGACCCAGATCGCACTAATCTTTGTCTGGTTCAAAACATTTGTATACCACTATTGACGAACCCATGAATGATCAAGCCCCCACGCACATTCCTGATAATGTAGCTGCTGGTGGGGGCCAAGTTGATGTTCCACCTGCACACAACACATTTTACTAACACTTTTGCAGGTAGTTCTTCCTCCTCTCGACAGAGCACCATTGACGATGTGCTGCATGAGATGCGCGCCCGAAATGCTTCCGATGACGAACGCGACAGTCTCTTATATGCCATGCACCAACGACAGGAGGAAATGATGGAACAAATTCATTCTGTGTAAGCCCAGCAATCACACCAACAACAGCAACTCGACCGCGTCATTTATGGCATCAGCGAATTGAGACTGCAGTTTGATAACTTCCAACGATACCAGCAGCCTCCCCCTTGATTTCTCCAGGTTTCACGTTCCACTCCTTCATTTAAGTCCAAACATTGAGGACAATGTTAGATTTAAGTTTAGGGGAGGAACTTTTATTTACTTTTTAGTATAAATTTACTTTTCTAGCTTAATTTCCCTTTCTGCAAATAAATTTTTTCGGTGTATTTTTAATTTTTCCAAAATTTTGAGCCATAACAAAAAATTTGAGAAACAAATAATTTTGAGATTCCAAAGTCACAAACGTAATTAAGACTGAACTTTCAAATTAAGTATATTTTTCGTACCAGCTATATCATTTTAACACCTTAAATTTCCTAATTATGTAGACCAATTTGGATACTTGCTAGAAACTGAACTTAAATTTCTTGACACTTTACTAGTCCTTGATTAAGCCCATAGGTAGTCGGCACCATCTACGATCACTATCTAAGTAGTTGAGTCGACGAATATAAGTGAATGACTTTGAATGAAATATGAAAATCAAGGATATATAAATCTAAAAAGGGACTACGCACTCTAAGTCAGATGACCCTCACCCGGTCATTTAGCCCAAATGTGAAAGACCTCAAAGATATAAAATATCCTATGACATAAAGTGAGAGAAAAGAAAAATAAATAATATGAAAAAGAATCGGGTCATAATCACTAACAGGTTCACTACCATGTGTGTGTGAATAGATAACGGGCTTAATGTGATTACCGCGGGCTAAAAAAGGATAACGAAAGAAGAAATGAAAGTTAAGTTCAGGTATAGTAAAATAATTCGGAACGGTCTATGTAAGGAATAAATTCATGTTCATTTGTGATTTGTGTTTCCATGATATTTTTGGTACGATAAATAAATTAGTTTATCTGATTTGGTCGAGATTGAAAATGTGACTCTTGGAAAATCTTTTTGTTTGGTTTTCTCCATCACTAAATGATATATCTTTTTGCTTGAGGACAAGCAATGGTTCAAGTTTAGGGGAGTTTGATAACACCGAAAAATGCACTATCTATTTAATATATTTAATTTAGTTTAGTACTTTATTTTGTTTTCAATTTGTTTATTTATTTTGCAACATTCCAGTTTAGTTAAATCTAATTGTTTAAATTAAATTAATTATTTTATAATCCCTTTCCAATTAATATTTAGCCTTAACCTTACATTATATTAAAAACATAAGCGAAGTTTTGGAAAAATAGTCCCTGAAGGAACGATAATCTTTTATAACTACACGATAAGTCTGTGCACTTGATGCAATATTTCTGCAAGTGCACAGACTTATCGTGTAGTTATAAAAGATTATCGTTCCTTCAGGGACTATTTTTCCAAAACTTCGCTTATGTTTTTAATATAATGTAAGGTTAAGGCTAAATATTAATTGGAAAGGGATTATAAAATAATTAATTTAATTTAAACAATTAGATTTAACTAAACTGGAATGTTGCAAAATAAATAAACAAATTGAAAACAAAATAAAGTACTAAACTGAATTAAATATATTAAATAGATAGTGCATTTTTCGGTGTTATCAATACCAGGCTGAACCAAAGGTAAGTCATCTAACTCAAGTCAAAAGAATCTTGAAATATGTGAATGGTACTAGTAATTATGGTATGCTATACTCTCACGGTGATAATGCAATGCTACTTGGTTATTGTGATGCTGACTGGGCTGGGAGTGCAGATGATAGAAAAAGTACCTCTGGTGGCTGTTTCTTTTTGGGAAATAATTTGATTTCTTGGTTTAGTAAGAAACAAAATTGTGTTTCACTATCTACGGCTAAAGCAGAATATATTGCAGCCGGTAGTAGTTGTTCTCAGTTAGTCTGGATGAAGCAAATGCTCAGTGAATATAGTATTCGTCAGGAAACTATGACTCTATACTGTGATAATATGAGTGCTATTAACATATCCAAGAATCCAATTCAGCATAGCAGAACCAGGCATATTGATATAAGGCACCACTTTATCAGAGAATTAGTTGAAGACAAAGTTGTGATATTGGAGCATGTTACCACTGGTGAGCAACTGGCTGATATTTTACAAAGGCGCTAGATTTTAATCAGTTTGAAAAACTCAGGGGTAAGTTGAGAATTTGCCTGTTTGAGGAGTTATAGCAATTAGTGTGGTGTAAGCGTGCAATCAAGACCAACTTTTCATATCTCATGCACGTTGATCAAGGAGAGATTTTATACATCAAAAGTCACAATTTGTCTCTATCCAACTTATTCTCTCCACCACTTCCAATTCTGATTGTTCTCTCACCATCAGAAAAACTTTCTCTATTCCTTCACTCTCTCAACATCTCATGCAACTGTTCAAGTTTTCAATCACCATGTCAAGCGATTCGCAATCTCCCTCCGCTACGAATCAACAAAACATTGTGGTTAATCAATCGCCTGAGAAATCTCCTAGCCCTGAACCGATTGCATGTGATTTTTCTTTATACAATCCTCAAGAAGAAGCTTCCTCCATGACTAAGAAGAAGTCAAAGTCATCGAAAGTCAAAAAGGTATCCTCTGATTCTGCCAAGAAAAGAAAGCATCGCAAAGCAAAGGTTTCTGATTCTGCGAACATGAAGAAGTTCAAGAAAAGTAAGAAAAAGAAATCCAAGAAACATGAAACAAATCGAAGACTGTCCATGACTGATTTGCATGTAACGCCACTTGATTCAGGTATGAACATTGACCCTGATCCTACGATCAATATGGTGGCTGATGAAATTGGGGAAATTCCCAAATCATCTGAAGACATTACTGTGGAAATCCCTAACAATGTTGACGCGTTAGAGAATGAAGAAGAGGGAAACGGTGAAAGTCCAAATCCCAGGGCTGATGAGGCTGATCAAACTGTTCTGAATGAAGTTGACAATGCTGACAACAATTTGGAAAGTGATAAAGGTTGTCCTGATGAATCCTCGCCAAAACAGAATGAGGTAGCAGATGTTGACACCTCTCTGACTTCCCCAAGAACTCTACCAAATAATGTTGTGCTTGATGTCGATGTTGGAACCTGGACTGATGAGGATGAGGATGGTACTCGTAGATCTCCTACCCCTGTTGAGAAGATTGTGTCTGAATCTGGTGAAAAAGGTACAAAGGTTTCTGAAATTCAAACTGCTGCTATTGATGTTGATTTAGTTGTAACGACTGAGAATGTGACTCACTCCACCCCTGTTCAAAGTGTTGCTGGAAGAACTAGGCTAAAAACTAGTAAAGTTAGTCTATCTCCCATTACTGCTCCCATTATTGCACCAAAGAGTGTTAATAAATCTGGATGTAAGCCAAACCTGTATGGTCCTCCAAGGACTTGGAGCAAAGGAATTCTTCCACCCACAAAAGGTAAGAAGAGAAAAGAAATGTCATCAAGTGATTCTGATTATGATGTGGCGAAGGATGTTGCTTCATCTGCTGGCACATCCAGGAAGAGAACAAGAAGCAGGCCACCATCTGCAGCACCACCTCAGGCCCCTCTGGACAACATTTCTTTTCATAATGCTCGCAATGCCCTTCAGTGGCAATTTGTATTCAACAGAATGCTGGCTTTGGAAAGGAGTTTGAGTAAGGAGATGATGGAGTGTACTGAACTTGTTGCTCTGATTACTGAAGCTGGGCTATTGAAAACTGTGCAGGATTTGGGAGCTTGTTATGAACTTCTAGTAAAAGAATTTCTGGTCAATATTGGTTTAGACTGTGATGATCCCAAGAGCCCAGAATTTAGAAAAGTGTTTGTTCGTGGACTATGTGTTAATTTCTCTCCAGCCATTATTAACCAATACTTGGGGATAACTGAAGATTGTGTAGCTGACCTAGAGGTCACTGAAGACGAAATTTGTAGTGTGCTCACCGGGAATACAGTTCCAAACTAGCCAAGGAAGGAGAAGCTATCCTCTGCCAATCTTACTACTAAGTATGCTTTGTTGAACAAGATTGTTGCAGCCAACTGGGTACCAACTTCTCACAACTATACAGTGGCTACTGGACTTGGTAAGCTTATATATGCTGTGGGAACTAAAACTCCATTTGATATTGATCAAACAATATTGCATGCCAAATCCTCTGCTGTTTGTATGCCTATTGCATTTCCAACACTTCTCTGTGATATCATGCTTTCTCAGCACCCTAACTTACTTAGGAGTGTTGGAACAAAATATGTGTTAATACACACCCTTAGGTTTTGATGATAACAAAGTATTAAATGGACAATTGATGGTACTAATGTTTAAATTAAGTGCAGGAGAATTCAACGTTATATCAAGAGCACACTTAATTTAGACTCTGATGAAACCTATGGAAGTCTGAATAATTACACTCTGAAAGAGTTCAGAAGCTACAACGTGGTTAGGAGCTAAACAAAGTTCAGAAGCTCAAAGAGGATCAGAACGTCTGAAGGAGTTCAGAAGCTCAGAGAAGTTCAGAAGCTCAAGGATGTTCAGATGCCTACAAGAGTTCAGATGCTCTGCTAGTCATGAGTCATTAAGAGGATGAAGACGTTCAAAAGCTGAATTGCGAAGGACTATCAGAGGCCAACCATTCAAAGACCAATCAGACTCCAAGTTATCAAAGGTTCATCAGAAGCAAAGGAATTCCCCAAATCATCAGAAGGGCTACATCAACTACAACTTATCAAGCCTGATGATTTGTTCTAAAGGTAAACTAATTGCAACGGTCACAAAGGATGTGATCCCTCTCTCTCTAGGAGCTAGTTGTACCGTATAACTGTACTATTGGACAAACAGTAAAGGTGAAGCCTCTCTGCAAAGGAAGACGTGGCTTTACTCAACGGATCTTCAAAGACTACAACTGTCCATTTTACAACGGGAATTTCTCCAACGTCTCAATGTCTTTCTCAACTCATATAAATATGCCAAAGAAAGAATTGATGACTAGCGATCTTCATTAGAAAACATCTCTCAGAAGAAAGTGAGAATTTGTATTGTAATAGAAAACATCTCTCAAATGAAATGAGCATAGAAACTAGCTTAAGCCTCTGAAGTTTATTATGTTTGTAATAAGTTTAAGCTTATAAGTTAGTAGTAAGTCTTCTGCTTAGTGTAGAAGCAACAAAGTCTTCTGCTTAGTGTAGAAGCTCTTCTGCTTAGTGTAGAAGTAAGAAAGTCTTCTGCTTTGTGTAGAAGCATGTAAGTCTCAATCTTAGTGATTAGAGCATGAAGTCTTGAGCCTGTGTGCTTGAGTAAGGAAGTCTCTCTGTCTTGTGTGACTTAGAGCAGGAAGTCATAAGCTTGTGTGCTTGAGCAAGGAAGTCTTTGATCTTGTGTGATTAGAGCAAGGAAGCCTCTCTGTCTTGTGTGACTAAGATCAGGAAGTCTTGAGCTTGTGTGCTTGAGCATCTATTGTAATCTTTGTGATTATAGTGAACTCTCTTGGAAACAAGGGGACTGAAGTACTCTCAATTTGTGAGGGGAACCAGTATAAATTGTTGTGTGTTCTTCTCTCTCTCACTCTCTCATTTACTCCTTCATCATTCATAACGCCATAAGTTAATTGTGTGAACAATCCGCTGTGCTTTAAAGACTCTGAAAAGGTTTAAATATCTTGGAAAGTTTTTAAATATCCGAAACACAATTCAACCCCCCGTTCTTGTGTTTTCTCCACGCACCTTCAATTGGTATCAGAGCTCTGGTTCTGTTGGTAAATCACTTAACCGTGAGACAGTCAAGATCCAAAGGAGAAAACCACCATGGCTCAAAACATGGATGATTGGAAGCAGAAGTTATATCAACAAGTTGCTGATCTTGTCAAAGAAATTGAAGATGGACTGAACTTAAATGAAGATCTGAGCAACAATCAAAATCCTTCCACATCAGGGGTTAATCAAACTTCTAGTATTGATTCTACAACTACTACTCTTTGCCTCATTAGTGATGATAATGAAAGCATTCAGTGGGCAATAGTAAATGGTCTGTTAGATCAATATGAGGAGTTTAGGATGGAGGAAAATGAGAGTATTGGAGAAATGAACTTAAGGTTTCAAGCCATCACAAGCAAGCTTGAAGACTACCACAACAAACTCAGCAACAAAGAGCTTGTAAGCAAGTTGCTGAGAAGTTTGCCTCTCAATTGGAATGAAATTTCAAATACAATAGAGGAAACTGAAGACATCAACTCAATGAGTCCTGAATCATTGATTGATTTACTCAGAGTCCATGAATTGGCTCTGAAGGATATGCAAGAGTTGAAAGGTGAAGAAGCAAAAGCAGCAAGGAAAGGAAAGCAAGCATTGGAGCATGAAGATCTTGTTGAAGAACCTGATGAAGAGTATCTTGAAAGGTTTTCAAGAAAAATTCAAAGATGGTACAACTTCAAGAAGAATGGAGGAAGACTGGCTAAAGGAATGACAACATGGGATGTACTAGACAACTTCTCTGAAGATGAGTCTGAAAGAGCACCAGGAGCTGAAGGATCAAGTTCTGAAGATGGCTCAGACTCTGAAGACTCAAGTTCTGATGAAAAGTCAGAACCTGAGAGCATAGAAAGTATCCAGAGAACAGTGAATCAGGTATATTCTCGTCTTCCCAAAGCAAAATTGATCAAGCATCTTAAGAAAACTTTACTTAAACTCTCTAATAGTCAGCATAAGTATAAAAGGCTTAAAGCAGACTATGAGAATTTAAGTAAACAAGCAAATCACTCTGAAGATCTTGTACAAAACGATTTTATCAAACCAAGAGATCTTAAGAATGATTATGCTGTGTGTTACAAACCCTTTGAGCACTCTTTTGCTCTCAAAGAGTATTGCAACACTAATGCTGATCAAAATAAAACTATTTCCATGCTTTGCAACCTTAAGACCAACAATACTAATGGAATTGGATACTCTAGTAATAAAACACTAGAGGAACCAAGCTCATCAGTTATTGGTAGAAGCTTCTCACTCCCAAATCTTTACACTACATTTGAAGCTTGTTTTGAAGATGACAACAACTCAGTAGGGAGCATGAAGAATTTGAAGCTTGTTTTGAAGATGACAACAACTCAGTGTGGTGGAGTGATTGCTCAGGCTATGACTCTGAATACAATTAAATCAAGAAAGCTTCAATGCAAGGTAAGTATGCTTAACTCCTGAATGACATCTCAGAGGAATAACATTCAAAGGTTTGAAAATGTCTTCTTAGGATACAAAATGTTCAGAACTAAAAACCTTGAAAAATCATGTCTGAACATTCTTTTAAGTATCTTGAAAGACACTTTTTCAGACTCTGAAGTATTTTGGATCTCGGCATCTGAAGTAGTCCAGACTCTGAGAAACTTTTCAACCTCTGACGGTTAAGCCTCTGAATAGGAAATGAATTGGAAACGTTTAAGTATTTTATACTGAAACGTTTTGGCGCCAAAGAGACAACACGTACACACGTTCTGATTGGTTTGAAAGCAGTTAATGATTAGTTTGTTTGATTTTTTAATTAATGTATTGTGTGTTTTAATTTGTCTTATGTTTTTAAACACTCACATCCTTCATTCTTGTCCTTCAAAACTAGAACAAACCCTTTCTCTAGTTTTAGCAAAAACTACATTCTAACCTTCTGAAATGGCATCTACTTCTACATCAGTCTCAAACTCTTTGTTTAATTTTCCTAATAACCTTCCGATCAACACCATCACTTGCACAGAAATGTTTTCTACAGATGGAGGGAAAATCTCTGAACCTGGTTATGGAACAACCAGTGGACTTTGATAGTTTGGAAAAGAATCAGTTTGATGTTCTAAAGTTCTTTTCTAATCAAAAAGGGGGCTTTAGATACATGAACCTATTAAATGGTCCAATCTATCCTACTCTGGTAAAAGATTTCTGGATCAGAAGCAAGGTGAGGACAGTTGAAGATTATCACAAGGAGCTTGCTGCAAGGAGAAGAGAAAAAGCTGAAAATGAAGACAAGACCCCTCAAGAGTTAGGATTGAGAATCATTGAGGAAACGGAGGTGAATTCTGTTGTGTGCGGCTTTGAAGTAATTCTTACTGCTTCAAACTTGGCTAAGGTACTATCCATCCCAAACGAAGGCATCCACTATACCTTTAGTCACAATAAAGCATAAAAATCTATGTTTCTGAAGAATATGACAAGACATTGCTACGTCAAGGGAAAAAGTTTTGAGAGCAACAAGACAGGTGATCTGAAGCCCTCTCAGAGAGTATTAGCCAAAATCATGATAAGCTCTATATTTCCAGGAAGTGAAAATTCTGATCAATTGTCATGGGATCATAGACACTTTGTCTATTTTCTCACAAGGAAATATGACTTAAATTGGGCTAAATACATCTTTGATCACCTATGCAAATATGTGCTTAAAACTCAAAATCAGGCCAAGTCTGATATACATGTAGTCTACCCAAGAATCCTCAGTGAGATTTTCTATCAATGTGGAGTGATAGATATAATCAAAGCTGCTGGTCATGAATACTTGTTAAGAGAATTCAGAGCCTCCACAATATGTGCTCATACACTCTCTCACATGAACTTGTTGACAAGACATGAGGTACAACCTTCAGAACCTCTGATACCTCAGTCTCACTCAGAACCTTCCTTAGTAAAGAAATGGAACATTGAAATGCCTATAGCTTCTAGTGGCATTGTCAATAAGTATATTCAACTGCTGGATAACCTAGGAGAAGGATTTAAGACTGAGAAGGAAGAATTGAAGAAGAAGAAGAGAAGAAGGCTAGTGAAAGCATATAAAGTTGAAGGCTCAGAAAGTGATGAAGAACCTCTCAGTGTCAGACAAAAGCAACTTACCAAAGAGCCTGAGTAAAAGATTACTGAAACCTCAGATCATAACAAATCAGGTGATGTATCTCTCTCTAAACTTGTTGTTACGTCTTCTCAAGACATTCATTTAACCTCGTCATCAACCCAACCCCTCTCAAACTTTAACCAGACAAGTTCTGAAGATAATCTTACTGTCATACCCCATTTTTTGACCAATCGCTTTTATGCGTCTTTTTTAAAACGGATTTTCTCTGTCATTTCTGACGAAATTTCGGCAGAGAGGTATTTTAAAATACCTCATTTATTTGATTTGATTTTTATTTTCTTTTTGTTGTTATTTTTACTTCTTTATTTTTCATTTTTTATTATTATTATTATTATTTATTATTTTCGTATTTATTATTATTATTAATATATATATTATTATTTTATTTTTAATGTTTATTTGTGTATTTTTCTATTTTGATGTTTTTGACATTTTTTAAAAGAGGTCCAGATCAGGTATTTTTTGTCCAGGCCCAAAGGGGCAATTTTGTCCAAATTGGGAAATTCATCTGTCAAACCCTAAACATCTGACACAGTATTTATACTGTACTGTGCACAGTTTCCAAGAAAAAAATCGAGACTCAGCCGCAGCTTCTCCCAATTCACAGATCCAAATCACAAAAAAATCAAAAACAGCACAAAATCAAAAATAAAAAAAAATCATCTCATCATCAATCGCAAACAGGAACAAAACGAAAATCAAATCATCATCACCATAACTAAACCAGAAGAAAATCCAACAACCCTCCATCACCATTGCTCATCATAAACCCAGAAACTAAAAAAACAAATTCATCACCAACATCATCAGTTCTTCAAAACCCAGAAATCATAAACTTCATAAACAAAACCCACGAATCCAAAATCAGAAACGAAACCTCCATCTGTTTCCAGATCGCAAACACAAATCGAAACCCAAATCCGAATCCCAGCCATCTCAGATTCAAACAAACCGTCTTCACTGAAACAAAATCAAATCGAAAAAACGAGATCAAAAACCGAAAAGAAGAAATAAGAAGAAGAAGAGGATCGAAGCCAAAACATCAAGGTTGAATTTCCGTTTCACTTTCCGTTCTGTTTTTGTTTCGATCTGGTTTTTTGGGTTCAATTTTTGATTATATTAATTTAGGATTTGAGGTTATGAGGGGACTTTGTATGTTTTGATGTTAAAAGATTTTGAAAATGTGAAGTTTGGGTTTTAGAGAAAGAAAAACAGAGAGAAGGTTGAGGGAGAAGAAGAAGGAACAGACGGCGAGGTTGAGAAGAAAGGAAGAGAAATCTGTTTTCAATTAGGGTTCCTGTATTTATATCTCCGTAATGATCCTGTGCGCGCAGGTGCACGGTCTTACGGTGCACCTGCGCGCCTATGGCCCGCTGATCTAAATCCAACGTCCGTGATTACTTCTCTTGTGATCAAATCAGGGACGTCTGATCAATCAGACGGCCCTGATCAAACCATTTACTTTTTTTGCAGTTGGGCCTTTTTCTGGACTGGGCCTGGTCTTCTACGTGCTTTCTGCACCCCCTTTTATTTTGTTTTTGATATTTGCACCCCCCTTCTGTGTTTATTTTATTTTTGCCTAATTATTTATTTATTTATTTGCATTGTAAAGACATTAGATTGTATTTTTTAGGACTTGATGTAAATTTAAATAAATTGCATAGCATCATGTTGCATTCATTTCATATTTATTTTTCCTTGCAAATACCTTAGAATGTAATTAGGAAAAATGTACAGTATAAATGGAAAAATCGCATCTCATGCATATTTATTTATCGCTTTCCGCAAGTCGTTAGCATATTTAATTCCGAGGGAAAAGACACCGTTTTGATCAAAATATCATTACGGATCGTCTTCGCGCTTAATTAGCTTATTGCGTCGTTTGTATCATTTTTCGCGCGCTACCTTTTAATTTTAACCCGACATTCCATTTTAAATAAATAGTCATTTTATTCACAAAAATGAGGTCAACACCTCTTCAAAAAATAGTTAGTCCTTTTATTCTCAAAATGAGGTCAAAACCTCTTTCAAAAATATCAACACAATTCATTTTCACATATCATCAAGCATCAAAAATATTTTGTCATCATACACTTTTCAAACTTTGGACTTTAAACCAAACGTTTCTTTTTACCGCGAAAACCTCGGATTTTAACCCGAGTGCTTTTTTACCGCGAACTTGGATTTTAAACCAAGTGCCTTGGAATTTAAACCAACGGCGTCTTTTATCGTGAAAACCTCGGATTTTAACCCGAGTGCTTTTTTACCGCGAACTTGGATTTTAAACCAAGTGCCTTGGACTTTAAACCAACGGCTCCTTTTATCGCTAAAACCTTGGACTTTAACCCAAGTGTCCTTTTTCTCGCCTAAAATCTTGGATTTTAAACCAAGTACATTTGTCTCATCATTAATCATGCATAAACCTTGGATTTTAAACCAAGTGTCTTTTATCACTTCAAACATTTTCTCAACAAACCTTGGATTTTAAACCAAGCGTTCGTGTCTCGTTTCATAATCAAATCTCAATCAATTTAACCATATAGACTTTTTTCCACAAATTAACATCAATCAAACTCACATTTTGCCACTTTTGGCTTTTGGTATTTTTAAACCATTTTCAAAACCTTAAAATCAAACAAACAAATTTACTCGTCTTTTTACCCCGAACTACGGTGGTTTGATCCCTCGGGTACGTAGGCATGAGACTTGTCTCTTCAATCAATAAAATCAACAAAAAAACATTTCTCTACTTTATCATTCTTTAAGCATTTTTATCATCACTTTAATTTCATACTTATACATTTTTTTACAAACAATTAAAATAAAGCGCATAGATAGAAATAAAACAAGAGGTTCCTATAGAGTACTATAGATACTTAGGGTGCTAATACCTTCCCTTCGTATAACCAACCCCCGAACCTTGTTCTCTTTAAAATAGGGTTTTTTCGAACTTTTTCCCTTTCCCTCGGATAAATTAAAGATCGGTGGTGGAATATTAAATTGCGATTCGAAGTTAATTAATAACTCGATATCCAAAAATCACCGCGACAGAAATGGCGACTTCACTGGGACAACCAAGCGGGTTGAACCTAACTTGTTTAAAATACTATCTTCGCGCTTTTATTTCTTTTATTTGTAAATATTTGTACATTTATTCGGGATTGTCTTGAGTGGCGAGATAAGTCCTAACCCGGGCTTGAGTGACACAATAAGATAGGACGGGGTGAAATCATAGTGACATGTCCAGAGTAGTCTGGATTATGAAGCACATGTGATATGATCCTACTCGGTGGAGGCCTCATGACGGTAGTACTCGTTGTCATGAAGAGTCATGATGATGGTATTATTTTCAATATGAGTGTCCGGCGAAGCCGAGAACCTTTAGAATCACCTTAAACCATCTTGGCCTTTTAGGGCGTAGTGCGGTGGCTAAATCAAGAGTAGTCTTGAGATTAGTCGTCACGCGAAACTACACTCAAACGAGATTATCCCGTAGATGTTATCGGAACGAGAGTAGTCCCGTAACCCGGTGATATCCATGAGATGGTCAATGACTTTGGGAACTTTGTAGAACCCGTCATGCAGGTACAAATAAACCCTAGTACATACCATATGGGAGGGTTTCACCTTTGACTCCAACATTATACTTTAACCTCATCATGTTTTCCGCATCATGCATGCACTCATTCATAAATCTTTATTCATCCAATGTCGAAGGACTTAAACAAATTTTTTGTAAACATTGTAGAGAATATTCATTTCAAATGACACATAATAAATCTTTCTCTTTTCATCTTCTTTTCTCCTTACAAAATCCAAATCTAAATGTTTACAACCAATTTGGGATAAGTCCTTCGATAACAAAAAAAAACATTGTATATTTTAGCATAAACACGTCATGCATCATACCACATTCATAAGTTTCCAAACTCAAGTCTCATATTTTCCTGTTCTCTCTACCTCAGTAAAAAGTGGCTCGGCGTATTCAGTACAAACCAACTCGTGTCTACAATACTCGGTTCAGGTTGAGAAACAAGATGAACAATTTTGAGGAAGAAAACCATATGCTCCGGGAACAGGTGACAACCATGCAGACGGAAATTGAGAAGTTGACTAGCATGGTGGCATCTTTGATGGCTACCCAGAATCAGGTGTCAACACCAGCACCACAGTATAGTAATGCTCTTGTACCTCCTCCTATTGCATCTGCGCCTCTTGGCGCCCATCAGTTTGTCATGCCTGAAGGTTACCCATTGGTCATGCCAGTCGGCTTTCTAGGGGCAGAGTCACGTCCTGTAATATCAGAGATTCCCCATGTCCAATCGACAGTGCCTATTCCTCAGCTCGGCAATACACTTCCTCAGGTTACAGCATTTGTGTCTGCACCTTTGGTTCATACTACCCAGCAAACTCAGATGCCCATCTTTCATGCTGAAAGTGTAGGAGGTTATGATAGGATGGATGACTTACAGATCAAATATGATGAGATGCAAAAAGAGATGAGGGCTCTTAGAGGAAAAGACTTGTTTGGCCAGGATGCTCATGAACTATGCTTGGTCCCTGATGTCGTGGTCCCTCACAAGTTTAAGGTCCCAGATTTTGAGAAGTATAAGGGGAGTACCTGCCCCAAAGCTCACCTAGTCATGTATGCCAGAAAGATGTCTACTCAATCCAGTAATGACAAGTTGCTGATCCATTATTTTCAAGACAGTCTTACCGGTGCAGCTCTGAGGTGGTACATGGACCTTGATAGGGCAAACGTCAGTTCCTTTAATGACATGGCCAGGGCTTTTATTCGGCAGTATAATTACAATTCATATCTGGCCCCTGATAGGGACGAGTTACGAGCATTGACACAGAAAGATAGGGAGTCTTTTAAGGAGTATGCTCAAAGATGGAGGGAGCTTGCTGCTCAGATTCGTCCTCCAGTCGAAGAAAAAGAATTGTGTAAGTTGTTTTTGCATACTCTGAGCCCATTCTTCTATGAGAAAATGGTTGGTGTTGTATCAAGAAGCTTCACAGGAATGGTGGAAATGGGAATGTGTTTAGAAGAAGGAGTCCATCAGGGACGGTTGACAAGAGAGAAAGCTCCGACTAATACTGCCAAGAGATATGGCAACAACTTTTCAGAGAAGCAAGAATTTGATGTTGACATGGTGGCTCAGGGAGGACCTCATTCGAGAAACCCAGCTTATCCACATATTGCAGCCATAACACTACCACAACAATACCCACAATCTCATCATCTACCATCACCCCAACAATCATTCAATCATAACCGTGCTCAGACAAATCAACCATTTGACCCGATACCTGTGAAATATGCTGACTTACTCCCCGCCTTACTTGCTAAAAAATTTGTTCTGACGAGACCACCTCCCCCTGTGCCAGCAGTACTACCTCCCTGGTACCGCAGTGATTTAACTTGTGCCTTCCATCAAGGGGCCCCTGGCCATGATGTAGAGCGTTGCTATCCTCTCAAGAAAGCTGTTCAGGATTTAATCCGCAACAATGTGCTATCTTTCAAGGATGAGAACCCTAATGTTCAAGGTTCATCCTCTGCTTAATCATGGGTCTCTGTCATTTTCAAGATTATCAAGAAGTTTGTCCCTAGGATCACTAGGCTTTTATGTTCAAATTGCAATTTCTTTCTTGCCAAGCATTTATTTGCATTTTAAAGTTGTATCTTTTTAATTAAATATTTTTAAACAATGAGCATGCATATTTTGGAATCCATCCATTCGTATTCACTCTTTTACTTGTGCCAATCCAAACGGCGATGTTTTTCTATTTCACTTTACAAACTTGAGGGGAGAATGATGTAAATTAAATGTTTAAAATTGCTGATATGTGCTTTCCTTAGTAAGACCCGGTTGATGATGTAAGGCATTGTTTCACTTCCCAAACACTGGAGAAATAAGGAGATAATCCGTAGTCAACCCCTTTGAGCCAGAAGTTGGTGTTCTTTCTATAAAAAAAAAAAAAAAAAACCCTTAATCTTAACCCGGGGTAGGGTAGTCTTTCAATAATTCAATGATACATCCCAATACAAGAGGATAAATATTTTGAGATAGAGCAAGTCAGGAGTAGACAGAACTCACAATAACATGTGACAGTCACAAACATCCTACACAAAAAAAAAACGCAAACAAAAACAACAACAAAAAGCCCGCTAGGTAAAAAGACTTAGGCAAAATTCAGGGCATCCCGATGGTTCATAAAATCCAAAAAAATTGGTCCATTCAAAAATAAGGGATTAAGAGCAAGATGTTGAAAACAAGCTTATGAATGAAAAAGTGACTGCCACTTCAAGAACCTCATCAAAACTTCTACCAAAGTGTCAACCTCAAACATCATTGTCAAAAATCCTCTTGTCAACCAAAGCGTGTCTGATGAATAAATTGAATGTAGGATTGAAGGACATCAAAGAAGTGGGTGGGTTAAAACAGAATTTTGAGCCTAATAATCTTTTCTTTTTGAACCATGAACTAGACCACGTTATAACCCTCAAAAGACCTAATTGAAGCTAGGTTTACTTTGAAAGCATAATCAGCAAAATTATTGTTAAAAAAACTGACTCCACCTGTTTGTTGAGTAACTATCTTTTACACACACCACATCTGTTTTATTTAAATTTTTGCGATTCCAAAACTTGCATGTACATTACATCAGAAACATTTTTCAAAAGAAACAATTTTGTCTGCAAATTTATATTTGGCATCAAAGAAATTCAATCAAATGGTCTAATCAAGGACGAATCAATTCAGAGCGGTCCTAACTTGGGGCAAATTATCTCAGGAACCTGCCAATCAGGGACACGCTTTTACATACAGGGGCGTACACTTCAAAGATACAAAATCAAGGTTTCACTCACTTGGGGCACCTGAAGTGGTTTCCAGGGGCAATCCAGATCTGCCAAGATAGTTGTTTTGTTTCTTCCTCCCTGAGCTGATAATCATCAAGTTGAAATCTTGGGTTCTTATGGACATGTGTGTTACTATAATATGTTGAGCATGTGGTCCAACATTCCTCAATGGAATACTGAACTTGACTGTTCTCCGGTAATCTCCAGCAAGTGGTTATCTTCAAATAGCTTGCATGATCTTCTTTTCCCCAGTGAAAGAAAAAGCCGAGACCCGTTTGGGAGGCTCATTTATCAGCAAATGGCATCTCTTGGAGAAGTTTGCATATCATCAGCAAATGGCATCTCTTTGATAAGTTTGCATATCATCAGCAAATGGCATCTCTTGGAGAAGTTTGCGCATCAGCATATCAGTCTTGTTTCTTTCTGTCAAAAAAAAAAAGCAAAAGCAAAAAAAATAGCAAAAAAGAACAGCTCGCTAAGTTGAAAACCTGAAAAGGCGGCTTAGGCAAAAATGAGCGTCCCGGTGGATTGAAAGCCCGAAAGGGCGGTCCAGGCAAAAATTAGGGGCAAAACAAAAAAAGAAATATATTTCCGGTGGATTGAAAACCCGAAAGGGCGATCCAGGCAAAAGTTAGGGATTTCAAAAAAAAGAAAGAAAAAAAAAAAGCAAAAAGCATGACTGTCGAAACAAGACCATGAAGAAATATTCAGTTTCAGTGTACAAAATGGCGACTTCTGCCAGACCTTTGACCGATGAGCTTTACCCCAAGAAACAATCATTCTTACCATGGATCAACATACCATGTCGGTTTTACCCCGAGGATCTGATTTATTTCACCTATAAGAATGCTGTCCCCAGCAGAGAAACTACCGAGTGGTTGTACGGATATGTCGGCCCAATGCTCATCTTACCTAGTCAAGTCTTCGTCTCATCCAGTCATGTACAAATACCATTCAATCATACAAATACAATCATTCACATGTACATACATACAATCATTCACATATCCATAACATACATACTTACATACAATCATATATACATTCATATATACATACGATCATTCACACATTCACACATACATATACCTACATACACACAATCATTCACATATTTATGCGTACATTCACATTCACATGCAACATGCACACAAAATCATTCACACATACAGCATTGATCATCATGTGTCTTGCTTCAATTCATCACAAAAAGAGTCATCCCCAGTGTATCTGGTCCAGAGATGTCTCCATCAATCACAAATCATCACAGAAAGAGTCATCCCCAGTGCATCTGGTCCAGAGATGTCTCCATCAAACATATTCCAAGTAGCAGATTTTGCAAACAATCAACTGCAAACTTACAGTTCATTTCCCCAAAAGAAGTCATCTCCAGTGTGTCTGGTCCAGACAAATACATATTCTTGTCATGTCTCGCTCTCCCACAATGATAGCAGACAATTTATTTCCTCGGTGTGTCCTTACCCTCCCACAATGTTGGTAGACACTGCCTTTACTTGTCCTTACCATCCCACAATGTTGGTGGACACTGTCTTTACTTCTGTCCATACACAGGACTTTATCGCTTTCAGTCTTTACTTCTGTCCGTACACAGGACTTTACCGCTTATGTCCGCACACAGGACTTTATCGCTTTCAGTCTTTACTTCTGTCCGTACACAGGACTTTACCGCTTATGTCCGCACACAGGACTTTACTGCTTTCTGTCTTTACTTCTGTCCGTACACAGGACTTTACTGCTTTCTGTCCGCACACAGGACTTTATCGCTTTCTGTCTTCATTACCCCTGTCAAATAATCTTCATTGCATTCAAACACTTTGTGAATATAACACTCATAAGCATAACATTCATAACACTATATCATAGCATTTTATAATTCAATCCGGTCAAAAAATGGTGTACTCTGTATTTAAGTCTCTTCCATCGTCGAACCAAAACAAAAAATCATCAAAAATCATCTTTTTCTTTTTATCTCCGATGGAAGAAACTTAAATAGGGGCATCTGTCATACCCCATTTTTTGACCAATCGCTTTTATGCGTCTTTTTTAAAACGGATTTTCTCTGTCATTTCTGACGAAATTTCGGCAGAGAGGTATTTTAAAATACCTCATTTATTTGATTTGATTTTTATTTTCTTTTTGTTGTTATTTTTACTTCTTTATTTTTCATTTTTTATTATTATTATTATTATTTATTATTTTCGTATTTATTATTATTATTAATATATATATTATTATTTTATTTTTAATGTTTATTTGTGTATTTTTCTATTTTGATGTTTTTGACATTTTTTAAAAGAGGTCCAGATCAGGTATTTTTTGTCCAGGCCCAAAGGGGCAATTTTGTCCAAATTGGGAAATTCATCTGTCAAACCCTAAACATCTGACACAGTATTTATACTGTACTGTGCACAGTTTCCAAGAAAAAAATCGAGACTCAGCCGCAGCTTCTCCCAATTCACAGATCCAAATCACAAAAAAATCAAAAACAGCACAAAATCAAAAATAAAAAAAAATCATCTCATCATCAATCGCAAACAGGAACAAAACGAAAATCAAATCATCATCACCATAACTAAACCAGAAGAAAATCCAACAACCCTCCATCACCATTGCTCATCATAAACCCAGAAACTAAAAAAACAAATTCATCACCAACATCATCAGTTCTTCAAAACCCAGAAATCATAAACTTCATAAACAAAACCCACGAATCCAAAATCAGAAACGAAACCTCCATCTGTTTCCAGATCGCAAACACAAATCGAAACCCAAATCCGAATCCCAGCCATCTCAGATTCAAACAAACCGTCTTCACTGAAACAAAATCAAATCGAAAAAACGAGATCAAAAACCGAAAAGAAGAAATAAGAAGAAGAAGAGGATCGAAGCCAAAACATCAAGGTTGAATTTCCGTTTCACTTTCCGTTCTGTTTTTGTTTCGATCTGGTTTTTTGGGTTCAATTTTTGATTATATTAATTTAGGATTTGAGGTTATGAGGGGACTTTGTATGTTTTGATGTTAAAAGATTTTGAAAATGTGAAGTTTGGGTTTTAGAGAAAGAAAAACAGAGAGAAGGTTGAGGGAGAAGAAGAAGGAACAGACGGCGAGGTTGAGAAGAAAGGAAGAGAAATCTGTTTTCAATTAGGGTTCCTGTATTTATATCTCCGTAATGATCCTGTGCGCGCAGGTGCACGGTCTTACGGTGCACCTGCGCGCCTATGGCCCGCTGATCTAAATCCAACGTCCGTGATTACTTCTCTTGTGATCAAATCAGGGACGTCTGATCAATCAGACGGCCCTGATCAAACCATTTACTTTTTTTGCAGTTGGGCCTTTTTCTGGACTGGGCCTGGTCTTCTACGTGCTTTCTGCACCCCCTTTTATTTTGTTTTTGATATTTGCACCCCCCTTCTGTGTTTATTTTATTTTTGCCTAATTATTTATTTATTTATTTGCATTGTAAAGACATTAGATTGTATTTTTTAGGACTTGATGTAAATTTAAATAAATTGCATAGCATCATGTTGCATTCATTTCATATTTATTTTTCCTTGCAAATACCTTAGAATGTAATTAGGAAAAATGTACAGTATAAATGGAAAAATCGCATCTCATGCATATTTATTTATCGCTTTCCGCAAGTCGTTAGCATATTTAATTCCGAGGGAAAAGACACCGTTTTGATCAAAATATCATTACGGATCGTCTTCGCGCTTAATTAGCTTATTGCGTCGTTTGTATCATTTTTCGCGCGCTACCTTTTAATTTTAACCCGACATTCCATTTTAAATAAATAGTCATTTTATTCACAAAAATGAGGTCAACACCTCTTCAAAAAATAGTTAGTCCTTTTATTCTCAAAATGAGGTCAAAACCTCTTTCAAAAATATCAACACAATTCATTTTCACATATCATCAAGCATCAAAAATATTTTGTCATCATACACTTTTCAAACTTTGGACTTTAAACCAAACGTTTCTTTTTACCGCGAAAACCTCGGATTTTAACCCGAGTGCTTTTTTACCGCGAACTTGGATTTTAAACCAAGTGCCTTGGAATTTAAACCAACGGCGTCTTTTATCGTGAAAACCTCGGATTTTAACCCGAGTGCTTTTTTACCGCGAACTTGGATTTTAAACCAAGTGCCTTGGACTTTAAACCAACGGCTCCTTTTATCGCTAAAACCTTGGACTTTAACCCAAGTGTCCTTTTTCTCGCCTAAAATCTTGGATTTTAAACCAAGTACATTTGTCTCATCATTAATCATGCATAAACCTTGGATTTTAAACCAAGTGTCTTTTATCACTTCAAACATTTTCTCAACAAACCTTGGATTTTAAACCAAGCGTTCGTGTCTCGTTTCATAAATCAAATCTCAATCAATTTAACCATATAGACTTTTTTCCACAAATTAACATCAATCAAACTCACATTTTGCCACTTTTGGCTTTTGGTATTTTTAAACCATTTTCAAAACCTTAAAATCAAACAAACAAATTTACTCGTCTTTTTACCCCGAACTACGGTGGTTTGATCCCTCGGGTACGTAGGCATGAGACTTGTCTCTTCAATCAATAAAATCAACAAAAAAACATTTCTCTACTTTATCATTCTTTAAGCATTTTTATCATCACTTTAATTTCATACTTATACATTTTTTTACAAACAATTAAAATAAAGCGCATAGATAGAAATAAAACAAGAGGTTCCTATAGAGTACTATAGATACTTAGGGTGCTAATACCTTCCCTTCGTATAACCAACCCCCGAACCTTGTTCTCTTTAAAATAGGGTTTTTTCGAACTTTTTCCCTTTCCCTCGGATAAATTAAAGATCGGTGGTGGAATATTAAATTGCGATTCGAAGTTAATTAATAACTCGATATCCAAAAATCACCGCGACACTTACCATAAAACAACTTATATCAGAACCTGTCAAAACAACTCACCCTGAACCAGTCTTTATCAACATCTCATCATCATCATCTTCGACTGATTCTGGCCCTAATGAGTTAGATGAAATTCTAGCTAATTTTCAATTGCTTAATGCCAAATCTAAGCATAAAATAGCTCAGCCATCTATGACTCAAACATTTTCAAACCCTCATACACCCACATACCAAACCTCATCTGAACATATTGTTTCAGAAGTATACCTGAACCTCTCACCATCAAACCATGTTGAGGCTATGATCAATGAACTCTCTACAGAAGATTTCCATCTCAAAAACTTTGATCATACCAGCCCTAGTCCTCAACAATCCCAACAAAAACCGATTCACTCCAATCCCCAACTCACAAATACACCCTTATCCAATGAACCTCATCCAACCCAATCAAATAATCCTGATGTCTTGAGCAAATGCAATGACTTGTTTAAACAGATAAATGGTCTTTATGACCTAAGGCAAACAATATGCCTTCATCTGAGTATACTGCTCAATGGGTAAGTCTGACAGAGGAACTAGTAAAAGAGTTGTACAACCTTCAGAAGATAGTTGTGGAAGAACAGAAGAAATTTGACAAAGGGAAGGTCATCAATGCTACAGAAGACATTCAGACTCAAATGGACACAGAGAGGGATCATCCTGAATCCTCTGCTGCAAGAGAAAATATTGAGCAAAATCTTAAGGAAAGGTTAGCCTCAATAATGGACGATCTGAATGTACCTCTTCAAGACAGTCTGAGGGATGATCAAGGCAATCAACAGCATCTGAGGAACCCTGTCTATGAGAATGACATCAGAAGGATTGAAGCAAAAGTGGACAAGTTTGTGGGGTTGATGGAAGAAGTAAATACTAATCAGAAAAACATAATGGCAACCCTAGCATCTTTCTGTAGTCAACCCCAACCTTAGGACCTATTTGATTGCTTATATGACTTCATGACTGATAATTTTCTAAGCACTTTGACTAGGTTAAACTGTTGGTTAGGATACAACTCTGCTTGTTAATCTAACATATCTATCTGAATGCTTATCTGTCTGTTGTTAGTTCTGTTTAGTATGTCGTTTGTTTGTTTTAATTCTTTAACTGATTTTCATTTTCGTTAAAACAAACAATCTTGCAAATTAATCTTTCAAACTCTTGAGTTTCATTCATATAATTTGACAAGTACAATATGTGGATATTCTTAAAGAACAAATTACATAACAAGAGAAGAAATTTTAATAAGAAATCAAAAATTAAACAAGCCAAAAGTAATGAATTTTATTTCATTGAGAACATAAGTTCTGGATTACATATTACATTTCTAAGAACTATCTTCTGGATGCTCTAAAAGGTCATGTTTGTGGTTACAAGCCTACATGACCTTTGCAGAGGGGAAAGGTTGAGGTTTTGGCCGAAGCCATCCAACCAGTAGTCCTTCTTGAAGAAACCAATTGTGATGCATCAGTTTGGTTTTCCTCAGGAAAAGACTCTAGCCCCTCTAGAGCCTTGGATATTAGTTTGATTTTCTTCAGGAACATATGTCTTCAGAACTTAAAACAGTCAGAGTCCAAAGATTTCTCTTCAGACTCTGAACTGAGTTCTTCTGTAACGGACACTGGCTTTGTTTCCATTGGTTTCTTCTTATGTTTTCTCCTATCTTGACTATCTCTCGTTGAAACTACCTTCTTATTCTCTGAGCGTTTCATTTTTTCTCTCAAGAGATCTCTCAATAACCTAAGATTATTCTGTGTGAGTAAAATGACTAGGTATCTCTCTCCTTTTATAAGCATAACTCAATGGCCGAGTATTAAATGTGTTCAACCACTCCTGATTTGACGGCATTGAAAGTTGAAATTTCTATTAATTGCTTATACTACCTTTTTGATAATGACAAAAGGGGGAGAAAGAATATTGGTAAATCAATTGTTGGAAGAAGCGAAATTACTTGGCATTTTAGGGCCTTGTAGTGCTTCAGAGAGAGAACATAGGAGAGTGGTCAAAATAGTAGCATAAGGTACATGCTTTGATATGACAATCTGATCTTTGAGGATTTCAAAATATTGTACTAAAGAGCTCTGAATTGTTTTCAAATTTTTGTTCAGACTCTGAGCTTTTTTCTTTGAAAAGATTTTTTTTAAGCTCTGAACTGTTTGAAAATATTTTGAACTCTGAAGCTGTTAATGATAACCATCAGAACCAAGTGTGTGTGTAGACGTCTCTAAGTGCCTCTGATCCTATTTTGTCATTCAATTTAAATATTGCTTCATCTTGCATATGCATTAAGGGCTTAATTTCAAGGAGAATGCATTTATTAATTGAAGTTTATTATTCTTAGTTAGTTCTTGAGTAAGGGTGCAACTTTATTCAAAGATTATCACACTATGAAAAGAAGAAGCTTGCAAACCTTGTTCTTTATATAGTGAAATATGACTAATTTAAGTCATATAATAAAGTAATTCTGAAACTGATTAGAATTAACTATGGATACAAAATAGTGGGAGCTTACAAACCTAACCCTATGGGTTATCAGACTTAGGGGGAGCTTGCAAAACTCAGAAGCCTAATGTCAACATAGCTGATTTTTATCAACAACAATTGTATTTAATACTTATGTTTGTCATCATCAAAAAGGGGGAGATTGTTGGAACAAAATATGTGTTAATACACACCCTTAGGTTTTGATGATAACAAATTATTAAATGGACAATTGATGGTACTAATGTTTAAATTAAGTGCAGGAGAATTCAACGTTATATCAAGAGCACACTTAATTTAGACTCTGATGAAACCTATGGAAGTCTGAATAATTACACTCTGAAAGAGTTCAGAAGCTACAACGTGGTCAGGTGCTAAACAAAGTTCAGAAGCTCAAAGAGGATCAGAACGTCTGAAGGAGTTCAGAAGCTCAGAGAAATTCAGAAGCTCAAGGATGTTCAGATGCCTACAAGAGTTCAGATGCTCTTCTAGTCATGAGTCATTCAGAGGATGAAGGAGTTCAGAAGCTGAATTGTGAAGGACTATCAGAGGCCAACCATTCAAAGACCAATCAGACTCCAAGTTATCAAAGGTTCATCAGAAGCAAAGGAATTCCCCAAATCATCAGAAGGGCTACATCAACTACAACTTATTAAGCCTGATGATTTGTTCTAAAGGTCAACTAATTGCAACGGTCACAAAGGATGTGATCCCTCTCTCTCTAGGAGCTAGTTGTACCTTATAACTGTACTATTGGACAAACAGTAAAGGTGAAGCCTCTCTGCAAAGGAAGACGTGGCTTTACTCAACGGATCTTCAAAGACTACAGCTGTCCATTTTACAACGGGAATTTCTCCAACGTCTCAATATCTTTCTCAACTCATATAAATATGCCAAAGAAAGAATTGATGACTAGCAATCTTCATTAGAAAACATCTCTCAGAAGAAAGTGAGAATTTGTATTGTAATAGAAAACATCTCTCAAATGAAGTGAGCATAGAAACTAGCTTAAGCCTCTGAAGTTTATTATGTTTGTAATAAGTTTAAGCTTATAAGTTAGTAGTAAGTCTTCTGCTTAGTGTAGAAGCAACAAAGTCTTCTGCTTAGTGTAGAAGCTCTTCTGCTTAGTGTAGAAGTAAGAAAGTCTTCTGCTTAGTGTAGAAGCATATAAGTCTCAATCTTAGTGATTAGAGCATGAAGTCTTGAGCCTGTGTGCTTGAGCAAGGAAGTCTTTGATCTTGTGTGATCAGAGCAAGGAAGTCTCTCTGTCTTGTGTGACTTAGAGCAGGAAGTCTTAAGCTTGTGTGCTTGAGCAAGGAAGTCTTTGATCTTGTGTGATCAGAGCAAGGAAGTCTCTATGTCTTGTGTGACTAAGAGCAGGAAGTCTTGAACTTGTGTGCTTGAGCATCTATTGTAATCTTTGTGATTATAGTGAACTCTCTTGGAAACAAGGGGACTGAAGTACTCTCAATTTGTGAGGGGAACCAGTATAAATTGTTGTGTGTTCTTCTCTCTCTCACTCTCTCATTTACTCCTTCATCATTCATAACGCCATAAGTTAATTGTGTGAACAATCCGCTGTGCTTTAAAGACTCTGAAAAGGTTTAAATATCTTGGAAAGTTTTTAAATATCCAAAACACAATTCAACCTCCCCTTCTTGTGTTTTCTCCACGCACCTTCAAGGAGTACTGACTTACCATGCAAAAGAGAGGCTGCTTTGACATTTGATTACAGGCTGATGGAAATCCCACATGTGGTGGACATTGCTGCCCCCTCTATAATCTCATCAGGTCCAGTCATGTCTAGAAAGCAGATGATAACAGATTTGAGAGATGTGAGCAGAACCTTAGGAGATAAAAAGCTGAAGGTTGATAAAATCATTGAAGCTTTACTGCTTGAAGATAAGAATGGTGGTGTTGGATCTTCCAAAGAACAATCTGACGAGCATGTGGAGAATGACCCCAATCCTAGTCCTGGGGTTCCTGAGACTGTTGCAAACTCTGAAGAAAGTCTTGGCTTCTGAATTTGTGTAATTTCAGATCTTATTTTCTTTTGGCTATTTTGATGTTTTTTTTTGGGGCAAGGCCCTGGATTTCTAATGCACCTATGCGTGATGATGGTCTGTAACCTCTACACTATGCTTCTGTGCTTCATATTTCTACTCTTCACTTTGACAACATTTAGTGTCTTAAAAGGGGGAGTGTGGTTTGGTTATGATCTGTGTTATGTTATAGTTATGGTTATGATCTGTATTATGCTATAGTTATGATTGCATGTGGTAGCTTGTGTGTGTACTGATGAGTAGCTTGTGTGTGTACTGATGAGTAGCTTCTGATAGGTAGCCTGTGTTTGAATATATATATGCATGCAGTAAGGGGGAGAAAAATAAAAATATGCATGATTGCAGGGGGAGTAAAATTTTATCTGTTGAGGGGGAGATGTTGATTGATGAGGTAGATGATGCTGCCCCATCCTGGATACCTTCCATAATGTCAAAGGAGAATTTATTTTTCTCTATTTGACTGGAATTATGGTTTATATCTTCTGATATGATGGAGAATTTATTTTTCTCTAAGTTTACTGGAAGTAAATGTTAATCTTCTGATGTGAAGTATATAGTTGTCGAAGATTTTTGTTGAACTTATAACATGTGAATCCACTTAGAAAGCTTATATCTCAATGTTGTTGTGTTCTATGAGATTGAATGTGTTTACTCCGCTGATGATAATCTCTGATGTGTCTCATATGATCTAATTTACTTGAAGTATAGATGTGATAATAGCCATATTGTGTTCTATTCTTTTGGTATTGCTGTGTGTGTACGTTGACCTAAAAGAAGATGTGAACTGCATCTCATCATAACTGGTCTGATATTGTTTTAGCCAAAATTTGCCAAAGGGGGAGTTTGTTGGGTTTTTGAAATTGGCTACATTTTGCAAAAACAAGATCATGTCAGATATGGGACAAGATGGGGCTTCATCTTGGTACAACATCCTGAAGCCTAACAAAGTGCAAAGTTAGTTGTACAGCGCGCATTTGTTATGTATATCCTTTAAGCGTTTTATCGTGCTTTCCAAGGCACATAATCAAGCGAATTTCCTGATCATATGTCAAATGGATCGCTACTGAACTATATTCCTATATCTTAGGGATTAGTTGGTTTTATTCAAATAAGCTTTATGTTATCGGATAAACTATGAAAGAAGATTATCTTTGAAGGCCAAAAATCAAGGAACAACTGTGAATTGATCGTACGCTATATATATTGAAGAGCATAGATAGGTTAAGGTTACTAAAACTCTTGTAACGTTTTGCAAACTTGCATCTAGGGTTTTAGCGTGTTCTTTGTTTTACTTGTGAGCCTAACTAGTATCTCCTTGATACTTGATTAGGACTGAGTCTTGAGTTGTAATTGTTTTAATCTACTCCTAAGCTTTTAAGCACGAAGATAGGTATTTTTCTTGAAGTGTGTCTTCGCTATTTCTGAGTCTAGAGCAATCACACTGCATGTGTGGTTAAGAGGAGAAGGGACAGGGTCTCTGATCTAGGTGGTCCTAGGTTGAAGATAGCACGGGTAGTGACTAGGTGACGAAGTGTAGACGGGTCGTTTGCTGATAGCTTCTAACTAGTATTACCATAGTGGATTCTCTCCTGGATTGGTATCCCCCAGAGTAGGTCGTGTTATACGCCGAACTGGGTTAACAATTACTGCGTATCTTTTATTTCCAGTTACTTATTAATTGTTAAATATTACTTTTGCTGTATACACTGTTGACGCAAAGGTTGGCACATCTGGTACCCCATTCGCTACGCCAGAATTTCAGTATGATGTTTATTTATTGTTGAAGACTTGTGTGAGAATTTATTTTTCTCCAAGTATGTGAATCCACTTAGAGAGTTTCTTTCTCTCTGATGTTGTTCTCTTTGAAGATTAAAATGTGCTTATTCCGCTGGCAAAACTCTCTGATGGTTCGTACATGTTTTGATGGAATAATAGCGCTACTGTATTCTATCATTGTGTTGTTGTTCATGATGTGTTTAAACAATAACAAGAACTACATCTTTTGATAATCTGCCTAATATTGTTTTGAGCCAAAATTTGCCAAAGGGTGAGTTTGTTGGATTTTTGAAATTGGCTTAATTTTGCAAAAACAACATTTAGCCAGATGTAGTGGCAGATGTGTCTACATATGGAACAACATCCTAAAGCCTGAAGATATGAAGAGTTTGTTACGCGCGCTATCCTTCAAGCATATCTCTTTAGCGTCGTGTTAGCGCATTACTTGTTCCTCAAGATATGGAACTCGCTTATTTACTGAATATATCCGATAGTGTATAATGTCTAAAATATACTCCTATATTTTAGGATATTATTGTATTTGCTTGACCAAAAAGGTTGTATCGGATATATTACAGTTTTAACTTATTTTTGAAGGCAAAAATCAAGGAACCAGCGTGGCTGGTTTGTGTGCTATATATATTGAAGACCATAGACAGTTTTAGGTTACTGAAACTCTCGTGAAGAATTGTATTCTTGTGTCTAGGGTTGTAACTTTGTCTCGTTTTTGTTGTGAGCCTAACTAGTATCTCCTTGATACTTGCTTAGGACTGAGTCCTTGTGTTGTAAGGGTTTTAGTCTACTCCAAAGCTTTTAAGCACGGAGATAGGTTATTGTTTGAAGTGTGTCTTCACTGTTCTCAAGGTTAGATCAATCACACTGGTTGTGTGGTTAAGAGGAGGAGGGACAAGGGTCTCTGATCTAGGTGGTCCTAGGTTGAAGGAAGCACAGGTAGTAACTAGGTGACGAAGTGTAAACGGGTCGTTTGCTGGAAACTTCTAACTAGTTTTATCATAGTGGATTCTCTCCTGGATTGGTATCCTCCAGAGTAGGTCGTGTTATACGCCGAACTGGGTTAACAAACTCCTGCGTATCTTTATTTTCCAGTTGTTTACTTTTTGCATAATATTCATTCTGCTGTGAACGTTGTAGTCTCAAAGGTAGGCACATCAGGTACCTCATTGCTACGCCAGAATTTCAATATTTATAGAATGAGATGAGTGAAAAAATATTAAACATTTAAAAAAAAAAACCAAAATGTGTTCCCCCATGCAGAACACGTAAAAGATACGCAGGAGCAGTCAATCAAACATGTCATCACTGTTCAAGTTGCAGAGAAAGAAAAAGAAAAGCTGCAAGTCAATGGCTACACTGGGGGTGTAGCCATTGACTAATGCATGGCTACACTCCCAGTGTCGCCATTGTGGGACCCCTATGGCAGAGGAATCTCTGCAAAAAAGGAGGGGTATTGTGGAAATTTTTTATTTTGGGAGGGATATTTGAAAAAAAAAATCACTGTCACTAATTAATCAAGATATCGTTGGTGTCAATTAGGTGGTCTTGACTTTTGCTGCTCTTCACGTTGCTTTTGGATTAATAGGTTTTATGTTATATTTATCGCATTCCCCTGTTTTGGAGCTTAGAATTGGGATATAAATGATTAGGTCATTCTCATTTATCCAAACTAATCCTTGTTTGTTCTAAATTTAACACAAGACTTATATGTTAGAAAAATGACCCGATCAGCTCCTTAATTAATCTGGCAACCAGGTTTGGTTTTGAGAATTTTAGGGGCCTTGGCGAATTGATTTTTTTCCTTGTTGCAAAGTCATGATGACATTTTCATAATGAAGATTGTTTAAAATATTGTCAAAAAATGTATGACTATTGACCAAGATCACCTGTTATCCAACTTTTCACATTTATACGCAGTAATAAATTTTCATTGTTGATTTGAGACCAACTTTCATCTAGAGAGTTGTAAATGAGTTAGATCAAACAGCTGAGAGTTGTAAGTGCGTGACATAGTTGCAATAGAAAATCCAATTCCAACTATTTAACCATATTCTAATATAGTTAACTACAATATTAATTTAGAAAAAAGTTTATCTCAAGAAATCAGTAGTTACTGAAATAGATATTAATAATCCAAATATTATTATATAAGGTTTGTATTAAATATTTAACCTTTTTATAGTTTCATTATCTATAGTACTACTATCAATAATGCATATGCTCAGGACCACCCTACTGGCAACTCATCTTAGTTATTTTTTATTAAATAATTAGCCATGAATGTGCTTTCTGCTGTACATCTTAGCGACTTAGCCTACTATTCTACTATTTCTATTGACCAACCTTCTGTCTGCATATAAGATGCTGAACATGGGTTACCTAGACAGTAGTGAGTCATTACATAATTAACAATTTAGGAAATATGTAGAACTTATGTTATCTTGTCTTATTACAACAATTTTTTTGAAAGGATTTACAAAAAGCTTATTTTAAAAAGAGATATGTCAGTGAAACCTTAACATTTGAGATGGGGGGCATGTAAATATGGAACCCAAATTCCTGTACTGTAAGAATTTGACGCAATTTTCTGCTGTAACAAATCTCAACTAAGATCGGACAGTTCAGATTGCAAACATGGTTTCATACATGAGAACAATCTCGACCGTCGATTTCAGATCAGAATCTATTACTGTAACAATGTGAAATCCAATTCCGTAAATATGCTCTGAAAGGAACATGATAATTTAACAGCAAGAACACCGGAAGAAAAATAACACAACACATATCCTTGTTCTTTTTCTGTTTCATTAATCTTTCTAAAATCCAAATGTATTAGAGTATGCTAAACATCAAATTCAATAGAAGGAAGAATACAACACACCACAAAAATTACACTATGGAAGACATCCATATATTAAAAGATGGACACCTACATGCATTTACATAGACTAAAGGATATCCTTAAATGATTTACAGGAACCGAAACAGTTGAATTTTAAAATCTGCAACTGTTTCCCGAATTGAATCATAAATTCTTTCTTATTTTATGTCTGCAACCGTAGCAAGTATGTGTCTTCTAGTAACAACCGGGAGTTTGCGGTTTCAACCATCTGAAAAAGACGACGATGCTGCTGTTATTGATTTAACATGTAGCAACAATCCAGTACAGAAAACTGGAAAAACAGACGAACGAACAAATTATATTAGAACAAATTATATTACCTCGAAGCCCATCTTTTGGTACAATAATTGTGCAGGCCTATTATTTCTGTCAACATGCACATATACTTGCCTAACACCTGCTAAATGAATCCATGAATATTCATATCGTATCAGAGATAACATTTAAAATACATCTAGTGTTGTCAATCACGGATCGCGGAAAAAATAGTGATTTGTTCAAATTCTGCTATGCTATAGTGGTTCTATAGCCGATATTTGACAATATTTTGTACTACATAACATACCACAGACCAACAGCGATTTGTTCAAATTCTGCTATTCAAAAGCGTTATAGCCGCCATTTGACAACATCGGTTACTCCAACTTAAATGTTTATATTACCATTAGATTTTGCACATTCAACAGCAAAATACATCATGTTGCTTGCAATTCCTTGTCGGCGAGCCGATTTGGCAACACACAAATTTGCAATGTAACCATATCTACTTAGCGGTGTCCTGTTTGTGCTGCAACAAAAAGGAGTCTTGACCCGTTCCTGCAGAAATGATGATTAAGTCGTGAAAAACATCAACAGCATCAGTCTAGACAGAACAACAGATGAGAAACAATATGAAGTACCCCAGGAAAAGTCTCTCCTTGCAGCAAATATCGGATATTCAAATCAAGTGTTCCTACAACACTTTTAATTATCGAGCGCTTTACATTCTTCTGCTCCTTCCTCACCTGATAAACTTGAATCCAAACACCTTTAGTTGAAAGGCACTCAAGGGAAAATCAATTATCAAACAATAAAGAACTCGTCGGTGTAAAATAGTTTTACACCGATGTCCCAATGAGATTCGCGATATTTCCATTTAAGCCCACTTTGTATAATCACAAAATGCTGCATTCTAATTGGACGTCAGTGTAAAACTAGATTACAATGACAATACACGTCTCCATTTCTCGTTTCTTTTCAACCTGAATTTTATGACTACATCAGAATCTAAGATGAGATTGATTTACCGCGATAATGCATGCACAAGTATCTGCATTCTGCACCTTGCACCGCCTTTTTACCGCATTAAATTCCTAAACAACATGGATTCATGTTAAGTTAAAATTTTCATGAAAGACACTCCACTCAGTACTCGGGGACGAAATTAATCACTGTCAAGTGTCAACCCTTACCTGGTCAGCGAATTTCCTTTTGTAGATATCAATATATCTGGAAAAAACATAATAACAATTAGTACAAACCAAACTTTCTTCAATTGTGAATCTAGTCACAAATAAAATACACCTACCACTGGTAGGGTCACTCAGATTTCCTCCTATATTCTATTGTTTATTAAAACGATTTTCAACAATATCCATTTTAATCTCGGTTTTTGAACAATAACACAATACATGACAATGAAAGGAACAAATTGTTTCGATCCATTCTTCTGAATCCTTAATTATGAAAGAACGTTGGAGCTTTCTGATGTATTTTGTATCATACCTTTCATATGTTCGATTCTCCCAATGACTTTCTGCCCTTAGCCAGGCTGCTGTCTACCACAGAATTAAAAAAACATACAAATAAATAAAAGAAAATACTGTTTTTTTTTTCCTACAAGCTTTTCCACAAAAGTACAAATTAATGGTAAATGGAGTATGCACTTATAAAACATTTTTTTTTTCGAATTAATTATCAATCTACAATTAAAAGACATACGAAGTATATTACCATTTTAGTTGATAAAATTGTAGAAATTTCGCAATTTGGCCATTGAAACTAGTAGGGATGTCAACGGGGCAGGGAATGTGCGGAGGAAGCTTCCCCGTTTCCCGCCCCGAAGTGCATGCGGGGGAATTTTTGCCTCCATCCACGTTCCCACGGAAAAAAATCCCTATTTTCAAAGCTCCGAACAGGGCAATCGAATGCAAATTGACATCCCTAGAAACTAGTAATCAACGATCACATTAGTCCTTTTGGACCGGTCTATTTAATCTCTAATATTGTCCCAAAAGGATTAATATGATCGAAAATTTTCAATTTCAAACATCAGTTTACTAAAAATTCATTAATTTCAAAACCAAATCAAGTAACCTACAATTTCATACGCTAAAATGATTATTCACTCTCTAAACACACTCCTAATTTTTTTCTTCTATAAATTTTTTTATGACATACCCAATACTCTTCATCAAGCACAGCTTCTCTAGCTACAAACTGCCCAAACTCAAACCTTTTTTGTCGAACTAACTCTTGATCTGACGGCTGTAACCGGTCGAATTGAAGACCATTTGAGCTCAAAGTTTCATCCACTTTATGAACCCGAATCGGCATCGGCGTCATCGAAAGCTTCACAGAAAATTCATCCTTCTTCTTCAAATTCTTCATATCACTATTACTATTCATTGTTGATGAACTTTTGGAATCCATAGACCTATTCATAATCAACAATTAACCATAGAACATAAACAAATTAAAATATTAATAGGAATCATAATCAAACTAATAAATAGTTTCAAAAAGAAACAAAAAATATTAAACTGAAACTTACATGTTCCACGAAGAGGTAATTTTTGTGCGTTTGTAACTAGTTGGAGATCCATTGAAAAGTAAGATATGAAATTCAGGTTTTTGAATTGAAATAGGTGACATGATTTTCATCTATAGATTTAATAGCTTATAGAAAACAACCTAAAATACAAAACAAACAAAAAATTGATGATATTAATGTTTTGTTAGGTACAAAATTGAGTTTGTTTTGTTTTGGAATAAAGCACTTTTTGAGAGAAGGTGTTTTATACACTTTTATGGTTTTGGTGAAATAAAGTGGAAAAATAGAAGTTAATTGGTTTTGTTTGTGGTTGTTGTTTGAGAAGCATAAGGTTTTGGAAAGGACATGGTTTTGGTTTATGATTTTGATTTTGAGAAGTTGTTGTTGTTCTTTGGTTTGGAGTTGAATTTTGGATTTGATGACATCAAATAGTCACCACAATGAAAATGGAATGGATAATACTATTTGTTATGTTTTATAGCTATCCATTTTATTTTATTTATTTCATTTCATCTACTACCTACTTGTCTTCATATATATCTAAACACGTAGGCTTTCTTCTTTGCACCATACCATTTTCATACTTTTTTTACATATATGGACAAATTACTTTTATGGGATGTTAAACAGTGGATGAATGACAAATTAAAGATAGTGGATAAACTTGTAGTGAATACTGGATAAATAATTTAATTAATAGTTGATATTAGATTATTATAAAAAAAAATAGTTCATATTAGATACGTTATTTAGTTGAATGTAATGAGTTTGGTAATATTATCGGTTGAATTAAATTATAATATAATCAATAAAAAAATTATAATATAAATAACATATAAATATATATTTAGTTGATATTTAATTTTTTTGATTAAAATAAAAAAAGACAGACAATATAATACACTTTGAACGTCATCCTATAATCACCAATATCGTCCTTATTGAAACCTGTTTATCATAAATACTAAATATTATACTTGTTTTACTAGTATACTTTTAAAAGAGTTTAATGAAGATGTACCGATGATATAAAATAATTTTACACGATCATCCAATAAATAACTATCATTTTGTCATGTCATATCAAAAAAACGAAGTGAAGTGGGGTGAGATGATGTGACATAAAACATCGTTGATATTTGTTGTTAGTGTAAAATAATTTTACACTACTATCAGTGCATATTCTTTTTTCTTCTTTTAAAATTGATTTCAATTCTTTCTGTAAAGTGAACGAAATATTAATAAAACAAATATCATTTTCTTCTTTAGTAAAAAAAAAATAATATCATTTTCTTCTTTCTTTATCTTAACAACATCTTCCTCTTATAATGTCATCATACTAACTTGCTCCTTAGGATTCAGTTCAGGTTGTTCGGATAAAGCATCAAATTTTTTAAAAAGTGAAGCCAATTGTTTTAATCAAGCTTTCCAAATTATATTTTTGAGGTCTATTAAAATTATTTTGAAAACTAGGAGGGATAGCCGCTTGGGGGCCCGGGATGTTACAATTGTAAAAGAAATGCACAATGAACCATGATTCAAGGTGATGAGAAGGATTTGGATCCTCTCCAATTTTTTTTCTCTAATTTTCTCTCCAATTTTTTTTATGTGTCTTTCTCTCTCATGTGAAGAGAGAGAAATTAATAATAAAAAATAAACAAGTAATGATGAGAGAGAAAGACATATAAAAATAATTGAAGAGGGAATTGGACAGAAAAATTGAAGAGATCAAAATCCGTGATGAGAACGATTGTCTAAAAAAAAGGTGATGATGAGAACAACAAAGTCTTAACACATCTCATTGAATCTCTCCCATGCTTCACATAGAGACTTTCCTTCTTTTTGATTAAAACTTGCAAATTGATACCTCATTTGAGCCCTTTTTGAAGGAGGGTAATACTTGACAAGAAACGCTAACTATAGCTTTATCCCTTAGTGAAAAAGAAAAAAGTCTAAGCCTTAGAGCATTATTAGGAACACCATTCAATTTCAAAGTATCACAATATTCAAGAAAACGGATATTGACCAAAAGAACACTAGCAAGAATGATCCATAATCTTCATCTCTTGTTTGGAGTGAAGTTTGGAAAAGTGTGTCTGCACGCGCATTGTTTTCATGTAGTATTTGATATCTAAAGTTTGAAAAAGTCTAATGAAGGGTGAGGAAAGGAAAGAGATTTACTTCTATTACCCGACTACTTTCTCGCGCGCACGCTTTTCCGTTTTACCCTTCCGCTAAAAAAAGTAGCAGACATTATAAAAATGAGAAATTTTTAAAAAATGTTGTCTGCTACTGTTCCGGTGAACACTTAAAGGGGTGTGAAAAGTAATGATATTGGATCGTCAAAATAACAAACAATCAAGTATATAATCTCAAATGTCTTTTAGTCCGTCCTCTTTTTCATCAATGTTGCAAGTATTTATAGGGTGTACAGGAAGAAAGTTCTTCCCGCCCCATTCCTTCGTTGGTCTGTCCCACGTTCCTGCTATACATTTGATCACATGCCTATTTGCAAGGTGATCACGGGGAACGTGGTTTGAATATAATGGTTCCTCTTAAAATCTACTCCTAGTCATACAGAGGATGAAGATAAGTGCATAAAATCGTGGAGAAGATGGCAGTTATGGTGAAGAATGGGGGGGAATCATGGGATCGTGGGTATCTCGCCCACGCTGCCATGTCTCGCCCTGAGTGGATGACTCGCCATTCTGGTTCTCGCTCTTATGGGAGGTTTGGGCTTGATTCTCACTTATGTATTGGGTCGTTGTACAAATTAATAATTAATGTTTGGGCTATTGCTAAATACACCCTTTACATTTACTCCCGGTCCACAGCCCCTCAAGCACGAGGCTTAGTGGAGGTGAAGTGGTGATAATGAGCGAATTTTCCGCTTATAACTGCTATTGTATGTGGCGAATTTCTCGGACCCCATATGCTATACGTGGTGTAATGCCTTCCAATGCCAGTGACTGCTATAAAAATTGAAGAACTTGGAAGAATTTAATCATTTCATAAACTTTTCCCCTCCTTGCCTTAATTCAATTATGGATTCTCCGAACTCTGTTCTCGAATCTCCAGTAGCTAGGATTATCCAAACCTTGAAAAGAATAATGCTCTGTAACGACATAGATGAATTAATTGATCAAGCTGATGACTTCTCTGAATTTGCTGAAGACCTTAGGTCGAACTCTTGGAGGTTGATCAATGCTGAGCTGAAATTCCTTGAGAGGGTGATGTTTCTAAAGGATGGCCTGATAGAAGATGGTTACTTCATCGAGAATGCTGAGGATGAACATCATCTCTGTCATACCCCATTTTTTGACCAAACGCTTTTATGCGTCTTTTTACGACGGATTTTTCTTTGTTCATTTCTGACGAAATTTCGGCAGAGATGTATTTTAAAATACCTCATTTGGTTACATTTTATTTTCCCTTTATCTTTTTTTATTATTTCTTGTCTTTTATATTATTATTATTATTTATTTTCGTATTTATTATTATTATTAATATATATATATTTTCTAATTTTATTTTAATTGTTATTTGTGTATTTTTCCATTTTGGTGTTTTTTTTTAAAGAAGTCCAGATCAGGTTTTTTGTCCAGGCCCAAAGGGGCAATTTTGTCCAAATTGGGAAAATTTTATCTGCAAACCCTAAACATCTGACACAGTATTTATACTGTACTGTGCACAGTTTCCAAGGGGGAAAAAATCCAGACTCAGCCGCAGACTTCCTTTCCAAAAATCAAAAAAACAAAAAACAGAAATCAAATAATCAAAATCAAACCCAGAAAACCAAATCCCTCTCCATCGCATAATCATCAACCCAGAAACTCATTTACATAATCAAAACCGAATCGAAACTTTCAAACACAACCCAGGAACGGTCATCATCATCCCTAAACTAAATCAAATCCATCTCGGAACCTTCATCATACACCGAAATCAAAACATCGAGACCCCATTTCTGTTTTCAAATCCAAACCCTCTTTCCCAAATCACAAATCGAATCAAAATCCAGGAAACGAATCCGAATCGAACCAAACAGAGAAAAACGAGATCAAAAACCGAAAACGAAAAGAAGAAGAATAGAAGAAGAAGAGAATCGTGATTCAGATCGAAAAATATCAAGGTTGATTTCGTTTTCTTTCCTTTTTTCTGTTGATTCGAATCCGGTCCATGGATTTAGTGTTTGTTTATTTTGAGTTTTGGGTTGAATTTAAGAGATAATTTGGTACTAGTTTGATGTTAAGTTGTTTTAAAAAATGGAAGTTTAGATGAAAACAGAACAGAGTTGAGAGGAAGGAGATGAGATTCACGGCCGCGTGTTGAGAGAGAAGAAGGAATCTCTATTTTTAGGGTTTTATTTTGTATATATATAATCTGCTTACGATCCTGTGCGCGCAGGTGCACAGTCTTATGGTGCACCTGCGCGCCTATGGCCCTCTGATCTAAATCTAACGTCCCTGATCCTTTATTTCTATGATCAAATCAGAGTTGTCTGATCAATCAGACGGCTCTGATCTGATTTGCGTTTTACTTCATACACCTCCCCTCTGGGCCACGCCCCAGCTGGGCTTGGGCCCAGAGTTGCTATTTACACTCCCTTTTCTGTTTTATTTGATATTTGCACCCCCTCCTGTTTTCTATTTTATTTTTGCCTATTTAATTAATTATTTATTTTTAAAGACATTAGATTGTATTTTTAGGATTTGATGTAAAATTAAATTGCATAGCATCATGTTGCATTCATTTCATATTTATTTTTCTTGCAAATACCTTAGAATGTGATTAGGAACAAATGTACACTATAAATGAAAAAATCGCATCTCATGCATATTTATTTATCGCTTTCCGCAAAACGTTAGCATATTTAATTCCGAGGGAAAAGGCACCGTTTTGATCAAAATATCATTACGGATTGTCTTCGTGCTTAATTAGCTTATTGCGACGTTTGTATCTTTGTTTCGCGCGCTACCTTTTTATTTTAACCCAATATTCCATTTTAAATAATTAGTCATTTTATTTTCGAAAATGAGGTCAACACCTCTTCAAAAATAGTTAGTCATTTTATTCTCAAAAATAAGGTCAAAACCTCTTTCAAAAATTCAACATAATTCATTTTCACATATCATCAAGCATCAAAAATATTTTGTCATCATACACTTTTCAAACTTTGGACTTTAAACCAAACGTTTCTTTTTACCGCGAAAACCTCGGATTTTAACCCGAGTGCTTTTTTACCGCGAACTTGGATTTTAAACCAAGTGCCTTGGACTTTAAACCAACGGCGTCTTTTATCGTGAAAACCTTGGATTTTAACCCAAGAGTCTTTTTTTATCGCGAACTTGGATTTTAAACCAAGTGCCTTGGACTTTAAACCAATGGCTTTCTTTTTCGCTAAAACCTTGGACTTTAACCCAAGTGATCCTTTTCTCGCCAAAAACCTTGGATTTTAAACCAAGTGCATTTTCTTCATTCATACATCATTAATCATGCATAAACCTTGGATTTTAAACCAAGTGTTTTTTATCACTTCAAACATTTTCTCAACAAACCTTGGATTTTAAACCAAGTGTCCGCGTTCTATTTCATAATCAAAACTTTAATCAATTTAATCATATAGACTTTTTTCACAAATTAACATCAATCAAACTCACATTTTGCCACTTTTGGCTTTTGGTATTTTAAAACCATTTTCAAAACCTTAAAATTAAAACAAACAAATTTACTCGTCTTTTTATCCCGAACTACGGTGGTTTGATCCCTCGGGTACGTAGGCATGAGACTTGTCTCTTCAATCAATAAAATCAACAAAAACATTTTTCTTTTTCCATCACTTTAAACTTCTTTTATCATCACTTTAATTCTCCTACTTATACATTTTTACAAACAATTAAAATAAAGCGCATAGATAGAATAAAAACAAGAGGTTCCTATAGAGTACTATAGATACTTAGGGTGCTAATACCTTCCCTTCGTATAACCAACCCCCGAACCTTGTTCTCTTAACAATAGGGTTTTTTCGAACTTTTTCCCTTTCCCTCGGATAAATTAAAGATCGGTGGTGGAATATTAATTTGCGATTCGAAGTTAATTGATAACTCGATATCCAAAAATCATCGCGACAGAAATGGTGACTTCACTGGGGACAACCAAGCGGGTTGAACCTAACTTGTTTAATTACTATCTTCGCGCTTTTATTCTTTTAATTGTAAATATTTATTCTTTTAATTGTAAATATTTGTACATATATTGGGGAATGCTTTGAGTGGTGAGACAAGTCCCCCACCCGGACTTGAGAGAACTATAAGATAGGATAGTGGTATAATCATAATGTCTATCCGAGAGTAAGTTTCAGCCGTGGCATATGTGGTAACCACACTCAATTGAGGAACTTTGGAGGTAATAGTGCCAACATGAGTAAGTCGTGTTTGACATTCTATCTTCAAGGAACCGACGATGTTGAGGACCTTTAGTTACACCTAACCCATCTTGGCCTCTTTAGGGCGTAGTGCGGTGGCTAATCGAGAGTAAGTCTCGGATTGGTTGATACGCGATACTACACTCAAATGAGACTTTTCTACGGATTTTGTTGGATCGGAAGTAGTTCCGTAACCCGATGATTTTTGGAGGAGGTCGAGGACTTTGAGAACTTTGTAGAACCCGTGATACAGGTACATATGAACCCTAGTACATACCATGTGGGGGGTTTCACCTTTGACTCCAACATTATACTTTAACCCCACCATGTTTTCCGCATCATGCATGCATGCACTCATTCATAAATTCTTTTTTCCTCACCCGATATCGTAGGACTTAAACAAATTTTTTGTAAACATTATAGAGAACATTCATTTCAAAAAATGACACATAATAAATTTTTATCTTTTTTCTCCTTACGAAATCCATATCTAAATGTTTACAACCAATTTGAGATAAGTCCTTCGATAACAAAAAAACATTGTATATTTTAGCATAAACACATCATACATCATAATGCATTCATAAGTTCCCAAACTCAAGTCTCATATTTTCCTGTTCTCTCTACCTCAGTAAAAAAGGTGGCTCGGCGTATTCAGTACAAACCAACTCGTGTCTACAATACTCGGTTCAGGTTGAGAAACAAGATGGATAATTTTGAGGAAGAAAATCATATGCTCCGTATACAAGTGACAACCATGCAAACAGAGATTGAGAAGTTGACTAGCATGGTGGCATCTTTGATGGCTACCCAGAATCAGGCGATAGCTTCGGTATCTCAGTCTAGCAGTACCTTTGTACCTCCTCCTATTGCATCTGCGCCTTTTGGCGCTCCTCAGTTTGTCATGCCTGAAGGTTACCCATGGGGCATGCCAGTCGGCTTTCTTGGGGCAGAATCACGTCCTGTAATATCAGAGATTCCCCATGTCCAATCGACAGTGCCTATTCCTCAGCTCGGCAATACACTTCCTCAGGTTACAGCATTTGTGTCTGCACCTTTGGTTCATACTACCCAGCAAACTCAGATGCCCATCTTTCATGCTGAAAATGTGGGAGATTATGATAGGATGGATGACTTACAGATCAAATATGATGAGATGCAAAAAGAGATGAGGGCTCTTAGAGGAAAAGACTTGTTCGGCCAGGATGCCCATGAACTCTGCTTGGTCCCTGATGTCGTGGTCCCACACAAATTTAAGGTTCCAGATTTCGAGAAGTACAAGGGGAGCACTTGCCCCAAAGCTCACTTAATAATGTATGCTAGAAAGATGTCTACTCAAACCAGTAATGACAAGTTGCTGATCCATTATTTTCAAGACAGTCTTACCGGCGCAGCTCTGAGGTGGTACATGGACCTTGATAGGGCTAATGTCAGTTCCTTTAATGATTTGGCCAGTGCTTTCATCAGGCAGTACAATTACAATTCATATCTAGCCCCTGATAGGGATGAGTTACGAGCATTGTCACAAAAAGAGAAGGAATCTTTTAAAGAGTATGCTCAAAGATGGAGGGAGCTTGCTGCTCAGATTCGTCCTCCAGTTGAAGAAAAAGAATTGTGTAAGTTGTTTTTGCAAACTCTGAGCCCATTCTTCTACGAGAAAATGGTTGGTGTTGTATCAAGAAGCTTCACAGAAATGGTAGAAATGGGAATGTGCTTAGAAGAGGGAGTCCGTCAGGGACGGTTGACAAGAGAGAAAGCTCTGACCAATACTGCTAAGGGATATGGCAACAACTTTTCAGAGAAGCAAGAATTTGAAGTTAGCATGGTGGCTCAGGGAGGACATAATTCGAGTAACCCAGCTTATCCACATATCGCAGCCATAGCACTACCAGCACAATACCCACAATCTCATCACTTACCATCTCCCCAACAATCATTCAATCATAACCGTGCTCAGAAAAATCAACCATTTGACCCCATACCCGTGAAATATGCCGACCTGCTCCCTGCCCTACTTGCTAAAAATTTTGTCCAGACAAGGCCACCTCCCCCTGTGCCAGCAGTACTACCTCCCTGGTACCGCAGTGATTTAACTTGTGCCTTCCATCAAGGGGCCCCTGGCCATGATGTAGAGCGTTGCTATCCTCTCAAGAAAGCTGTTCAGGATTTGATCCGCAACAATGTGCTATCTTTCAAGGAAGAGAACCCTAACGTTCAAAGTTCGTCCTCTTCTTAATCATGGGTCCTTCGTCATTTTCAAGATTATCAAGAAGTTTGTCTCTAGGATCGCTAGGCCTTTTATTTTCAATTGCAATTTCTTTCTTGCCAAGCATTTACTTGCATTTTAAAGTTGTATCTTTTAATTAAAATTTCTAAACAATGAGCATGCATATTTTGGAATCCATCCATTCGTATTCACTCTTTTCTTGTGCCATCATAAACGGCGATATTTTTTTTATTTTCACTTTTCAAACTTGAGGGGAGAATGATGTAAATTAAATGTTTAAAATTACTGATATGTGCTTTCATTAGTAAGACCCGGTTGATGATGTAAGGCATTGTTTCACTTCCCAAACACTGGAGAAATAAGGAGATAATCCGTAGTCAACCCCTTTGAGCCAGAAGTTGGTGTTTCTTTCTTTTAAAAAAAAAACCCTTAATCTTGACCCGGGGCAGGGTAGTCTTTCAAATAATTCAATGACACATCCCAATACAAGAGGACAAATTTATTGAGATACAAAAAGTCATGAGTAGACAAAACTCACAATACATGTGACAGTCACAAACATCCTACACCAAAACAAAAAAACACAAACAAAACAACAACAAAAAGCCCGCTAGGTAAAAAGACTTAGGCAAAATTCAGGGCATCCCGATGGACCACAAAATCTGAAAGAATTGGTCCATGCAAAAATTAGGGATTAAGAGCAAATGTTGAAAACAAGCTTGTGAATGAAAAGTGACTGCCACTTCAAGAATCTCATCAAAGCTTCGACCAAAATGTCAACCTCAAACATCATTATCAAAAGAAATCCTCTTGTCAACCAAAGCATGTCTGATGAATTAATTGAATGTAGGAATGAAGGACATCAAAGAAGTGGGTGGGTTAAAACAGAATTTTGAGCCTAATAATCTTTTCTTTTCATAACCATGAACCAGGCCACGTTATAACCCTCAAAAGACCTAATTGAAGCTAGGTTTACTTTGAAAGCATAATCAGCAAAATTATTGTTAAAAAAACTGACTCCACCTGTTTGTTGAGTAACTATCTTTTACACACACCACATGTGTTTTACATAAATTTTCGCGATTCCAAAACTTGCATGTACATTACATCAGAAACATTTTTCAAAAGAAACAATTTTGTTTACAAATTTATATTTGGCATCAAAGAAATTCAATCAAATGGTCTAATCAAGGACGAATCAATTCAAAGCGCTCCTAACTTGGGGCAAATTACATCAGGAACCTGCCAATCCGGGGCAAGTCTTTATATACAGTGGCATATCCTTCAAAGATTCAAAGTCAATGTTTCACTCACTCGGGGCACCTGAAGTGGTTTCCAGGGGCAACCCAGATCTGCCAAGATAGTTGTTATGTCTCTTCCTCCTTGAGCCAATAATCATCAAGTTGATATTTTGGGATATGTGTGTTACTATAATATGCTGAGCATGTGATTCAACATTTCTCAGTTTGAATACTGAACTTGACTGTTCTCCGGTAATCTCCAGCAGTTGGTTATTTTCAAGAAACTTATATGAATTTCTTTTCCCCAGTGAAAGAAAAAGCTGAGACCCGTTTGGGAGGCTCATTCAACAGCAAATGGCATCTCCTTGAGAAGTTTGCATATCATCAGCAAATGGCATCTCTTGGAGAAGTTTGCGCATCAGCATATCGGTCTTGTTTCTTTCTGTCAAAAAAAAAAAAAGAGAAGAAAAAAGAAAAAAAAGCAAAAGGAAAAATAGCAAAAAAGAACAGCTTGCTAAGTTGAAAACCTGAAAAGGCGGCTTAGGCAAAAATGAGCGTCCCGGTGGATTGAAAACCCGAAAGGGCGGTCCAGGCAAAAATTAGGGGCAAAACAAAAAAGATATATATATTCCCGGTGGATTGAAAACCTGAAAGGGCGATCCAGGCAAAAGTTAGGGATTTCAAAAAAAAAGAAAAAAAGCAAAAGCATGACTGTTGAAACAAGACCATGAGAAAATATTCGGTTTCAGTGTACAAAATGGCGACTTCTGCCAGACCTCTGACCAATGGGCTTTACCCCAAGAAACAATCATTCTTACCATGGATCAACATACTATGCCGGGTTTTACCCCGAGGATCTGATTTATTTCACCTATAAGGACGCTGTCCCCAGCAGATAACTACCGAGTGGTTGTACGGATACGTCGGCCCAATGCTCATCTTATCTAATTAAGTCTTTGTCTCATCCAGTCATGTACAAATATCATTCAATCATACAAATACAATCATACATATACATACATATATACAATCATTCACATATTCATACATACGATCATACATACCTACATACATACAATTGTACATATACGTACATACAAACATACAATCATTCACATATGTATACATACATTCATACTTACATGCAACATACACACAAAATCATTCACACATACAACATTGACCATCATGTGTCTTGCTTCAATTCATTACAAAAAGAGTCATCCCCAGTGTATCTGGTCCAGAGATGTCTCCATTACATCATATTTCACAAAAAAGAGTCATCCCCAGTGAGTCTGGTCCAGAGATGTCTCCATCATACACATTCAAAGTAGCAGATTTTGCAAACAATCAACTGCAAACTTACAGTTCATTTCCCCAAAAGAAGTCATCTCCAGTGTGTCTGGTCCAGACAAATACACATTCTTGTCATGTCTCGCTCTCCCACAATGACAGCAGACAATTTATCCCCTCGTTGTGTCCTTACCATCCCACAATGTTGGTAGACACTTCCTTTACTTGTCCTTACCATCCCACAATGTTGGTGGACACTGTCTTTACTTCTGTCCGCACACAGGACTTTATCTGCTTATGTCCACACACAGGACTTTATCGCTTTCAGTCTTTACTTATGTCCGTACACAGGACTTTACCGCTTATGTCCACACACAGGACTTTACTGCTTTCTGTCTTTACTTCTGTCCGCACACAGGACTTTATCTGCTTATGTCCGCACACAGGACTTTACTGCTTTCTGTCTTTACTTATGTCCGTACACTGGACTTTATCTGCTTATGTCCGCACACAGGACTTTATTGCTTTCTGTCTTTACTTCTGTCCGCACACATGACTTTATCTGCTTCTGTCCGCACACAGGACTTTATCGCTTTCTGTCTTCATTACTCCTGTCAAATAATCTTCATTACATTCAAACACTTTGTAAATATAGCACTCATAAACATATCACTCATAAGCATAACATTCATAACATCATATCATAGCATTTTATAGTTCAATCTGGTCAAAAAATGGTGTACTCTGTATTTAAGTCTCTTCCACCGTCGAACCAAAACAAAAAACATCATCAAAAAAAATCATCTTTTTCTTTTTATCTCCGATGGAAGAAACTTAAATAGGGGCATCTGTCATACCCCATTTTTTGACCAAACGCTTTTATGCGTCTTTTTACGACGGATTTTTCTTTGTTCATTTCTGACGAAATTTCGGCAGAGAGGCATTTTAAAATACCTCATTTGGTTACATTTTATTTTCCCTTTATCTTTTTTTATTATTTCTTGTCTTTTATATTATTATTATTATTTATTTTCGTATTTATTATTATTATTAATATATATATATTTTCTAATTTTATTTTAATTGTTATTTGTGTATTTTTCCATTTTGGTGTTTTTTTTTAAAGAAGTCCAGATCAGGTTTTTTGTCCAGGCCCAAAGGGGCAATTTTGTCCAAATTGGGAAAATTTTATCTGCAAACCCTAAACATCTGACACAGTATTTATACTGTACTGTGCACAGTTTCCAAGGGGGAAAAAATCCAGACTCAGCCGCAGACTTCCTTTCCAAAAATCAAAAAAACAAAAAACAGAAATCAAATAATCAAAATCAAACCCAGAAAACCAAATCCCTCTCCATCGCATAATCATCAACCCAGAAACTCATTTACAGAATCAAAACCGAATCGAAACTTTCAAACACAACCCAGGAACGGTCATCATCATCCCTAAACTAAATCAAATCCATCTCGGAACCTTCATCATACACCGAAATCAAAACATCGAGACCCCATTTCTGTTTTCAAATCCAAACCCTCTTTCCCAAATCACAAATCGAATCAAAATCCAGGAAACGAATCCGAATCGAACCAAACAGAGAAAAACGAGATCAAAAACCGAAAACGAAAAGAAGAAGAATAGAAGAAGAAGAGAATCGTGATTCAGATCGAAAAATATCAAGGTTGATTTCGTTTTCTTTCCTTTTTTCTGTTGATTCGAATCCGGTCCATGGATTTAGTGTTTGTTTATTTTGAGTTTTGGGTTGAATTTAAGAGATAATTTGGTACTAGTTTGATGTTAAGTTGTTTTAAAAAATGGAAGTTTAGATGAAAACAGAACAGAGTTGAGAGGAAGGAGATGAGATTCACGGCCGCGGGTTGAGAGAGAAGAAGGAATCTCTGTTTTTAGGGTTTTATTTTGTATATATATAATCTGCTTACGATCCTGTGCGCGCAGGTGCACAGTCTTATGGTGCACCTGCGCGCCTATGGCCCTCTGATCTAAATCTAACGTCCCTGATCCTTTATTTCTATGATCAAATCAGAGCTGTCTGATCAATCAGACGGCTCTGATCTGATTTGCGTTTTACTTCATACACCTCCCCTCTGGGCCACGCCCCAGCTGGGCTTGGGCCCAGAGTTGCTATTTACACTCCCTTTTCTGTTTTATTTGATATTTGCACCCCCTCCTGTTTTCTATTTTATTTTTGCCTATTTAATTAATTATTTATTTTTAAAGACATTAGATTGTATTTTTAGGATTTGATGTAAAATTAAATTGCATAGCATCATGTTGCATTCATTTCATATTTATTTTTCTTGCAAATACCTTAGAATGTGATTAGGAACAAATGTACACTATAAATGAAAAAATCGCATCTCATGCATATTTATTTATCGCTTTCCGCAAAACGTTAGCATATTTAATTCCGAGGGAAAATGCACCGTTTTGATCAAAATATCATTACGGATTGTCTTCGTGCTTAATTAGCTTATTGCGACGTTTGTATCTTTGTTTCGCGCGCTACCTTTTTATTTTAACCCAATATTCCATTTTAAATAATTAGTCATTTTATTTTCGAAAATGAGGTCAACACCTCTTCAAAAATAGTTAGTCATTTTATTCTCAAAAATAAGGTCAAAACCTCTTTCAAAAATTCAACATAATTCATTTTCACATATCATCAAGCATCAAAAATATTTTGTCATCATACACTTTTCAAACTTTGGACTTTAAACCAAACGTTTCTTTTTACCGCGAAAACCTCGGATTTTAACCCGAGTGCTTTTTTACCGCGAACTTGGATTTTAAACCAAGTGCCTTGGACTTTAAACCAACGGCGTCTTTTATCGTGAAAACCTTGGATTTTAACCCAAGAGTCTTTTTTTATCGCGAACTTGGATTTTAAACCAAGTGCCTTGGACTTTAAACCAATGGCTTTCTTTTTCGCTAAAACCTTGGACTTTAACCCAAGTGATCCTTTTCTCGCCAAAAACCTTGGATTTTAAACCAAGTGCATTTTCTTCATTCATACATCATTAATCATGCATAAACCTTGGATTTTAAACCAAGTGTTTTTTATCACTTCAAACATTTTCTCAACAAACCTTGGATTTTAAACCAAGTGTCCGCGTTCTATTTCATAATCAAAACTTTAATCAATTTAATCATATAGACTTTTTTCACAAATTAACATCAATCAAACTCACATTTTGCCACTTTTGGCTTTTGGTATTTTAAAACCATTTTCAAAACCTTAAAATTAAAACAAACAAATTTACTCGTCTTTTTATCCCGAACTACGGTGGTTTGATCCCTCGGGTACGTAGGCATGAGACTTGTCTCTTCAATCAATAAAATCAACAAAAACATTTTTCTTTTTCCATCACTTTAAACTTCTTTTATCATCACTTTAATTCTCCTACTTATACATTTTTACAAACAATTAAAATAAAGCGCATAGATAGAATAAAAACAAGAGGTTCCTATAGAGTACTATAGATACTTAGGGTGCTAATACCTTCCCTTCGTATAACCAACCCCCGAACCTTGTTCTCTTAACAATAGGGTTTTTTCGAACTTTTTCCCTTTCCCTCGGATAAATTAAAAATCGGTGGTGGAATATTAATTTGCGATTCGAAGTTAATTAATAACTCGATATCCAAAAATCACCGCGACAATCTCCATCACGAGCTGGTTTATGATTTGTTTGATAAGACTTGGCGTCTGAAGGAGAGCATGAGGCTAGTGTTCATGAAGAGCTTATGAACCTGGCCTTTACTAAAGAAGAGGCAGTGACACATCGCATGAAGGTCTTGGAAGAGGAACTGAAGATGTTAGCCAAACAGAAAGAGGAACTTCGTGTGAGTAACAAGGATGAGATTTCTGCTTTGTTGTTCAAACGTCGTGAATTGGCTCGTCTAGAGATTAAGACGAAGACTAGGAGAGAGTCTCAAAAAAATCAATGATGATTTGACAACGTCTAAGAAGTACAAACGTGCCCTAGAGGATATGCAGACCATGGCGATAGACGCCATCCCTGATGTTTATATATAGTTTCCTTGCTTTGATGTAGTTTTCATTGTTGTTTTTCTTTCAGTAATTTGCCTTTTGCGATTTCCATTTTGTAATTCTCCTTATGTAATTTTCCCTTTTCAAGTAATGAAATGCAATTTCTTTCTCAAGTTTCTGCTCATATAAATGTTAGCACATAATAATAAAAATAAGAATAATATGAGATGTCTCGCCTTCCTAGGGCGAATGAGATGTCTCGCCATAGGCGAGATCACCATAGACTTAGGCAACGTTTGTCACGCCATAGATGGGATACCAAAACGGTTCTTCTTCCGTTATAATTTTGAATTGACAAATGTCAATCGTGTTTCCCACGCTGACACGCGTTTCGAGCCGTGGGTTTAACCAATGGGTAACTGAGCGTTTCCACTTTGCTGACAGTTATTACGTCTATAAATGGCTCTTTCTCCTTCCTCAATACTTTTTCCCAACTTCTCAACTTCTCCATAGTTCATAGTTTTTCTGCATTTTAACAAATTCAATTTCTTTCCTCTCTTTGTTCAAGTTTCGTAACAATCTAACTACTTTCTCTGCTTTTCAACCGCGTAATACTACAAAGGTACTTATTATTTTTCGTCTGTGTCCTTTTGATTTATTTCTATTTTCGTTTTAGTCATGGTTCTTTTACGCGAACTTGATGACGCGAAAGATTATCCCGCGGTTATTTACCCTGTGGGTTCCGATTGGGAACGTCAAGTACGTGCCCATTATACTTGGGCTGAAGAGAAGGCGTAAACATTAATGGTTACTATTATGAAATGTTTGGGTTTACTGTTAAGTCTAGTGATTTCGAATCTGGGTCTAGTGATAATAGTGGAAATGATAGCGATTGTGTTATTATTTCTCCATCTGAGTTTAGTTCTAAAAACCCTAACAATCGCTCTTTAATTGTTGCAGACTCTATTGCAACGATTTCTACTTCGATGGAAATTTCTTCTAGGTTTACCACTGATGAGTTTGTCTCTACTTTTAGACAGGCTGTTCAAGTATCTGGTGAAGGAGGCGAGAATAAGGTTGTGATTGACCCTGTCGCCGTGGGTGAGTTCGTGACCACTGTCAACGAACAAGAACCCCATTACTTTTACATGTATACCCATGTCCTCCAAACCCTACATCTTTGGCTTCCTTTTAACTTTTTTGAGTGTCAAATTCTAAGGGTTATAAATGTCGCCCCTTGTCAGCTTCATCCGAACAGTTGGGCATTTTTAAAAGCCTTTCAGGTCGCCTGTGAAGGTTTAGATCTAGTCCCCACTGCTGGGGTTTTCTTTTGCTTTTTTCATGTCAAGAACGTCTCTCCTCACTCAATCATTTCAATCAGTAGTCAGCCCAATAAAGGGCGTTTCTCTTTGTATGCCTCTAATTTTAAAAACTACAAGGACACTTTTGTCCGTTTTCGCTGTGGGGAGGGGTTTCCAGAGCTTATGTTTGATGCTTCTAGAAATCGCTTGTTCCCTTCTATTGGTCCTCTTCTCCTCGCTTCATTAAGGGAACTCGTCCTAGTACCCTTAATGAGTATGAGCGGTTGGCAGTCTCGGGACTTAGCAAATTTTAGGTGTTGAGTTCTGTTGAGCTTATCTCTAGGGAGGATAAACCTCAATCTCTTGGAGAGTATATGGGTGAGTGATTTCTATTATGTTGTTGTTACCTTGACTTCTGTTTCTAAATTTACTAACCTCGCCTTTGATTTTTTTTTTGTAGATTCAATGTCTACAGAGGGCAGCCTTGGTGAGGAAGGTGAGGGCCCAGAAGGCTGAGGCAGAACGTGCTGCCGCCTCTGCAGACGCTATGTCTCAGTTGGTGGTTGAAGAAAGTGGTGTTAAGAGCACCAAGAGGAAGAATTCAGAGGGGTCCGGGAGAATTCCCGTTGAGATCAAAAAGGTGAAGGTCACTGTGGTTGGCGAAGAAGAGGATGAGGGCGATGACGAGCCCCTCAAGCCCTGGAGGTCAAAGGGTAGAGGTATGTCGTCCCTTGGCTCCGGTGAGGGCGGCTCCAGCGCCGCTACTAAAGGCAAAAGAGCCTCAATCCCTTGCTGTCCTCTTAACCCCGAGGTCAAGAAAGGAAGGAAAAGCAATCTTTCGCCCAGCTTATTTACTAAGGACCTTGACTCTTTGGATGTGATTAACTACGACTTTCAGAAGTATGCTCGCACCTCCTCTCTTGCTGACCTCCCATTTGAGGACCTTAGGCAGGCGGCCTTGGATCACCACATTCAGGGCGTCTTGCTCACCTACTACCTCTCCAACCGTCAGGAGCATGAGTCCATTGAATTCAGAAACAAGATGGAGTCATCTGACACTAGCTTGAGTGCCTTGGAGAAGGAGTTCGCTGCGGCCAAGAGCAAGTTTGAAGAGGACTTGACTGCAGTGAAGGCTGAGCAGGAGGAGAAGGTAAAGGCGGCTATAAAGGCCAAAGAGGATGAGGTGGTGGCCTTGAAGGGAAAGCTGGTGACTGTGGAGGGCGAGCTCACTGAAGAGAAGGCGAAAGCCAAGACCCAACAGGAGGAAGCCGCTCTCAACGCGGAAGCTTTAACTGGTCGAATTGAGACGCTGGAGGTGGAGGGAGCGAGTCAATTTGACGAAGGGTTTAAGTTTGCTCTGGAGCAAGTGAAGGTGGCCTTCCCTGACGTGGATGCTGTTAAGTTGGGCGAGCTGAACTCCATCAACCAGATTGTGGAGGGCAAAATTGTTCCCTATGTGGCCCCTCCTTCTGAGTAGATTATGGTTTGTTTCTGGGTGACGTGTGTGCCTATTTTGTCATAATTATTTTGTTCGCCTTTAAGGCGATTTATTCCTGAACGTCTTGTTATTTTAATTATGTTTGTTTTCTACTTATTCTCTTTTCGCCTACAACTTTATAGTTTAGTTAAATGCATGTTATTTACTCTACGTCGCTCGCGCTTTTCTTTCCCTCGGTTGTAACGGTTTTAAAAATTAATTTTTCTTCTAAACTGCTCCACTTCCTTGAAAAGCGCACCTGAACACACTTCCCAAAGAGGTATAGTCAAGGGTATTAACTGTTTCTCCTAGAAACATGTGCTTGTACTTATCCTTTTTAGGGTTTCCTTAAAATTGCTATAAAAGGGGGCAATCTCATACCTAGGTCTTCATATCCCACAACTTTTCTTCTTCTTTCTTTAGTATCATGGAAAAATCTTCCAAGAAACAACATAGTGATCCCCTACGTAGGAGCTCTAGGGTTAAATCTTCTCAACCTCTTTCTTGCAAACCCAAATCTTCTAAGAAAACTTCTACTTCCAAAATTAAAAATTCCAAGAAACCTAAAAGTCAGGTCATATAGTGATAGAAAGCTCTGAATCTGACAAGGCCGATTCAGATTACGTTGAGTTTTTAAGGACTTACCGTCCTGAAGAAGAATCTTTGGATTCAGATCTAGAAGACTCGTAATTAACGGCAGAGTCCAAGCTAATTCCAGGGAAGGAGAAGAATTTCCCTTGTAACAAGGAGGGATAAAAATCCTCTTTGTGGAGGGTCCATCCCCGCCGGGTTTCCTCACTACGGTCTTGTGCCTCCTCCATAGTTTGGAGGAGGCACTCCCATCGGTCTTCCTCATTATGGCCTTTGGGTATTTTTCCTGTTTTTTCTATTTTCTTTTCTAGATCTAGGTTTATTGTAATGATATCACATCTGTATTCAGATTTGTATTGGAAACACTGTTATGTAATGATAAATCATACTTAATGAATGAACTTCTTTTGGCTTTATATTTTCTTGCCTATTTATTTTTCTTTCTGCTTTCTACGCAATTTAATATGTAACACTGTTTTTACAACGATTTAGATAATGACTAAAAATGGCAATACCTTGTTCTCCTGGGCGATGCATTTCCTCTTTGGGGGATCGCCTTTTGATTTTCTTTAATATGAACTTCTGGTGACGCCGTTTTTGTTCACCTGCAATTTTAGCTCGCCAAAGCCTTAGACTTACATGACGACCTTTAATAATTCACACGCCAAAACCTTAGACTTACATGACGGTGTTTGTAGATTTAACTCGCCAAAGCCTTAGACTTACATGACGGCCTTTAATAATTCACACGCCCAAGCCTTAGACTTACATGACGGTGTTTGTAGATTTAGCTCGCCAAAGCCTTAGACTTACATGACGGCCTTTAATAATTCACACGCCAAAGCCTTAGACTTACATGACGGTGTTTGTAGATTTAGCTCGCCAAAGCCTTAGACTTACATGACGGCCTTTAATAATTCACACGCCAAAGCCTTAGACTTACATGACGGTGTTTGATATATTTTTGTTACCGATGCCTTAGACTTACACGGTTTTTACTGGGTACTTGAATTCACCAGACATAATATTTTTGACATCGATGCCTTAGACTTACACGATGCAAAACTGGGTTCTTAAATTCGCCAGATAAAAATCACACGTCAAAGCCTCAGTCTTACATGACGGTGCCGGCATCATATGAATCTTACTACCGGAAAATGAGCTGCCAAATCCTTAGACTTACATGGCGGCCGTTATAATTCACCATCAAAGCCTTAGTCTCACATGATGATGCCAGTATTATATATTTCTTTTCTCCTAGATTTTTCACACACCAAAGCCTTAGACTTACATGGTGGTGCTGATATTATATAATTCTTTTTTACCAGATTCTAGCTCGCCAAAGCCTTAGACTTACATGGCGGCCTTTTTTTTTTTAGCTCGCCAAAGCCGTAGACTTACATGGCGGCAATAATAATTCACTCATCAATGTCGTAGACTTATATGATGGTGTTAATTTCCCTGTGGCTGAGGCCTTAGACTTACACAACGTTGATCTTCTTTTTCTCTTTTTTTTTTTGTTTATTTTTGCAATTTTGCTGAAAATTCATAAATGAAATAATTAAATGACACACTGCAATCTTTCTGAAAACTGTGGGCCTCAATAAAAACTCTTGCAATTGCAAGAGAAAAGAGTGTCTCACTGTTCTTTATTCATCAGCTTCTTGATTTCAGTATACATAAGATATAAAAGTACATAAAGTAGAGATGTAGCTCATCTATCCTAGTGTATTGAAAATCAAATGTAAACGTGAGCTCGTCGTGGCGAACTCACTCACTAACCCTTTCAGCTCTAATAGAATCTCAAGTTGGCGACGTTCCACGTTCTGGGTAGGGTCTCGCCTTCCATAGATTCTAATCTGTAAGCTCCTCCTTCAAATGCTTCCTGAATTCTGAAGGGTCCTTCCCAGTTAGCCGCCATATTTCCACATTTATCTCTACCCATGGGTCTCTTCAGAACTAGATCGCCCTCTTTGAACTTTCTAGGGATGACTCTAGTGTTGTACCTTCTCGCAGCTCTCTGTTTGGTATAGAATTCTCTGAAGTGAGCCTTCTCTCTCAATTTTGGGAGCAGATCCAAACTCTCTTCTAGGGCGGCGTTGTTTTCCTGCAATGTTAACGTATCCCTTCTCCAAGTGGAGGGTTGTATCTCTACTGGTATCTGTCATACCCTAATTTTTGACCTAAGATCCCGCCCCATATCCATATGTCATACATTTTTGTTCGGAATATTTTACGCTCTTTCAAATGAAATTTTGACAGAGAGGTATTTTAAAATACCTCATTTTTTGGTTTTTGGTCTGATTGTCCTTGTGTCCATTTTATTTTATTTTTTTTATTTATTATCATCTTTTTATGCATTATCATTACTATTATTATTATTATTATTATTATCCCCATTTTCTTCTTTACTTTTTTTATTTTATTTTTCGTTTTTATTTTTTTTCTTTATTTTTTTTATTATCAAAAATCAAAAAGTCAAGGTCAAAAATTTTGAATTTTGAGATTCACGGATCAGCCTTCAGTCTGTCTTCTTCCCCAAACGGGGAGATTCCTTTCAACCATGGAAAGCATGTCTTTGCCTTTCCTCGATCAATCATCCAAAACCCTAAAAAAATTTTGGGTTATAAAACAGAACAAAATTTCTCAGAAAAAGGGGGATGGCTCAGCCGCATAACACAAACCTCAAACCCTAACCCTTTTTTTTTAACAGAATCACAAATCCAACAAACACCAAAACGGAACAACCATTTTCACTAACCACCACCATCTTCAAAAAACCACCATTAAAACCTCACAACCCAAAAAAAAATCAAAATACGTCCCTTTTTTTAAAAACAAACAGAACAAAAAAATATCAAAATACGTCCCTTTTTTTTTTAACAAACAGAACCAAAAAAGTACAACAAACCTCTTTTTTTTTTTTTTTCCAAAATCGAAAACAGAAAAAGAGTAAGAAGAAGAATAGAGACGAAGAAGAATCAAAAAAGCACCAAAGGTTGTTTTTTTTTCTTTCGATCTGGCTTTTGGGGGTTGGTTTTGATTATTTTGAATTTGGATTTGGGTTTAGGAGGTAATTTTGAATAGGTTTGATGTTAAATCTTTTTTGAAAAAATGGAGTTTTGGTGGTTGAGATGAGAAAACCGAGAGAAAGAGAGAGGTTTAGGGAGGCTGCGGCGGAAGAGAGAAGAAAAAATGGAAAAAATGAATTTTTTAGGGTTTTTAGGGTATATATACCCTGACCCGATCTTGTGTGCGCTGGTGCATGGCTTTACGGTGCAACAGCGCACCTAAAACCGTCTGATCTGATCAAACGCTCATGATCACTCCATCACAGTTTCCTCCTGATCAGATCAGGGACGTCTGATCAATCAGACGGCCCCGATTTCGTTTTTCTATCTGTTTGGCAGAAATGTTGCGCCTATGGGCCCTGTTGGACTGGGTCTAGTCCAGTTTGCTATCCACACCCCCTGTCTTGTTGTTTGCATCCTTGCTTTATTTTTTTAATTTATTTGTTTGTTCTATTGTATTTATCATCATTTAATTTATTTATTTGTACATTATTTACATGTTGTATGCTATGTTTAAATGTCAAAAATGTCAAAAAATATGCAACGTTATTTATCTTGTTTATTATTGCTTAAATATAAAAAATGCAAAAAATGTGTATTGTGTGATTTATTTTGTTTAAGTCCAAAGGAAAGGGGAAATGTTTTTGTTAACCTCGCGTTACGATTATTTTTTGCGCTTTTGTTTGTTCACTATTTTGGACCTTGAAATAAAATTATTTTTATTTAAATAAAAAATAATGAAAAAAGGAGTGGTCTGGCGGATGACTTTCCACTCTCCGGTTACTTCGGATTTCCTGCCGGATGGCTTGCGGTCCGAATAATCGACGTTCTAAAAAAAAAATACTAATTTTCTTAAAAATAATAAAAAAACCAAAAAATTCAAATATTTTCAAAAAAGAAATCTTTTATAATAAACCTCGACTTTCGTCGAGATACTTTTTTCAAATAATGCTTTAACACACTTAAGCATATTTCAATATTTTCAAAAAGACTAAAAAATACAAAACAATCCAAATCTTTTGCCGCTTGGCTTTTCAATTCAAACTTTTTCTCAAAAGAGTTTAGATGTGAGTCATCTCGAGCTGGAAATCCATTTCCCCACGACATATGGCAAGAAAAAATAATAAGTTTTTTTAGTATGTTCCTGGCGGATTAAAAAGGAGTTTAAACTTAAGATGACGACTCGTCTTTCTTCCTAAAATCAATCAAACAAACCACTTTACAATTTTTACCCCGAACTACGAGATTTTGATCCCTTACGGGTACGTAGTGCAAAAGATCTTGTGTCTTCCCAATTCAAAATTAATAAAACTTTTTTTTTCTTTTTTTTCTTTAAATATCCAAAATTAATAAAATATGATCTTTCATCATCACCCAATCATTTATAAGCAAGTTTTACAAGCAAAATATTTTTAGCACAAAAATACATATTTCAAGAGGTTCTCGTAGAGTACTACGGATACATAGGATGCTAATACCTTCCCTTTGTATAACTAACCCCCGAACCTTAAATCTCTAAAAATTTTATGGGTTTATTCGATCTTTTCCCCTTCCCTTGGATAAATTAAAGTTCGGTGGTGAATCATAATTTTTGAGAACCAAAGCTAACCAATAGCTTGGCGTCCGAAAATCACCGCGACAGTATCATAGCATATGCTCCATAACCATGGTGAAGGGTGGTTCCCCTGTTGACGATTGTGGCGTTGTGTGATATGACCACAATATCGCAGGAAGGTGTTCCACCCAACTTTCCTGTTTTTGAGGTAACTCTTCTCTTTAGGGCTCTAAGGATAACCTTGTTGGCTGACTCTGTCTGCCCATTGGCCTGGGGATGTTCTACAAAGATGAAAGTATTTTGAATTTATTTGCCTCTGCAGTATTCTACCACTCTTTCACTGGCGAACTGGGTGCCATTGTCTGAGACGATGTATTTGGGCAGCCCAAACCTGCAAATGATTTTCTTCCAGTAGAATTTTAGTACCTGCTCTGATGAGATACCTGATATTGGTTCTGCTTCAACCCATTTGGTGAAATAATCAACTTCTACAATGATCCACCTCGCTTAAGCTGTAGATATGGGAAAGGGTCCCAGAATGTCCACCCCCCACATATAAAATGGCCAAGGGGATAGAACTTACTTTAACGGCTCGCCTGACGCGTGATGAAGGTTTGAATAGCGCTGGCATCTGTCACAGGTGCTGACATGTCTCGCCGCGTCGTCATGTAGATTAGGCCAATAAAACCCAGCCCTCATCACCTTTCCTGCTAGGGATCTGGAACCAATATGACTTCCACACGAACCTTCATGTACCTCTTTCAGGATCCTGCATGCCTCCGTGTTACTCACACATAGAAGCATGGGGGCTGAGAATGCTCTCTTGTAGAGCTTGCCTCCTACCAACGTATACCACGCCGCCATTTTCTCTACCTTGGCGGCCTCATCTCTCGTTAGGGGGAGGGCGTCCATTCGTAAATATCTAATTATTGGACTTCGCCAATCTTCCTGCTCTACCACCATTGCTATTTATGTCTCATTTATGCTTGGTGATTTCAAAGTTTCTTGAATGACAGTACGGTGATTACCTGACTTCTTCGTGCTGGCGAGTTTAGCTAATAGGTCTGCCCTTGCATTTTGTTCTCTAGGCACATACGTTAACTCGAACATGGAGAATTGCTTTGCCATTCCTTTAACTTTTTCCAAGTACTTGGCGAGTTGAGGATCCTTGGTCTGGAACTCGCCGGATACCTAGTTGGCGACCAGTTGTGAGTCGCTTTGCACCTTCAGCTCTTGTACTTCCATTTCCTTAGCCAGCTTCATTCAGGCTATCAACGCTTCATACTCCGCCTGGTTATTGCTCGCCTTGAAGGCGAATCGCAGTGATTGCTCTATAAGTATTCCATCAAGCCCTTCTAGGACAACTGATCAGTGCATTTTAATGCACTTTTTAATCCCGCTATGCTATGGCAATTTTATGACTTCTCCTGCTATTTTAGTGTATTTATCATGTTTTGTGTTTAGAGTCTAGTTTTGCTATTATTTATGTTTTGCTATTTATTTTCGTAATAAATAGTAATTTGACACCTTCTCATTGTGCAGACCATAACTTGACCTATGAATATCGGATTGAGGCGCGCGAAGATGCGTTGGAAAGCTAAGAGAAAGAGCTACAACTTTCATGTTGAAGCCGAAAGCCAATTTGGAGCGCAAAGGAGTCATATTTACTCGTCATGTTTCAGACATACAAAGATTTAATTATTCTCAACATAACTTATATTTTTCGGCCCAATTGTTTTGTGGCCCGTTTTGCTTGCTTTATAAAACCGAAATCTGACCTAGGTCAGGGGGACAAAATTCACGCACTCTAAAAATACAGAAAAGCTTCTTCCTTGTTATGGGGAACTAAAACCCTAGGTTGATTCATCGGTAAAGGAAACTTAAATTTGTATTCCTGAGGTTCAGTTCTAATAATAATATCTTTCTTTCATATGTCTATTGCTTTCTTATATCAGTTTCCTATGGTTCATTTATCAAACTCAAATTCTTTATTTGATGCTTAATCTATTTCGTATTTGTGTCTTCGAGGTTATTCGAATAGAGTCAACGCTTGTTTTAATTTGTTCGAATAGAAACTGATAGAGATTATGGCGCTTAGCAATAGGGATGGCCGAATTTTGTAATGATATCAACCATGTTCTTAGTGACGCTTGTTCACTGCCCTCAGTTGGTTGAACGCATTCTTTGCTTAATCGAATGAAATTCTACGAACCTGATAATCGCTTGTATAATCAGTTTTGTACTAGCCGAGCATAGACTTTGAATGAATCTACTTTAGTAACCTGTGATGGATTAAACAATTGAAGTTTGCCTAAACCAATGGATCGATCATCTTTAATTAATTGAATTTCTAATACTCTTTCGATCAGAACAAACCAAAACCCCCCATCTAACTGTGTTATTCATCGTTCTTATATTTACTAATTATCAAATCAGAGGTCCTTGTGAAACGACCAAGGTTAACAACCTTGTACTAATATTTAATTAAAACATATTTTGATCACGACTGATCAACAACGCCAGCTCCGCTGCCTCTTAGGTTAGATGACCCATCCACAGAGAGAGTCCATGCCACCATCCTTCCGACCAGGTCTGGTTTGCGCAACACGTTCTTAATGGGGTATTCGGTCTTCACTACTACTTGATGGCTTTGAAAATACTGTCGCAGTTTTCGGGCTGTTATTACCACTGCTAGGCACAACCTTTCAATTTTCTGGTATCTTGTTTCTGCCCCTCGTAGCGTTCTGCTCACGAAGTAAACAGGTTTTTCTTCTCCTCCAACCTCTTGTACCAGCGCCGAGCTGAGCGCTTTCTCAAATACTGCCGGATATAGATATAATGTTTTGCCCTATTCAGGGCGAGTGAGGATAGGGGGTGAGGCTAAAAATACCTTTAATTTTTGGAACGCCTCCTCACATTCAGGACTCCATGTAAATCTCTCGCTCTTTCTTAACGTGGGGAATAAATGGCAGGCCTTCTCACCCGAACAAGATAAAAATCTGGAAAGTGCTGCTATCCGCCCCGTTAGTTATTGTACTTCTTTAACGGAGGTAGGACTTCTCATGTCGATGATGGCTTGACATTTATCTGGATTTGCATCTATCCCTCTATGAGTATGCAGAAAACCTAAAAGTTTACCCGCTTGGACTCCAAAAGAGCACTTGGCCGGATTGAGACGCATATTATATTTCCTGAACGATTTCAAAATGTCCTCAAGATCCTTATCATGCTCGCCTTCTTTCTGAGTCTTGACTATCATATCGTCAATATATACTTCCAGATTCTTCCCTATTTGTTCCACGAACACTCTATCCATCAGCCGCTGGTAGGTGGCTCCTGCATTCTGCCAAAGGGCATAACATTGTAAAAATAGTTACAGGTGTTGGACATGAACGTTGTGTGCTGGGCGTCCATGGGAAGCATCTTGATTTGGTTGTAACCAGAGTAGGCATCCATGAAACTCAATGTTTTGTAACCTGATGCTCCATCAATCAACCTGTCAATGTTGGGCAGGGGATACAGATCCTTAGGGCATTCCTTGTTTAGATCCGTGAAATCAACACACATTCTCCACTTGCCGCTCGCCTTCTTTACCATTACCACATTTGCTAACCAGGTGGGATATTTGATTTCCTCTATGAATCTCGCCTCTTTCAGTTTGGCCACCTCCTCAGTGATGGCTGCTCTTCGCTCCTCTCCAACTTTCCTTTTTCGTTGAACCACTGGTTTGTTGACGGGCGAGATGAACAGTTTATGCGTGATTACGCTCTCGTCAATTCCAGGCATGTCTGATGGCTGCCACGCAAACAAATCCCTATTGTTGCGCAGCAGGGTGACGATTCTCTCTCTTTCCTCTGGTTGGAGGCTTGTTCCAATATTGGTCGTCTGATGTGAGTACTCGCCAATTTGGACTTGCTCCAGATCTTCAATTGGACTGACTTTTCTGTCATGGAATTCTTCCCTTGGATCCAGATCCGTGACGTTGACCATGTTTATAGTTCGCTCTCCGCTAATTAGGGGCAAGACATGCTTGGATGGTCTGTGCCGGATTTTGAGACTTGACTCATAGCACTTCCTTGCTAGGACTTTATCGCCTTTAACCACTTTGACTTTACCATCGTTTAGAGGGTATTTGATGGATAAGTATAAAGTGGACATGACCGCGCCTAATGCATTGAACGCCGGTCTCCCAGTGATAATATTGTATGAAGTGAAGAGTGTCTTAACCACCAAATATCTAACCTTGATTGTCTTGGCGTTTTCATTCTCACCGAATGTAGTGTACAGCGTGATGTGACCCATGACGTCCACTTGCTCGCCGGCAAACCCTACTAACGTGCCGGAGTAGGGATTCAACTGCTCATCAGATAGGTGCATTGCCGTATAAGCATCCCAGTATAAGATGTCTGCTGAACTGTCTGAGTCAATGAGGACTCATTTGACGTCACAATTAAGAATTTGAACTTGTATCACCAAAGGATCGTCATCGTGTGGGAGGATATCTCGTGCGTCCTCCGGGTTGAACGAGATTTCTGGAGTGCGGGGAAGAGTTAAACTTCCCACCGAGCATATTTCAAACTTTGACTTCCTGACATAACGCTTTCTGGCCGAGGTGGACTTGCCTCCTGCTGCGAATCCACCGGATATGGTGTTAACCGCTACCCGTTGCTTCTCTCCTTTGTTTCTTCCATCGCCCTCGCCCTTCTGTTGGTTAGGCGTTTGTTTCGGGAGGGCGATTTGACCCTTGGCGGCGTCTTCAAGGAATTTCCTCAAATGGCCGCTTCTGATCAAATCCTCAATTAAATCTCTCAAACGGAAACACCTTTCAGTATCATGACCCTTACACCTATGGTAAGCGCACCACGCCTCAGTGTCTGGTCCCATGATGGTGTTGTGCATCCTGGGATGAGGTAAAGGTGCCAAGCCTGCTTGTAAAATTCCGTGCAACACGTGCACTCTTGCCTTGTTTAGCGGCGTATATTCTCTATCCGCTGGGTGTCGCCTGTAGTGTGGATAACCCATTCCTCCAGCCGAGTTAGGAGGGTGGTAGGGCTTAGCACGATACCCCTGTTTGTGAGTATCGTGGTTTTGCCAATTTCTCTATGGCTGCGAATTTGATCCTTTGCCATTGTTGTTCCTTGAATCCTTTTCTTTAGCATCTCTGGAGCGCTTCTCTGCGTTGCTCTCCTCACCCTTAATGTAGCAACTGACTCTTTTGATTACCTCTTGCATCGAGGGGGGAGGCTTCTGTGCCAAAGATTCGTTGAAATGTCCAGTCTTCAACCCGTTGTGAAAAGCTGCCACAAACATTTCCTGATTTGGGTTTGATACCGTGATCGTTGCTTCGCTGAATCGAGCTAGATATTCTCGAAGAGTTTCAGCATAATTCTGTCGGATTGTGAAAAGACTAGTTGCTGTAACTTTGACATGCTTGGTTCCAGAGAATTGATGTATGCACTTCTTATGAAAGTCAGCATAAATTTCAATGGAATTGTTGGGTAAGTTCATGTACCAACGTAGTGCAGCATCTTTCAAAGTCCCTGACACGAGTTTGCACCTCAAATGCTCTAGTGCTCCAATGATGGCAGTTTGAGTTCCCACAGCCATCAGATGCTCCACAGGGTCTGTCTTACCATCAAAGGTTGGTAAGTGGGGTGATTTGAAGTTATCTGGGACTTTGAAATCCCAGAGTGACTGACGAAGGGGCTGAGATTCAATAAGACTCTCATCATCAGAATCTACATTTTGCTCAGCTCTTTCTTTTTCCATTGTAGTAACTTTCTTCTGCAAGATTCTGATTTCTTCCATTGCAACCTGGATTGAAGGACTATTTCCATGATTGGCAGCCATGGTTTCTTCTCTGCTTGCAGCGTTGCTTTCTCTCTAAGTGATAGGCTGGGAATCGTTTTATCGCAGCCCCACGGTGGGCGCCAAAATGTTCCGGTGAACACTTAAAGGGGTGTTAAAAGTAATGATATTGGACCGTCAAAATAACAAATAATCAAGTATATGATTTCAAATGTCTTTTAGTCCGTCCTCTTTTTCATCAATGTTACAAGTATTTATAGGGTGTACAGGAAGAAAGTTCTTCCCGCCCCTTTCCTTCGTTGGCCTGTCCCACGTTCCTGCTATACATTTGATCACATGGGAAGATGGCAGTTATGGTGAAGAATGGGGGAATCATGGGATCGTGGGTATCTTGCCCACGCGGTCATGTCTCGCCCTGAGTGGATGACTCGCCATTCTGGTTCTCGCCCTTATGGGAGGTTTGGGCTTGATTCTCGCTTATGTATTGAGCCGTTGTATTGAGCCGTTGTACAAATTAATAATTAATGTTTGGGCTTTTGCTAAATATACCCTTTACATTTACTACCGGTCCAGCTACCTAAGTTGCAGTTACGTTATAAAAAAATATAGGGTAGGTTGTTCCGCTACCTAAGTAGTAGACATGAGTATTTTGATAACATCGTAGGGCGCACGAGAAAATAGATAGGATGATAAAAGTAAATCTCAGAAGCAAAATGGGACAATACCGACTTGTGAATTTCATTTTATTAACGTTTGAATCCTAAATCACGAAACATGACTCGAACACTAAAACTCAAGCAGATATTTTTTATGCGAGGAGCAACGGGTCTAAAAGAATTCTTTTATATTTACACACCCCTAATTTGGAGGTGTAGGTCGCAACAAACCCATGACTGTATCCATGGGCCGAACATTCCAACAGAGAAGCCCAATTACTTTACGCCACTCCGCCGTTCTTCACAAACCAGCGCAGTATCACAGTGCACTTTCACACTGAAAACGAAAACAGAGCAAGGCAAAAACGGTTACAGAAAAATGGTAGCTATGGCAACCGCAAAGAGAATCGAAACCTTCGAAGATTTCGTTAAAGTTCACGGAATTTTACTCGCCGCGTCGGGGTTGCCGGAGTCACTTCACCGCCGTCTCTTCCAGAAACTCTCCACTGAAACCTTTGACGGCGGCGAACATTTCCAGATCGAACCTTGTGAAGATAACCGCATGAGACGCCTCGTTTTGACGTCGGATTCCATGGCTAAAAACTCCAATGTCTTCCTCATTGATCATGCTTGGACTTTCAGACTCTCCGACGCTTACAAACAGGTCCTCACCTTCTTCTTCTTGTAGCTCAAATTTTGAATTTCTAGGGTTTCATTTTGTGTTAACTTAGTTCTTTTTAGTGGTTTTAGCTGCGTGAGGTTCCGGGATTAGCAGAGAGGATGAGTTCATTGATGTGTGTGGATATTGACACGAATTTGGATGGTGAAAATGATGTGAATGATGTTGATGATGAAGCTTCGCGAGAGAAGCTCGGTGTTGTGGAAATAGTGGAGAGTGAGGTTTTAGAGGCAAAAGAGAAAGGTGATGGTACATTGAGATGGTTGGAGCTTGATGATCTTGATATTGATGATGATATGTTTCTCTCATTGGACTTACCTGCTAGATTTCCGGTTTGTTACTCTCTTTATCTTGTTTTACATTTTATTGATATTTGATAGCGATACTTACTTTCTATAGATTCTAATATTTTGATAGTGTGGTATTGTACATTGAGAGATTAGAAATCATGCTTATTAAGCTTAGGAACGTTATACTATGACGAAATATTGATATGATATGAGTTTAATTTCAGTGGTAAGATGGTCAACATTATTAGTATTATTTAGCATATGTTTGGTTCAGCCGTACACAATCGTCACTGTGTTTAGAATTCTTCCACCTTGATTTTTAGGCTTTGTTGGCAATGTCAAATTTTGAGCTTATAACTGATAAGCTTATGACAAAAAAAAAAAGACTCGTTTGATATTTTATTTTTTATTTTTTTTATTTCACGAGCTTATAGCTTGGAGTTTATTTTGATAAGCTAATTCAATTAGCTTATAGCTTATCATTTTTTCTCTCAATTTTAGCCCTATCATCTCTTGCATAAAAAAAAAATTAAATATTAATAGAGCATGTCTGTTTTATCTTATTTCATATCTATAAGCTAGCTCAATCACTAATTTTACCGAGTACTACTACAAATTTATACATCTAGCTTATCCCCCTATAAGCTAGCTTCTACATTATTCGTTATAAGTTCATCTACTATAAAATAGCTTATTTTTTTGCCAAACAGAGCCTTAGAAACTCTTATTTGTAGCTTCTGGTCAACCGTGATTTTTCAGTGCAATTTTGGTGTTTTCCAAACACACTTAGTATTCAATTTTCTTGTTACTTAAGCTCCTGTTATTTTAGATGTTGCCAGACAGTTTAGTTTCATGTTTCTTTTTTATATTATTCCGAGTTCTGATACACTATCCTCCCCTTTCAGAATTTAGTGGCACTTAGCCTATATGGAAACAAGCTTACAAGCGCTGAACTGGTTGTTCAAGAAGTTACCAAATTTAAACATCTCAAAGGACTCTGGCTGAACAATAATCCGGTTCTTAAAAATGGGTAAGTTTTCTCATATTTTTGAAATTTTCTTAAACCATAATATTCTTTTTTGGTAAGTCCTTGCTGTTAAGGAGAACTAAATTACTTTAATTCTAGCGATGGTGAGCTTGCAGATATTTTTCTCAAGGAATTACCAGAACTGGAGATTTATAATTCAACATTCACAAGAAATTTTGCGGAGTGGGCGTTGGGCTTTTGTGCAGATATATATGGAAAGGATAACCCAACAAATGCTAATCAAGCTGACAGTCCACTGCTGAGTGCATCTAATCATGACATTTCAAATAGAAACGTTCACAATTTGATCAACAAGGTTGAACCTTTTGTTATGCTTATTTTCTATCTCCTTAGCTTATGTTTTTTAAAGTATAAATAGACTTAAACATATTATTTTACCGGATACATTTTGATTGCCGGAGTTCAAAAATGTGATAATTATTAATCTCTCCTTGAGTCTATGATCAAGAGATGCTCAATGGTAAACAAAGCATAACCAATAAAAGATTTTATCACACGGAAGTGCCACGTCATTATTTCCAATTCCATATCTGTATGTTTTGATCTAAATATTTTGATGATTCCCCCATTTTGTCAGGAATTTTCACCCAGTTGTTTGCCATCCCTTTCTTACTTGAACATTCGTGGAAATCCATTGGAGCAAAATTCAGTTTCTGACTTGTTAGATCTGCTGAGGCAATTCCCTTGCTTACGTTCATTGGAGGTACTTTGATTTATATTATCACAATTTTTCTGCCCCCAATTGTCTCTGTTATTTATTTAATTTTTTTTATGTCCATTCTCTTGTAACCAATGTTTTGACCTTTGGGAATTTGAGCAAATTTTTAGGTCGATATTCCCGGTCCTCTTGGAGGAAGTGCCATTGAAATTATGGAATCTCTTCCAAACATTTCTGAAATAAATGGTATTTCTGCATCCAAAATATTGGAAACTGGAAAGCATGTTATTGATTCAGTGCTTCTTCCCCGTCTTCCTGAATGGAATCCTGATGAGCCTATCCATGATCGTATTATAAGCGCAATGTGGCCATATCTAATGACATATAGACTTGCCAATGAAGAAAAGTTAGACGAAACCTCTGTATGGTATGCATTTGTACTTGTTTAACTTTCTTTTGATCAGTATATGCTTTTTAAGATATGAGTTTTTGTACGTCTTGTTGAAATACACAAAATTTCATCCAGGTTGCCTGATTTGTAATTTATTGTTGGAATAACTTGAATCTGGCTCAATGTTTGATCATTCAGATTGTTGGGTTCAGTACATTATATGAAACATATGATCAACTTGGAATTTCCCAAAAAATAAACAAAACTAACAGCCCATTGTTTTGGATAATTTTAGGTATGTTATGGATGAATTTGGTTCTGCTTTGCGGCACAGTGATGAGCCAAATTTTAGAGTGGCGCCTTTTCTTTTCATGCCGGAGGGTAATCTGGCATCAGCTGTGAGGTTTTCTTCTATATTTTGCTTTTTAGATTTGTGCTATGATGTTGAAGTCGTAATTTCATGATCTAGGATACCTGCTGACTCCTGCTTTACTTATGATTGAGCTTGCGTAATCTGTAACATATTTTCTAAATAATTGTTTTTATTATAGCTTTTGCTCCTTAATTCTTGCTCATTAAGATATAACTTAATTACCTATGTAGCTCATATTAGTGACTTCTAAGTGTGAAACTTTATCCCCATTCCTTTTAATGAATTACACGTGTTGCATGGCATGACCTCTGAATTTTGATAATTCATAATTAGTCACTGTACAAGTAGTAACTCCTCCCACTTTTCTCAGCTTTTCTATTCTATGGTCAACTCGGAATGTTTGTAAAGGCGATGAATGCACCCGTGACTATCTTCTTGGTATTGGGGAAGATAAACAGCGTTCTGCCAGACTTACTGCCTGGTTCCATACCCCAGAGAACTACTTTATCCAAGTATTTCTTCTATTACTAAGACGGATTATGTGGTTAAAAATATACCATACAAAAGTTTTGTGGAAGTTTGAAGCTAATCTATTTACTACTTTCAGGAGTATGCGAAGCACAATCAGAAATTGCAATCCACAAGTTTAATACCACCCACTGTACAGTCTTCTGAGAGAAGTATTCGTCCACATGAAGGGCGTCCTTTACGGGTTTACACAGATATACCTCACGTGGAGGAGAACTTGACTCATCCTGAGTTTGCAATCAGTAAGTGGACTGCATGCATCTGATAGATACTGGTTTAAATTCTAGAGATCAACAGAATAAAAATAATGAAATTTTATTGCATATTCTCCTCCAACTATTTCAATAGCTGTTCCATTTATTAGTTTTCGTCCATACTTTGTTCCTTTTTCTTAGGTTGCTTTAAAAAAACCACAAACAGAAAGGGAATTAGAATTACTCACTTTGTTTATTGATAACAAAAAGAAAAAAAGGGTTACGCAAGGAAGCTATCCTTCCCTCACACTGGAATAAAACCAGTCAATTTCTTAATAAAGTTCAGAATTGCCCATAGCAGAAATACTAACAGAAAACATAAAAGAGCTAACAACCTAACGACTCTGACTGACCCCTAACTACTTCCTATCCCACAAATAGAGGTTTATGTATCATTACAAAACTTCCTTCTATAATAAACCCTTTAGATCTTATCAGTAGGCATAGTATATTGACTAACACTTTTATTGTTCTTCAACCCTTGATCTTCAATTCTGTTTTTGGAAGATATCAGTCCCATATTATCGAAGGGTTTTGATCATAATTGGGTTGGAACTGTTGGAGCATCACTTCTCTCATAAGCTTTCCCAGGTTTCCTTAGGATTGCTAACCTCCCACCACTTGTACCAATGTGGAAACGTTCACCTGGTGCTTCCATGCCCATCATTTTCTGAAGTGCTTCACAAAATGGATTATCCACCAATATTCCTTTGAAAATCCACAATCTGTATATATCCCTCCTTGAATGCTTTCCTTAAGCTTGCAAATATCCTCTGGAAATTTTGAATTTACTCCTTGATCAATCTACACACAGTTTCCCATTTCTTTGGAGCTTCCATACTAGTTGGAAGGTATTACTGGTTCAGAATATGGAGGCAAACAAAAAGAAAATAAGCAAATTTTATCATAAATTCTCCGCTACTAAACTCGGGATCAATGCTTATCCAGGTGAAGAAGAGCAGGATGACATAATGATGTCTTCCCCAGGTATTTGAGGTGGTCTCTCCAAAGTCCCACCCAAAACTGATCAATCAACTAAATTACTTCCTCTAGCTTCTTTGCCTCTATTAAACAACCTAACTAATTAATTACTCTTAACCAAGGTTGTCAGAATCGAGTTTTTACCTTAACTCCTTTTTTCTAGGTAAACTCGACTTGTAAAATCGTACGAGTTTACCTAAAATTAAAATAATATTAAATTTATTATGTATATGACATATACTAATATAATGCTATAAAAATGACAATATTTCAAAATATTAACTTAATTATAAAGCCAATATTGTCAAAAAAACTTAATTATAAAGCCAAAATATACCAAATTACCATATAAATAGCATGGATTTGGATCCTCTCCAATTTTCCTTTTTGTGAGTGTGGAGAGAAATTAATAATAAAAAATAAACAAGTGACGATGAGAGAGAAAGACACAAAAAAAAAATTGGAGAGGGAATTGGAGAGAAAAAATTGGAGAGGATCCAAATCCAAATAGCATCATGTTCATAAACTTGCTTTGAAGGCTTGAGCATATTGCTTGCTTGAAGTTTCAAAGTTTAGATGAAAATGAAAGGAAAAAATCATAGTGAAAGATAGTGAAACTTTCACATTTTAGCTTCCAAACAAAAACATGGTGGTTTTTTTTCTTCCAAAAAGTGTAGGGAAAGTTGTCTCATGGGCCGGAAAAAATGAAATTGGGCTAGAAAGGGAAAAAAAAATTGATAAGGTAAACTCGGAAAAAACAAGTAAACTCGCCCGAGATTACCCGATTTTAGCATTTTCACATCGAGTTTACTCGGTTAAACTCGTTTTTTTTTCACGATTTTACTAAAAACTGAGTTTACATTCGAATGAACTAGTTTTTAACACCTAAACTCGTTAACACTCGATTTTAACAACGCCCTTAACAATTTTCCTAACAGATGCCTGGCTAACAGGGTTGCTTGACCTAACTGATGTAAGCTTTCCTAATTGGATCTGCTCCTAACAGAGCATGTTTGAACCCTTGTATATTTGTCCTTTTCATCAATTCATAATATCAGTTAAACTATCTTGTACCTTGGAACATATTGAACATATGCCAATCTTCAAGTGAAGAGCCTAAATTGAACTTTCCTTGTTTGATTTGAACATTTTTTCTTTCAGAGCTGAATTGACATCTTATGTTTGTCATAAAATTCCCTTGTATTTGACTTTATGGTTGTCTCCACTTTTTAACTTCGCTGTATTCTGACCTTTTCCCTCTTTTTGAATGTGTTTGGCTACAGTAAAGGACCCAAAAGATGCAGATATAATATGGACATGTGTGCAGGTAGATGAGGAGATGAAAAAGGCCACAGGAATAACAGATCAGCAATACATTAATCAATTTCCATTTGAGGCTTGTCTTGTCATGAAACATCATTTAGCAGAGACAATTCAGAAGGTGATGTTCTAGTTTAATTAACATTATTATATGTTGATGCAGATGAGTTTAATTAACATTACCTGTTTCCATTATCCATTTGTGAAATACAGTCATACTGTCACAGAAATATTTATAATTATATAGTTATTCATCCTAGCATGTTACATTTTAATTCATTTTTCAAGTCACTTACAAATGAATCGAAGTGTTAAGAGTCTTTTCTCCTTTGAGGCTTTTTAAATAACTAATCGTTTTGGGTGGGGGTTGTTGCTACAGGCACATGGATCTCCTCAATGGTTGCAGCCTACTTATAACCTTGAAACTCATCTGTCTCAACTTATTGGTGATTATTATTTACGCAAAAGAGAAGGACTAGACAACCTTTGGATCTTAAAACCCTGGAACATGGCCCGAACTATTGATACCGCAGTAACTGATAATTTGCCAGCCATAATCCGACTCATGGAAACTGGTCCAAAAATATGCCAGAAGTATATTGAACAACCTGCTTTGTTCCAAGGGAAAAAGTTCGATCTCCGTTACATAGTACTGGTTCGGAGCATGCACCCTTTGGAGATATTCCTGTCAGATTGTTTCTGGGTATACTAAATATTCTTTCCCTATCTTATTCTTATGCTCACAAAGATTAAATTATAATGGCAATGAATTTTATGTTTTATTTCAGGTTAGGATAGCCAACAACCAATATTCTTTGGCCAAAAGTAGTCTCTTTGAGTATGAAACTCATTTCACTGTTATGGTATGTCTTGGGTACCATATTATTTAGCAATAAGATGTTGGTTCAAATATTGAAATATTTGTGTTCTTTCCTTTTTCTTATATCAAGTTTTAACGTATTCTATCAATGCATGGATCCTAGAATTATCGTGGAAGAATAAACCACAAGAATATCAAGGATTTTGTGAGGGAATTTGAGGAAGAACATCAAGGTAATGAGGACTGCCACATTTTATAGATGAAATTTTAGATGTTCCCGAGAATATTATACATTTTGAATGAGTTTTTGATACAAATTCATGTCCCTATATCTCAGTTAAATGGTTGGATATACATGCAAGAGTAAGGAATATGATTCGATCAGTGTTTGAGGCAGCTGCGGTTGCACATCCTGAGATGCATAATCCAACATCAAGGGCAATGTACGGTGTAGATGTCATGTTAGACGGCTCTTTCCAACCTAAGTTACTAGAGGTTGGTAACTGAAAACAGGTTCTCGTTTGATTCTCCTCCAAAATGTTTTATGTTTGATCTCAATTCTGAACTCCTTGTAGGTGACTTACTGCCCTGATTGTACACGAGCTTGCAAATATGACATGGATATCGTTGTTGGAGAAGGAGGTGTTGCCAAAGGTTGTGATTTCTTCAACAATGTGTTCAAGTGTCTCTTTTTGAATGAAATTTCTCAGGTTAGTCCATTGTAATCCAGTGCCATAATAGAGATTTGACACTTGATAAAGCCTTCTTCCTTAGAAACAATGGACCACAGGTTCTTTTAGCAAGGCTTGTATTTACGTGTATAACTTGTGATTTCCTTGGTAATCGATCTAGTTAATTTGCTTGCTGTATTTTTCCTTTTGTGTTGGTCAGTGATAGGAGAATAGACAATTTTGAGCAAGTTTGTTTGGCCGGGGACAAATATGCAGTAATGATCATTCAATTAATCGTTTCTCCTTAAAGTTACGCCTATGTTTGATAATATTTTTTATATATAGAAGTTTCAATGGACTTATTTGAGCTTATATACTGACATAAGCTTTGTGTTACTGTTTGTAGAGAATTATAAAAACAAATTCTTACATGGTCATAAGATTAAGATGTTTTCAACTTATTTTCATAAGTTCAAAGATAACTTATTCAAAAATAATTTAACTTTATTTAATTACAAAATAACTTATACATAAGTGTTTGTGTTATAAAGTGCAAATAAGTTTATCCAAACAAGGCAAAACATAATAACAATGGCAACCAAACTAAATAGTTCAAACAATAATAAATCAACCGCAACTAAAAGTAAAGCACGTGATAAATGGAAAAATGGAACAAGAAAAAAACTTCTCCGACCCCTCCCCAATTCTTTTTTATCCCCTGAAATTCCAATTTTGCCCTTGTAAGATGTTGAGGCAAAATCCACTTTTGATGTTTTAAAGATTACAAACATCTTTAATTATATTTCAAATGATTCTGATCTTTTTGTTATCTAACAAGTGCTTTTGAGTGACTTAAGTTAAAAACAGATTCAAAGAGATAATCCTAACAAAAAGATACTACACTTAGTAAAAGATCATTCTAAGATCATTCTTCTGGACAAAATGGCAACCATAAGCAAAAAGCGTAGCTTTGGAATAAATGCTTATTCTTTTACGAGTCAACTATGGATAATACAAATAAGCACTTTGTGATAAATGGATCAAATCTCTCCAGCAACTTATCACGTTTTGGGAAGAACAAAAACAAAAGAATAAAGACATATGCTTCCTTCAATACAAGAACAAAGATATAATCTCTTAACATGGTATTGATCATCCAATGAAAGCAAAGCTGAATACATCCTAGACCAATCAGAAATCAACAAATGAAATCAAAAGAAAGTTGTCATGTACTTGCGAAAAAAGGACAATATATGGAACATTCTTTGATGCAAGTGTTTCTCAAGTACATAGCACATTTATGATACAAGTACTATTACAGCTGGCTTCTTACACATACAAAGCTATTTCTTTCACTGTCCTTGAGTAGCTAAACAGCTGCACATCACTAGAAGATAAGGATGAAGCTTCATGGCACTACAGAAATTTTCCAGAACGTTTCAAGAACGGTTCAAGAACGATCTGGCACACAGTTTTGCAAAACCACTTGCAAACTGTCATGAGTCCTTTTCTGATCAAACAAACTGCTATATTCTGACATATGACATAGGATAGAATGAGGAACAACTCACTTGTACTTCCTCCAGTTCACAACTCATCAGATCGCACTCATCAAGTGGAATTAAAATCAAGAATGATTTAAGAACAAGCAGAGATTGTGCAGAAATTGTCTAGAACAATTGGGCACTGAGTAATGGCTATAATTTACTCTCTAGAGACATACTTGAAGTCCAAGACTTGCATACACAAGCTGTATCTATAAAAGGCAAGGAGATCCAAGAGAAAGAGCAAGAGTTTTCAAGCAATGAAAGTCATAAAACAATCATTCCAAACTATAATATTGCTCATTGCTCGTTTTATCATTCTATCTCTATTCTTACTCTGATCATAGATCCATTAGAATAGAGTGGTGTTATTCTAAGCATATCATTTTGTATTGAGTTTCATATTTAAGCTTAGAACCAAAATCAATCATATTTGTAACTAAGCTCAAGTCAATAAGTTATTGTTTGAGCTAGATAGACAAAGTGTGTCTAAGAAAATTGAGCAACTCTAGGAGTTGGTTTATTGGTGATCTGAGATAAAGGTCAAGGAAATATCAAAGTCTAGGAAGTGTTGGATAAACTCACTGGAAGTGGGGACTGGACGTAACCCAAAAGTTTCGGGTGAACTAGGATAACTCTTGGTGTTTTGATTCTCTCTTTCCCTATACTTTTTAATTTCAGCATTTACTATTAGTTCAGTTTCAAGATCATTCTAAGAACGATCTTGCCTTACTACATAATTGGAACAAACTAATCTTATTTTTTGTTTAAGTTAAATTTTTATAAGGTACACAATTCAAACCCCTCTTGCTTGTGTAAAACTTTGCTACTTCAATTGGCATCAGAGCACTGCCTCTAAAGGTTGAGCATCTAACAAGTGCTAGAGGAAAAGATTCAGGAAGGAAGTAATGGCAAAGTCTGCAAAGTTTATCTCAGAAGGAGGATCGTCAACTAGACCTCCTTTATTTGAAGGAGAAGACTACTACTACTGGAAGGACAAAATGGAGTTGTTCTTAAGATCACAAGATAACAACATGTGGGCAGTAATTGAAATTGGAGAATACATACCATATGCGAAAGACACCACCACTCCAAAAACTCAGGCTGAATGGACCACCACTGAAGCTGAAAGGGTACTTCTAAATATTAAAGCTAAAATGTTTATTAAAAGTGCTTTATGCAGGGAAGAGTATGATAGAATCATGGAATGCAAAACTGCAAAAGAAATGTGGAATACTCTACAAACACACCATGAAGGAATTAGTCGTGTTAAGGAAACTAGAATTGACATAGGAGTAAGAAAATTCGAACTCTTTGAAATGAAAGAAGATGAAACCATAGATCAAATGTATGGAGGATTTACCATCATCATAAATGAACTTAATTCTCTTGGAAAAACCTACACTACTCATGAAAGAGTAAGAAAATTACTAAGATGTCTACCAAAAGACTGGAGACATATAGTAACAGCAATTACTGAATCAAAAGATCTCTCTAGAATCAAACTAGAAGATCTAATTGGCTCTCTAAGAGCTCATGAAGCAATCCTCCAAGAAGACAAACCCACCAAGAAAAAGATGATTGCTTTAGACTCTCAGTCTGAAGAACATTCTCAGAATGATGAAATATTCTGTGAAAATGATACACTTGATGAAGTCAATGGAGAAGAACTAGCATTACTCTCTAGAAGAATCTAGAAACCAACTGAAGAGATCATTTCCAAACAAAAGAAATGGTGTCAAATCTGAAGTTGATATGAATAAAATACAATGCTATGTTTGCAATCAGTTTGGACACTAAAAAAATGAATGTCCAAAACTAAAGCAAAAAAGGCCTCCATATCAAAACAGATCCATGATGGCAACCTGGGATGAACTAGAAGAAACTTCAGAAGAAGAAAAGCTAGAAGCAAATATGTGTCTTATGACAAAATCAGAAACAGAAGAGGTAAACCCTGAACCTTGCTCTTCATGTCAAAAAACTGAACATCTATTTGATAATTTGTTATATGACACTCACATTTTAAATGTTAAAAATGGAAAACTTAGAAATGAGATAACTGATCTAACTAAAGAAAGAGATGAATATAAAAATGAAAATAATACTCTAAAAGAAATAGTCAAAAACATGCAGATAGCTCACACTGAGCTATCCAAGCAAGCTGAAAAACTCAGAAAAAATCAAAAAGAAATTATTCCCTAAAAAGTTCATGAAGAAAATATTGTTCTAAAAAGAGATGTTTCCAATCTTGAAAAAGATATAACAAATTTTGTTAAATCTACTGAAACCTTTGAAAACATTATGGGAGCTCAAAAATGTTTTTTTGACAAAGCAGGTTTAGGTTTTGAAACTCATAAAAATCAAAAACTTTATAAAGATTTTTTTGTTTCACAAAAACGAAAATTTAATTGCTCATATTGTATGATGGACACCTAGAACCTTTTTGCTACAAGAAGAAAAGACAAATGTTTCAAAGAAAAGAATGTTCTCAGAACAATCTTAAAAAACAAACTTCTAAAAATGATTATGAAAAATCACCTTATAAAAGGACACCCTATATAAAAACTAACCATCAAGGACCCAAAGCTTTATGGGTACCTAAAAACCTTCTAACAAATGCAGGAATGTCTTCTAACAATCAAGAAAAAGCCATGGTACTTGGACAATGGTTGCTCAAGACATATGACTGGAGATAGACTAAGTTTTCTCTCTTTTGAAAAAAGAGAAGGAGGATCAATCACATTTGGCAATAATGAAACAGCCATCATAAAAGGTAAAGGAACAATTGGTAAGATTAATTCTGCAAAAATAGAAAATGCTCACTATGTTGAAGGACTTAAACATAATTTGATAAGTATCAGTCAATTATGTGACAATGGTTTTGAAGTTATATTCAAAGCTGATACTTGTGAAATCAAACAAACTTCCTCCAACAAAATCACATTCTATGGTTTAAGAAAAAAGAATGTTTATGTTGTATATCTGGATGAGCTCCCTGATGAATCATGTTTTGTCTCCCTTGAAAAAGACAAATGGATCTGGCACAAAAGGGCAGGTCATGTAAGCATGAAAACTATCTCCAAACTTTCAAAACTTGACCTAGTAAGAGGACTACCAAACATAAGTTTTGACATTGACAAAGTATGTGAATCTTGTGCAAAAGGAAAACAAGTTAAAAGCAGTTTTAAACCAAAGGATTTTATTTCAACAAAGAAACCTCTTGAACTTCTTCACATAGACCTTTTTGGACCTGTCAAAACCACAAGTCTAGGAGGTAAGAATTATGGCTTTGTCATTGTTGATGATTACTCTAGGTTCACTTCGGTATTATTTTTGAAACATAAAGATGACTCTCTAGAAGCCTTCAAAACCTTTTGCTTAAAAGTTCAAAATGAAAAAAGCACCAATGTCATTTCTATAAGAAGTGATCATGGTGGAGAATTCGAAAATTCAAATTTCGAATTATTCCTTGATAACAATGGAATATCCCACAATATCTCATGTCCAAGAACTCCACAACAAAATGGAGTTGTAGAAAGAAAAAATAGAACCCTACAAGAAATGGCCAGAACCATGATACATGAATCAAACGTAGAAAAATATTTTTGGGCAGAAGCTGGAAACACTGCATGTTATATTTTAAATAGAGTCACCATTAGAAAAGTTTTAAATAAAACACCCTATGAACTTTGGAAGGATAGAAAACCTAACATCTCATATTTTCATATTTTTGGATGTTACTGCTACATTTTGAACATTAAGGAAAATCTTGGTAAGTTTGATTCAAAATCAGACCAAGGAATATTCTTAGGATATTCTCTAACTTCAAAAGCTTATAGAATTTACAATCTAAGAACTCAAACTTTAGAAGAAAGCATGCATGTAAAGTTTGACGAATTTGAAGAACAATCAACTCAAATTGACGAAATAGATGAAGATGAACTTTCGAAGCAACAAAATCAAGACTCTGAAGATATATCTCAAACTCCTCCAAAGACTTGGAAAATGGTGGATTATCACCCACAAGAACAAATTATTGGAAATACTGAGGATGGTGTAAGAACTAGAAGATCTCTTCAGTACAAAGAAAACAATCTTGCAATGATATCTCAAATTGAGCCAAAATCCATAGATGAAGCCATAACAGATGAATCTTGGATAAGTGCTATGAAAGATGAACTTATGCAATTTGAAAAGAATGAAGTATGGAATTTAGTATTCAAACCCCAAAATCATTCTATCATTGGCACAAGATGGGTCTTTAGAAATAAGCTCAATGAAGATGGAAAAGTAACCAGAAATAAGGCAAGATTAGTTGCTCAAGGGTACAATCAACAAGAAGGAATTGATTATGATGAAACTTTTGCACCAGTTTCCAGGTTAGAAGCAATAAGAATACTACTTGCATATGCATCTCATAAAAACTTAAAACTGTTTCAAATGGATGTTAAAAGTGCTTTTCTAAACGGTTTTCTTAATGAAGAGGTTTATGTACATCAACCTCCTGGTTTTGTTGACCAACACAAACCAAATCATGTCTTTAAACTTACCAAAGCTCTCTATGGACTTAAGCAAGCTCCAAGAGCATGGTATGAAAGATTGAGCACTTTTCTCTTAGAAAATGGTTTTTCTAGAGGCAAAATTGATACAACACTTTTTAGAAAAGTCAACAAAAATGATCTTTTAGTAGTTCAAGTATATGTTGATGACATCATCTTTGGAGCCACAAATGAAACAATGTGTGAAGAATTCTCAAACCTCATGCAAAGTGAATTTGAAATGAGCATGATGGGTGAACATAGCTTCTTTCTGGGTCTTCAAATTAAGCAACTTGAAGAAGGGATTTTTATCAATAAAGAAAAATATATCAAAGATCTCCTCAAGAAATATAAAATGAATGAATTCAAAATCATGCCAACATCAATGCATCCTTCAACAAGTTTGGACAAAAATGAAAAAGGGAAAAATGTATCTGAGAAAGAATACAGAGGAATGATAGGATCACTCCTTTATCTGACTGCAAGCAGACCATACATTGTATTCTCAGTAGGACTTTGTGCAAGATTTCAATCATCTCCAAAAGAATCTCATCTTACTGCAGTTAAAAGAATTTTCAGATATTTGGTAGGAACACAAAATATTGGTCTTTGGTACAAAAAAGGATCACACTTTGATCTTAAAGCATATTGTGATGCTGACTATGCTGGTGATAAACTTGAAAGAAAAAGTACTAGTGGTTCATGTCAATTTCTTGGAGAAGCACTTGTAAGCTGGAGTTGCAGAAAACAAAACACCATAGCACTTTTAACAACTGAAGCAGAATTTGTGTCTGCTGCAAATTGTTGCTCCCAAGTGATATGAATCAAAAACCAACTTGAAGACTTCTCATTAAGGTACACTAATGTCAATATTTTTTCTAATAATACTAGTGCTATCAATTTATCAAAAATTCCCATTCAACATTCAAGATCAAAACATATTGAAATAAAGCATCACTTTATTCGTGATCATGTTAATAAGAAAGAAATTGAATTAATCTTTGTTGATACTGAAAATCAATTAGCTGATATTTTCACTAAACCCTTGGTGGAAGATCGTTTCAGCTTTATCAAGAAAAAATTAAATATCTTGAAAAATCCTAGTCAGACTTGTTAAGAACGATCTTAGATCAATCTTAAATACACCCTGAACCTAACTTCTTAGCTTCTCGTTTTTTCTTTCTTTCAAAATTTCACTAATAAATTAGTTTAATAGAGAAAGAAATATCCATGTCTTTTAGTTTTCCATGTGTGATTAACTAGTTCAAAACCAACAAAGTAATAATTGTACTTGATAAGTGTAAAATTTTGTTTATGGTTCCAAGGACACTTTTACACTATTTACTCAAGTACACCTATATACCTACTCTCCAACTCTTTGCATTCTCAAAGTCTTCTCTCTCTGATCTCTGCTTCTTTAAATCACATCATCAATCTCTTCATCCATCCATTCTCTTCCAAACCGTCATCTCTTATCTTCCTCTCCAATGGCTCGAACCAAGAACACCGGTCGTCGCACCACCATCACACCACCCTCACATGCTCAAACTCTTGCATCACCTCCTCCAACTTCTGAAAACATTTCGTTGCCCACTCCACCTTCTTCTCCTCAAAACATCATTCATATCTCCACTGATTTTTCTCTGACTCATTTAACTGAACAACCATCAGTTGAACTAGGAAGTCCTGAAAAAATCATTGCTGAAACCATTGTTGAAATGTCAAAATTGAACACTCCTATTGATGTTTCTCAATCCATTCAAACCACTCCTTGTTCTTCCAAACCCAAACCACCTGTTAACCTAGTCTATTCAAAATCTAAGTCAAAATCCACAAACACTCCAAATGTCAGAAGATCTGCTCGAATTCAATCTGGAATTGGAACTAAGAAATCTGTTGTTGATAGTACTATTTATGTGCTCAACAATAGTGATTCTGAAACCGACACTGAATCTCCCATTCGTCCTACCAAACCTCTGTCTCAAATCATTGAACCATCTAAATCCTCTCTTACTACAAAATCAGCTCCCACCAAATCAAAATCTCCGAGTAAATCCTTCATCAAGCATCTACAAAACTATCTTTCCCATCAAAACAAAGAAACACCATCAAGCAATGCTGAAGAAGAGGAACCAAAAGCTGAAAGAAGAGAAGAAATGATAAAAGGGAAAACTCCAATAGTTGAGGAACCAGTGGTGAAAATGCTTCCCAAGAAAATGGTAATTCCTCCTCCTCTTGTTCCTTATGCTAACAAAGAAGATTTTGATGAATGTTGGACAAATAGGCCTGTACCTAGCTGTAGGTATTATGATTTTGAAGATCTTAAGAAAGGAGGAATATATGTGTTGAGCCTTACTGAGAAACAAGGATGGACTCAACTCTTTAAGATGAGAGAAACTGTTTATCCTAAGCTAGCTCAAGCCTTCTATTTTAGTGTTGAAGTTGATTATGAGAAAGTTCTCATCAAATCAATTGTGAGATTTTAGGTAAGAAGTTAGGATTACCTCTAGATGGAGCTAAGTTATATGGAGATAACTGGTTTACTGAAGCTAAAGTTCAAAAAAGGGATCTGATTAAGAAATTCTTTACCTCTGAAAGTGATCAACTAGAGACTCCTTCAGCCTCTTGTCTTGAAAGAATTTACAAAGTCATGTTCAATATGGTTCAAAATTGTATCTTTCCTCGAAAAGGTACAAAAGAAAAAGTATATGACACTGATCTAATGATTCTCTATCACCTAGAATGAAGGAATCAAACTCAATCTTCCTTATGTCATTGTACAACACATGATGGCTGTTGCAACCTACAGTTCAAAGAAAAACACTCTGCCTTATGGATTCATCCTAACCAAGTTTTTCAAAGACTCAGAAATGGATTTAAGGAAAGAAAAAAGTTTTCGCAACTGCAAAGTGTTTGATATGAAAAACACTCATCATATGAAGAAGGAGTCTAGTACAACAGTTGGAGAGAAAAGGAAAAGAACTGCTTTTGAACCTGAAACTCTAGAACAGTCTGAGAATGTTCTCAATCTGCCACCATCTGGTAATCTGCCAACTCAATCTATCTCTGTTCCATTTGTTGATTTTGAAACCTCTCTTCACTTTGATCCAAGTTTTGGAATAGGAACTAAGCCTACCTTGTCTCAGAATGCTGCTAACATCCTTGAAAATCTTTCAAATCGACCCACCAATAGAGCTTTTTTCTCACCCATTTTCAAACAAACAAGTTATCATTACTCTTTTTCAAGCTCTGAGTTTCTAAAAAACTTGCTGAAAATTCCTAGTCCTGAATTTTCCAGGCTACCTATACCACTTTGTTCTTTAGAAAGTACTCTACCATCCCTTCCACCCACTTTTGCTTCACTCAAATCTTTTTGTTCATCTGGACAAAATGAGGAGGAAAATGCACCACCTTTTAACCTTCATACTACTGGTCCTAGCTCTAGGCCTAAGAGATCCAAAATGGAAAGAGAAATCTCTCGAATCAAAAGAGAATCTGCAAAGATTCTTGAGGCCATGATGCAGCAAAACAATCTCATCATGCATCTTATGCTTGAATTTCAGACTTATCAAAAATGGCTTGTTGACTTTGTTGCTCCACACATGAAAATTCCACCTCCACCAGTCAATCCACCTCCTCACATTCCTGAGTTTCCTCAACCTGAAAACGATCCCTCTCAGGTTAGTCCATTGTAATCCAGTGCCATAATATAGATTTGACACTTGATAAAGCCTTCTTCCTTAGAAACAATGGACCACGGGTTCTTTTAGCAAGGCTTGTATTTACGTGTATAACTTGTGATTTCCTTTGTAATCGATCTAGTTAATTTGCTTGCTGTATTTTTCCTTTTGTGTTGGTCAGTGATAGGAGAATAGACAATTTTGAGCAAGTTTGTTTGGCCGGAGACAAATATGTAGTAATGATCATTCAATTAATCGTTTCTCCTTAAATTTACGCCTATGTTTGATAATATTTTTTATATATAGAAGTTTCAATGGACTTATTTGAGCTTATATACTGACATAAGCTTTGTGATACTGTTTGTAGAGAATTATGAAAACAAATTCTTACATGGTCATAAGATTAAGATGTTTTCAACTTATTTTCATAAGTTCAAAGATAACTTATTCAAAAATAATTTAACTTTATTTAATTACAAAATAACTTATACATAAGTGTTTGTGTTATAAAGTGGAAATAAGTTTATCCAAACAAGGCAAAACATAATAACAATGGCAGCCAAACTAAATAGTTCAAACAATAATAAATCAACCACAACTAAAAGTAAAGCACGTGATAAAGGGAAAAACGGAACAAGAAAAAAACTTCTCCGACCCCTCCCTAATTATTTTTTACCCCCTGATATTCCAATTTTGCCCTTGTAAAAACTGCAAATTTCGGTTTCTACGAACCGAAATGTGATTTCAAGGCAAAAAAACTTCGATTTTTAAAAACCGAAGTTTTCTACAAGGGCAAAATTGGAATTTCAGGGGGTAAAAAAGAATTGGGGATGTTGAGGCAAAATCCACTTTTGATGTTTTAAAGATTACAAACATCTTTAATTATATTTCAAATGATTCAGATCTCTTTGTTATCTAACAAGTGCTTTTGAGTGACTTAAGTTAAAAACAAATTCAAAGAGATAATCCTAACAAAAAGATACTACACTTAGTAAAAGATCATTCTAAGATCATTCTTCTGGACAAAATGGCAACCATAAGCAAAAAGCGTAGCTTTGGAATAAATGCTTATTCTTTTACAAGTCAACTATGGATAATACAAATAAGCACTTTGTGATAAATGGATCAAATCTCTACAGCAACTTATCACGTTTTGGGAAGAACAAAAACAAAAGAATAAAGACATATGCTTCCTTCAATACAAGAACAAAGATATAATCTCTTAACATGGTATCGATCATCCAATGAAAGCAAAGCTGAATATGTTAATTGCAATGACACATGAAGCTTCCAAATCAAGTTTTAATTTCCTTAATTATTAGGCAAATAAAGAATCAAATAACTGTTACAATTAGATATTTGATTCTCATAAGTTTTAGGCATCTGTTAAGTTCTGAATAGCAGTTTTTTATGTTCTTTGGTCTTCTTATTGCTCTTTAAATATGTATCATCAGCAATTCAATAAAATATAACCTTCAACAAAAATAAAACTCTGTGTTCTCTCTTGTTCTATACATCAACATTCCTTTTAATAACCAACAAATTGGAATCAGAGCAGATTTCTTACGGGACCTGTTTGTCATGGATGCTGAAGCAAGTTTTGCACAAGCCGCTCTTCCTATATTTGATGGAGAAAACTATGAGCTTTGGGCGGTAACAATGGAGACCTATTTAGAAGCTTTAGATATCTGGGATGCTGTAGAAGAGGATTATGAAATTCTTCCATTACCAGACAATCCCACAATGGCCCAGTTGAAAAATCACAGACAGAAAAAAACCAGAAAGGCAAAGGCAAAATCTTGTTTATTTGCTGGAGTTTCAAAAACTATTTTCACAAGAATCATGAGTTTTAAAACTGCAAGAGAAATCTGGAACTATCTGAATGAGACGATCGGATACGGAACATGCAGGTTCTGAATTTGTTTCGAGAATTCGAACTGCAAAGGATGAAGGAATCTGAGACAATCAAAGAGTACTCAGACAAACTTCTTGCCATTGCTAACAAGGTGAGATTATTAGGCACTGAATTTGCAGACTCAAGAATTGTACAAAAAATTCTTGTGACAGTGCCAGAAAAATATGAATCCACTATAACAAATTTGGAGAACACAAAGGATCTATCCAGCATAACTTTGGCAGAAGTTTTGCATGCTTTGAAGGCACAAGAGCAGAGAAGGCTTATGAGACAAGAGGGATCTATGGAGGGTGCATTTCAAGCCAAGTTGCAGATCAACAATAATGTTAAAAGTTTCAGCAACAAACCTGAAGTTTCTACTCACAATAAAAACAACAATCAAAATAGCAACATATATCCACCATGTCCTCACTGCAAAAAAGCTAATCATCTACAAAAAAAATGTTGGTGGAGGCCAGATGCAAGGTGTCACAGGTGCGGTCAGTTAGGGCACATGGAAAGGATATGCAAATCTCAACAACAGCAAGAAGAAGTCAAGGTTGCTGAGGATCTATCACAGGAGGAGCAATTGTTTGCAGTATCATGTTATGCTACACATAGCTCTACAGAAAGTTGGCTTATTGATAGTGGTTGTACAGACCACATGACCTATGATCGTGAGCTTTTTAGAGAGTTTGATGAAGCTGTTTTCTCTAAAGTCAAGATTGGAAATGGAGCACATATTGAAGTAAAAGGCAGAGGAACAGTGGCAATTGAAGGTCACACATGTTTGAAACTAATTTCTGATGTTTTGTATGTCCCTGAAATCAATGAAAACCTTTTGAGTGTTCCTCAGTTACTAGAAAAAGGTTATAAGGTGTTGTTTGAAGACAAAAATTGCATGATTAAAGATTCAGAAGACAGAGAGGTGTTCAATGTTCAAATGAAAGGCAAAAGCTTTGCCTTAGATTTTATGAACAAGCAGCAAGCTGCAGTGCATAAAGAGGTCAACAGTACAACACTTTGGCACAAGAGGTTGGGGCATTTCCATCACAATGCTCTAATGTATTTGAAAAAGAACAACCTTGCAAAGAATTCCCTTGAATTAGAACAAAAACTTCCAGCATGTGATATCTGCCAATATGGAAAGCAAACAAGACTCCCTTTTCCAAAAGAATTGGCTTGGAGGGCTACAGAAAGGCTACAATTAATACACACGGATGTCGGAGGACCCATGAGGACACCATCAATGAATGGGAGTAAGTATTATATTGTATTCATTGATGATAACACAAGAATGTGTTGGATTTATTTTATGAAGTTTAAATCTGAAGTTGCTCACATCTTTTGGAAGTTCAAAGCTTGGATAAAAACTCTAAGCAAGTGCAAACTGCAGGTTATTAGATCTGACAACGGAACTAAATATACATGTGAACAATTTAACAAGTTTTGTGAAGATGCAGGCATAGAACACCAGTTGACAACACCATATTCACCTCAACAAAATGGCACTGCAGAAAGGAAGAATAGGACAATTATGGAGATGGCAAGGTGCTTGCTTCATGAAAAAGAATTGCCAAAGAAATTCTGGGCGGAAGCTGCAAATACTGCAGTTTTTTTGCTGAACAGGCTGCCAACAAAAGCTTTGCAAAAAAAGACACCATTTGAAGCATGGTATGGTTACAAACCTGAGTTGCTTAATTTGAAGATATTTGGTTGTTTGTGTTTCTCTTACATTCCTAAAGTTAAGAGAGACAAACTAGACAAGAAAGCAGAACCTGGAATCTTTGTAGGCTATAGCTTAATCTCAAAGGCCTACAGAATCTATTTACCGCACAATGACAAAGTAATTGTCAGTAGGGATGTGAAATTCTTGGAGTTGGATAGCTGGAATTTGAAAGACAACAAGAATATTGAATTTCAAGAGGAGAATGAAGACATAGATGACGAACCTGTCAGAGGAACAAGATCACTTTCTGATATCTATCAAAGGTGTAATGTCGCAATCATGGAACCCGCTGGATATGCAGAAGCAGCAAATGATAAAAAATGGATAGATGCAATGGAGGAGGAGCTCAAGATGATTGAAAAAAACCAGACATGGAAATTGGTGGACAGACCTGATCATAAGAAAGCTATTGGAGTTAAGTGGGTTTATAGGACCAAGCTTAATCCCGATGGTTCTGTAAATAAATATAAGGCAAGGCTTGTTGTTAAGGGATATGCCCAAATCTTTGGAGTAGATTTTTCTGAAACTTTCGCTCCAGTGGCAAGGTTAGATACCATAAGATTTTTGTTCGCACTTGCAGCACAAAATGGTTGGGTTATACATCAAATGGATGTCAAATCAGCCTTTTTGAATGGATACTTGGAGGAAGAAATATTTGTTGAACAACCAGAGGGATTTATTGTTCAAGGACATGAGGAGAAGGTGTATAAATTGAATAAGGCTCTGTATGGGCTAAAACAAGCACAAAGATCATGGTATAGCAGAATTGATTCACACTTGGTGAACTTAGGCTTTGAAAAAAGTCCAAGTGAATTTACTCTTTATGTTAAAAAGGCTGATTATGGAATACTTGTGGTGTCCCTTTATGTTGATGATTTGTTTGTCACGGGAAGTCATAAGGAGTTGATTGACAAGTTCAAAGAAAGAATGAAAGATGCCTTTGAGATGACAGACCTCGGAAATATGTCATTCTTTCTAGGTATGCAGGTGCAACAAAAGCAAAATGAAATATTTGTTTGTCAGGAAAAATATGCAAAAGAAGTCCTCAAAAAGTTCAATATGGAAGATTGCAAACCAGTTGCAACTCCAATGAATCAAAAGGAGAAGTTTTCAAAAGAAGATGGAGTTGAAAGGGTTGACGAAAAGTTGTACAGAAGTTTAATAGGATGCTTGATGTATTTAACAGCAACCAGGCCAAATATTATGTATGCTGTGAGCTTACTATCAAGATACATGCATTGTGCGAGTGAAATTCATTTTCAAGCAGCCAAAAGAATTCTCAGATATGTTAAAGGCACGGTTGATTATGGAATAAGATTCAATCAAGTTCAAAATTTCAGGCTTCTTGGTTACTCTGATAGTGATTGGGCAGGTTGTGTTGATGATATGAGAAGTACCTCAGGTTATTGCTTCACATTGGGTTTTGGTGTGTTTTCATGGTGTTCTAAAAAGCAAGAAGTTATAGCGCAATCAACAGCAGAGGCAAAGTATATAGCTGTTGTTGCTGTTGTGAACCAAACACTATGGATCAGAAAACTCATGACAGACTTGCACATGGAACAAATGCAAAGTACACAGATATTTGTGGATAATCAAGCTGCAATTTCAATTGCTAATGATCCGGTGTTCCATGGCAGAACAAAACACTTCAAGATCAAATTTTTCTTTCTAAGAGAAGTTCAGAAAGATGTAGATGTTTAGCTTGTTTATTGTAGAACTGAACATCAAAATGCTGACATCCTAACAAAGGCCTTACCTACGGGCAGATTTGAGTTTTTGAGGACAAGACTTGGGATATGCAGCTTCAATGTCAAGGAGGAGTGTTAATTGCAATGACACATGAAGCTTCCAAATCAAGTTTTAATTTCCTTAATTATTAGGCAAATAAAGAGTCAAATAACTGTTACAATTAGATATTTGATTCTCATAAGTTTTAGGCATCTGTTAAGTTCTGAATAGCAGTTTTTTATGTTCTTTGGTCTTCTTATTGCTCTTTAAATATGTATCATCAGCAATTCAATAAAATATAACCTTCCACAAAAATAAAACTCTGTTTTCTCTCTTGTTCTATACATCTACATTCCTTTTAATAACCAACAGAATACATCCTAGACCAATCAGAAATCAACAAATGAAATCAAAAGAAAGCTATCATGTACTTGCGAAAAAAGGACAATATATGGAACATTCTTTGATGCAAGTGTTTCTCAAGTACATAGCACATTTATGATACAAGTACTATTACAGCTGGCTTCTTACACATACAAAGCTATTTCTTTCACTGTCCTTGAGCCCACTAAACAGCTGCACATCACTAGAAGATAAGGATGAAGCTTCATGGCATTGTAGAAATTTTCCAGAACGTTTCAAGAACGGTTCAAGAACCACTTGCAAACTGTCATGAGTCCTTTTCTGATCAAACAAACGGCTATATTTTGACATATGACATAGGATAGAATGAGGAACAACTCACTTGTACTTGCTCCAGTTCACAACTCATCAGATCGCACTCATCAAGTGGAATTAAAATCAAGAATGATTTAAGAACAAGCAGAGATTGTGCAGAAATTGTCTAGAACAATTGGGCACTGAGTAATGGCTATAATTTACTCTCTAGAGACATACTTGAAGTCCAAGACTTGCACACACAAGCTGCATCTATAAAAGGCAAGGAGATCCAAGAGAAAGAGCAAGAGTTTTCAAGCAATCAAAGTCATAAAACAATCATTCCAAACTATAATATTGCTCATTGCTCTTTTTATCATTCTATCTCTATTCTTACTCTGCTCATAGATCCATTAGAATAGAGTGGTGTTATTCTAAGCTTATCATTTTGTATTGAGTTTCATATTTAAGCTTAGAACCAAAATCAATCATATTTGTAACTAAGCTCAAGTCAATAAGTTATTGTTTGAGCTAGATAGACAAAGTGTGTCTAAGAAAATTGAGCAACTCTAGGAGTTGGTTTATTGGTGATCTGAGATAAATGTCAAGGAAATATCAAAGTCTAGGAAGCGTAAAGATTAAGAGATTATAGTGGATAAACTCACTGGAAGTGGGGACTGGATGTAACCCAAAAGTTTAGGGTGAACTAGGATAACTCTTGGTGTTTTGATTCTCTCTTTCCCTATACTTTTTAATTTCTGCATTTACTATTAGTTCAGTTTCAAGATCATTCTAAGAACGATCTTGCCTTACTACATAATTGAAACAAACTAATCTTATTTTTTGTTTAAGTTAAATTTTTAAAAGGTACACAATTCAAACCCCCCTTTCTTGTGTAAAACTTTGCTACTTCAGGGGAGGGGTCGGAAAAGTTTTTTTCACGGAACAAACACACCAAGATTGTTTTTCCAATTCGGTCCAATTTGACCAATGCTTGAAGGAGATAATGTCTCTCTGACCCATTATTAATGAACCTTTCCTCTACGACTCTCTAACCCCAGCCCCCCTACTACTCTATGTCCAGTACCTCTTACTATTGTTACTATCACCCCTACTGCATCATCATCACCATCACCCCTTCATTCTCATAATATTCACACAACTGTCTCACAACCTCCTACACCAATGTTTTTGAATTATTCCAGTGACAGTTCACCTATTCAGAGGTCTAATGCCTCTCAGCACATCTTTTCTCCCTCTGAGTCCTCTTCTGGTCATACTCCCACTGCACCTCCAAAATCGGTGTCCAACACTCATTCTATGATCACTAGGTCCAAAGATAGGTCCCAACCTACCCTCCTTGTAACACACATTGAACCTACTACTGTTAAGCAGACATTTCAATCCACCCATTGGATCGCAGCTATGAAGGAGGAGTATGATGCTCTCCTTAGAAACAACACTTGGCAACTTGTTCCTCCTCCTGCTCATAAACAACCCATAGGGTGCAAATGGGTGTTTAGAGTAAAGGAAAATCCAGATGGCATGATCAATAAGTACAAAGCTCGACTTGTTGCAGAGGAATTTCACCAACAAGCAGGAACAGACTTCAATGAAACTTTTTCTCCAGTAGTAAAACCTGTAACTGTCAGAACTGTTTTGACCATAGCAGTCACAAACAGGTGGCCTATACAGCAAATTGATGTAAATAATGCCTTCTTAAATGGGGTTTTGGAAGAGGAAGTATATATGCAACAACCACCAGGTTTTGAAGTTGCAGATAAAAGTGTTGTGTGCAAACTTACCAAGGCTTTATATGGTTTAAAACAGGCACCGAGGGCTTGGTTTGACAGACTTAAGGTTGCTCTTGTTGTTTATGGATTCAAAGCAAGCAAATGTGATCTCAGTCTGTTCATTTTGAGCACTAACACTCTGCACTTAATGGCTCTTGTCTATGTTGATGACATAATCATCACTGGAAGTTCATTATCTCATATTCAGCAACTAATTTACAAGCTCAATGCTGAATTTGCTCTCAAACAGCTGGGTGCTCTTGATTATTTCTTAGGAATTGAAGTCTCTTACCTGCCATCTTGTGGTCTCTTGTTGTCACAAGCTAAGTACATCAGAGACCTTTTAGCAAGAGCCACAATGGAAAATGCAAATGACATGCCTACTCATATGGCTTATACTTCAAAACTTTCAAAAGTTGGTTCTAATCCAGTTGAGAATCCTACACTCTTTAGGTCCATTGTGGGAGCCTTGCAGTATGCTACACTCACTAGGCCTGAGATATCCTACTCAGTTAACAAGGTGTGTCAGTTCTTGTCTAATCCTCTTGAGGAACATTGGAAGGCTGTGAAAAGGATACTTAGATACCTCAGTGGTACACTCACTTATGGTCTTGTACTACAACCTGCACCTATTCATCAGCCCCTGTCCCTCATTGGTTTTTGCGATGTTGACTGAGCTTCAGATCCAGATGACAGGAGATCCACCTCTGGAGCCTGCATTTATGTTGGTCCTAATCTTGTTTCTTGGTGGTCAAAGAAACAAACCTTAGTTGCTCGCTCAAGTGCAGAAGCAGAGCACAAAAGTCTTGCTAGCTTAACTGCTGAAATTCCATGGCTTCAGTCTTTACTAACTGAACTACAATGCAAATTTAGCACCCCCAGAATTTTATGTGACAATTTAAGCACTGTGTCTCTTGCTCACAACCCTACTTTGCATCATAGGACTAAGCACATGGAGCTGGACATCTTTTTTGTTAGAGAAAAGGTTCTTAGTAAGAGTCTCATTGTTTCTCATGTGCCTGCTCAAGACCAATGGGCTGATATTCTTACCAAGCCCTTGTCTGCTGTCAAATTTGGACATCTTCGTGCCAAACTCAGAGTCTTTAACAAGCAAGATCTCAGCCCACCAGCATCCACTTCTATAGGGGAGTGTTACAATATATAGAAGGATAGGAAGCTTTCAGATAAATTCTGTAAGCTAGGAAGCTTCTAGAGTATTAGATACAGTTGTCAGGTTTATGTAACAAGAGGAGTTAGTTACATTCTGTAACTGACTCACTCTTCTCTTAATCTTCTATCTAAGGCACTATCACTCATTGTAACTATACAATTGAATAATCAATGAAATCAGTTTTACATTTTCTCTCTCTCTTACTTTACTCTTCTAACATAGTTGATGAGATTTTTTTCAATGGAATGATTTCGACCATTATTGGAATTTTGTTGTTGAATAATTTGTGTCTTTGTGGCTACAGGAAAATACAGGATTAGCTACGACGGAATTAATCCGTAGTGTTTTTGTACTTTTTCAGATTATAGTGTTTGCCACGGTTTAACGTGGTTAACGCTACTCGAAAGACTTTTCCCAAACTGTTCTAGTTTACACATTGTTATCGGAGTATGGAAAAAGTGTTCCGAAAATTGTTCATATTAGCCACGGTTAAACCGTGACTAAATGTTCAAAACTCATTTTTTAAATTTTTCAAAAGGGATAAAATGAGAATATTAGTTTGTTTGTAGGGATAAAGGGTTAAATATAGGGGTAGAAAAAAAAATGTTCCAGACTTCATAACATCAATATAGTGGTCCAATAGTGGAAGAAAGAGAAAAGACCCACTAAGTATACTATATAAAGTATACTCCTAGTGGAGAAAAAATTGTGTGCGTTGAAGATCCTTTCATTGAGATTTTCGCCCTGGTTTCTAAAACTCTAGTCACCATATCTCCACACACCATTTTCAATTGTCATTTCATACCCTTCCATTGAAGCTCAACTTTGGACTTGAAGATTTTGAAGATATTGTGGCATCTTGTGACAAGTCTACTAGCTTATGCTCTCTAATTTTTTATATTCTCATATCCGAAACTTTTTTTCCTATGTTGTGATATGAATATTTTATTATCACTGTTTTATGATTTCATGTTGTGTTCTAAGCTCAACATGAGCTAAACCCTTTGTGGTTGGGAAATGAAATGATATTTTAAGTTCAAAATTTTGGTTCTATGTTTATAAACATGTGAGAGTATGTTTATTTAAGTTATTTTATTATCTTTATCGTGTGGCTTGATCAACCATTATTTATTGCACAATTTAATGATATGGACAAAATCATTAAATAGATCTACTTAAATCATATGAACATGACTAGTTAAAGATATCCTAATTAGTACCAAGTGTTTGTAAATAGTAGATCCCTAAACTACATAGAGTGGCTCTAAAGAAAATATGTTGAAATGCCGAAAGCAAGTTCTGTGTGACTTAAAATGTAAGCATCTGCTTGTCATTGTCAAAAAAAAAAATGTAAGCATCTGAACCAGGAAATTGTCTCTTAAAATTGATTTGAATTTGTCCAGCCAATTTCTCCATAATTTCACACTCAAAACTAGTGTTTTAAACCTTCTGAGTTTTTAAAAAACCCCAAATTCCTAAGATGAACTTTATTGCTTTTGTTATCAACAAACTTACTAAATACTTTGTAGTTGGACTTTATTGCTTTTATTATCAACAAACTTACTGAGTACTTTGTAGTTGGAAATTCACTATAATTAAACCTCATACTTTGTGGGATTGATACTCTACTTGCTCATTATTATTTGTTTGTGATTGAGTATACTTATCCATTATCACATCACACTTTTACGAGCAACAGATGGTAATGGCTATCCTGTCACCTTTAACACAGTTGTGAGAGCTTATTCAATGGAATATCATAAACATTTTATGGTTCGGAGGCTTGTTAGTGCGAACAGGAGGTGAGGAAGTACCTTCTAAGTGATTAGGCAAGGCCAAGGAATCGTGTGACCAGATCCATGGTGAAGGAATCGAAAAGAAATACGGTGAAAGACGGTTGCTTTAGGTTAAAGGAAAGTCAACAGAGCAAATATCACTAGTTTTTATATTTTAACATATTTACAAGCAAGTCTGTAATCAATTTTCTCAATATTTCAAAAAGTTGTTTTAGCAAAATCAGGGACACCATAATTTTATTAAAACTCTAAAGTGTGACATCACATTTGCTAAAATCATTATAATACTGTAATTGCGCTAAACTCAAATCCAATACGATCCAAATATGTTCTTTATATAAGGGAAAAACAGATAAAAGAGTATGAAGTGACATGGGAATGAAGGTCCATGCTACAACAATGCAGGTCTATCGGTTAAGAGAGAAAACAACGCATTGTCGTCAAAGTGGAGGCTAAGATATCACTGACTCGGAATCCATGGAGATACAAATTGATGAAGGTTTTTGAGTGTGGTGGTGCTCTTGGTGTGATGGTCTTGGGCAAAGATAGATAGATAGATAGATACTTCCTTCTTTGCGACTAAAACACTTTACAAGAAAAAATGCAAACTTTGAACATACAAGAGCATAGTGCCTAAAATCAAACTAGATCATTTTGGATTTCTTATAGCACAAAAATAAAACCCTGTTTAGAACTAATATAGTATATACAATGGATCTACACACTAGACTAATGGTTCACGGATACAAATTCACTGTATGTTTTTAACAGTGAGAATGAGGTGAAATGCTCCACATGAACTGATAATATCACATATTTGTTTGCCCGGTTACTGAATTACGCTCCATGATCATTTGATTCTACATGTGTTTGATTTCTTTGCACTGAAATCTTCCTCTGTAATTCAATATTTGACATCCGCTCGGCCTCCAATGCTCGCTCAAGCTTTCATTATATTATTAATAAAAGGTTTTAGCAGAACATGTTAACCATAAAGCTCAAAATATTATTCTAACAATTGATAGACATTCGTTTATGACACTTAATTATGAATAATACCTTTGCAGCTCGGGTGCTCCATTCTCCTAAAATAGCTCTGAGCCTTTCATTCTCTTCTACATACTGTGATGAATATAAGCCAGAATTCTACTGAGTATCTAATAGTCAAAGTATGATTAAATCTATTTGATAAAAGATCCAAAAAAAAATTAATTTTTTTTATAAAATTTAATTTTGATCTATCCAAAAAAAATTATTCATTTAAGTCCCTAAAAGATACAAAAATTGTGTGATTTTATTTTTCGAAATACAAAATTTAAATTAGGACAAACACACCTACATGCAAGGTCAGAGTGCGCCACCGCCCACCGACCTTGTGAGTATTCATGATGACATATACGTATTACCGAAACCAACCAGAAAATTCCAGATTTGAATCAAAATCACAAGTGAGCAAAAGATCCAACAATCTGCGTCAATCCTAGTTGGTTTGTGTGCTTTAGTTTATTTAAAATACTAAAGGACTAAAAACACACTATATTTGTTAAAATGTTAAGAGTAAAAGTGAATAATTTTTTAGAGACCAAATCAAAATTTACAAACATTTTAGAAATAAAAAACACTTAAGTCACTTTTAGTATTAGCAAAACCTGTAAGATACCTGATTGTTAGTCATGCGAACACGTTGGATTTCTGAGTCCCTTTCAGCAATCAAGGACCGTGCAAGCCTTAGTTCAGATTGCACTTGGTTCATCTGTAACATAAATTTCAAGTGAGGACCCCTTTAGTATTGAGCAAGTGGAGTTGAATGATAAGTGATGGTTGATTTAATTTTGTTAAGTTCTCATAGGGTTGGGCTTAATTCTACCCTACAAAACCACCTTGTAAGGTGAGGGATATCTCACTTATAAACACTTTTCAAGCAATGTGTCATCCAATGTGGGACTCTCAACAAATTCCTATAGATATTCAAATAATGTGGTGGCAGAATAAGAGATATTGATTCTGTGTAAACTCAATATACTAATGTCTCAGGTAAATAAATTTTGAATATCTGACTGATCAAAATTTCACGTATAACCAACTTGATTTATCAGCAAAACATCATTTCCTTAGGAAGTTAACAACGTTACAGACTAGCCATCATTTCCGGACTCTCACTAAGCTTCAATCACTTAACTTTCCAACCTGTCTTATGTTCTACATCTCACTTAACTGTCTAACCCACCTACTAGAGTTATCTTCATTTTATTGTATTGTAACCTAATTAGGAGAGTTTGCTAGGTACTTGTAGTTGTATGCAAGAACATTTAAAACTAGAACAGAACAGACAGTATTTACCTCTGCAGATATTGTACGCAATTCTTGATCACGAGCTGCTAGTAGATGAGCAAGGTCAACCTGAAATAAAAGCAATTTATTCCCTCAAAAAGAAAAAGATAGATCCACAAATATTTACGGATACCAAGAGTTGCCAACGAGCTATGCTGGTATGGAGTTTTTCACTGCTTGGTTATGAAAACTGTATATTTCGTTTGACTAAACAATGTAATTCTACCCTACAAGGCTCGAAGATTAACAGAGTTCAATCTTGGTTCATTGAGAGTGGCTTATGAGTTTAAGTTGAGAAATTAGGCACAAATTTTTAACAATTTATCATAACATGAGATACTCTAAAATCTGGACTACTACTATAATTGACCTGTCATTCCTGCGCAAAATAATGTTTCAACAAGGTTATCATTAAAATAGATGGCAACAACAGGTTTAAAGTTAATTGAAACTACACATATTCCAAAGGCTATTAATAAATAAAATGAGCAAGGTCAAAGAGAAATAAAAGCAATTTATTCCCTAAAATATTGAAAAATTGGTTGTAGGGCTACAAACAAGTATATATTTAAAACTAGATGCCAACCAATCTTCAAGATCTCAACTGTCAGAGTTGAATAGAGAACTATTATTGAGCAGGGAGGATTTTGGATATAAATTGAATAAACTTCAACATGGTACTCAGATTGCAGTTTGCAGTTTGCAGTTTGTCGCTACTAAACTACTAATTTAACAAAGACATTTTCTATCTCAATGAATATTCTAGATGGATAAGCCGCAACAACACATGGTCATTGTCATGCACACGACACATAACGTTATCAAATAAAAAGACAAAACACATAAGAATTTACAATTAAGTTGATGTAGTAAAAAAACTAGAAAGAGAAATAGTTTATCTGTGTTCTTTATTACCTGAGGTGTGCTCCGATCGTCAGTTCGTTCATATTTGCTTAAAGACTCTTGCAAACGAAGAATCTGCAAGACAAAATGAATTAATTTATGCATAGTGGAACATCAATCATGCAAGTTAAAGTGTATATAATCAAATAATAAACGAATGCTTCAAATCTTGAGATACCTCCTCACTCAAGAAATGAAGATTTTCACGTTGATATTGCAACAATGCCATTTGCTGATCAGAGAGCCTACCATCATGGTACCTATTGCATCAAGATATACTAATTACAGAGTTTACATTCTTCCCAATCCAAGAAGCCAGTATTTGATATATGTTTTCAAATGTGATTTGTATTTTTATTTTATTTTGCATAACATGAATGGAATGCATAAAATGGTAGATTGTTGTGCATTCAGAAATACTATAGTTTAGCAAACAGAGTTTCTAATGTTGCGGTTCAAAATCCAAGAACCCAATGTTTGATGTGTTTGCAAATGTGAATTGCATTTGAGCTTTTGCATAACATGAATGGAATGCATAAAAGGTAGATCATCGTGCATTCAGAAATACTATAGCTTGCCAAACAAACCTAGAATTTTGTGGCTTTAGAATTAAACATTGATACTGAGTTATGAAGTTAATCAAGAAAGAAACTAAATTACAAAATGTTTGCCTTAGACCCTCTAAAGAACTTGATGGTTGTAATGGTGAATACAAGGACTTCAGAACATCAGGATGGGAGTTCAATGAATTGTACTGGTGTATGTAACCTGCGTGTACAGAAAACGAACATAGAAAGAATTACATAACTAAATGCATATTTAATTCAATCAAAAGGGTAGATGGGTAGAATGCAATACATATTTTCAAATTTTTCAGCCAATCACGGGTGTTGTTTTCCCCTCCCCAAGACTCAATACATTACCGTAGTTTTTAAAAGAACAAATCTTACAGTTGTTGAATTTTTTATAAATTTACTACTGCATACCAATAATCTGTGGCACCTGAAGGCTGAGCATTCCTTTAAATATTCTTATACATGTTAACTTTTATAATATAATTTTTTATGGCATAATAGAAACTAATATTAATAGGAAATATCTAGCTTTGTTACCCTCCCATAAAAATACAAAAGTAGTATATCTTACCGATGTAAAGGCACATAAAACATCCAGCACATAATGCTTCGACTACCATAATAATCCTGCAGAGTTTTCAGGCAACCAAAATAAGAACAAATCATAATAATAATTATAAGAAACAGCACTCTCTTGCTGATATTCCATTTCTTAATTCCATTGAACATATCCCACAAATATGTCTTAAATGGACAAGTATGACCAAATGATGAACATACCTCAATATTGCAGAGATTGACAGAAACCCAGTGTAAGGTTTCCAGAGTATAACAAGTAGCATTGCAGCAGTTCCTGACATTAAATCAAATTACCGAGAATATTAGCATTATAATTAAGAACACATAATATAATCTATCCATGTTGAAAACATTCATGTGCCTCCGCCTAACAAATTAAGCTTTTGGGTTGATTTGGTTTTTGACAGTTACCAAATATGTATCAATTGACTACACATGTAAAATATCATCTAAAATTTAAAGTCCAAACACTGAAATGCGTACCATAAGCTGTAATGGCAAAGGGTATGCGGACAATAAATTTCAACTTCTGGCTGAAACTATAATAGCCCTGAGAAATCATATCAATGATTAAGAACATAATTAAACAGGGAAACACCATAAAACATAAAAGAAACCTCCATAGATCCATGTAGCAAAACTTTTTTTAGTAATTCTAATGTTTGATAGATCTAACTGTATTGAACTTTCAGATTCCAGAGTTCTATCAGCTAATGCTTCCAAACAAATGTCCATGGGCGCATGCACATGGTGACATGAGAGATGGAAAAAATTAAGATACTACTGTGACAAAAAAGTACTATCAATTGAATGAATTACCTGCAACCGTATCTTATGCACCTGATAAACCAGATATTGTTGAAAGATTCCTGAAACAGTAAAGACACCACATTTGAACCTTTGTTGCATGAGTACAGGTACGGTACCGGGTATGTGTATAGGTACAGATATAGATTTTTTTTTAAAACTATGGTACGGGTACATTTAAAATATACAAGGAAATATCTTTCATGAGTAAACATTTAACAATAATATATACAAGGAAATGTCTTTCATAATTTACTACAGCACAAATTATAATAGAGTTAGAAATAAATATACATAATAAAAAAAGTTAAGTTAGAAAGAAGATATTTATATAGAAGATGTATTTTTCTGTGTATTCATTGTGTGTCTAATGAGACCACACTAAGTCTTTATTTATAATCATATGGCATATACACAATAAGGTAATATAATAAATACAATTAATACTAATCAATACTAATTAATTCTTTACATAATAGGAGTTGGGACATGTTAGTATATATAAAAAGAAAAATAGAGAAAAATAGGAAAAGTACCTACTAGTACCGGTTACGGGTACGATATGACTTTTGGGTTCAAATTTTGAACCCAATAAAAGATGTGCTTTAAATCTTAACTAAGGCTTAATAAAATAGCATTAACTAAGCTTACTAAGCTACATAAATAATGTTAACTCTACACATTGCCATTGACTAATGCAACAAATCAACAATAATGTAAACTCTGAAGGAGCTTTTAGCCAAAACCCTTTTAATTCACCAAAACTGATGTTATCCAATTACCCTAAGCCAAATTCAACTAAAAAAGAAGTCTAGCATTATCAAATAATTTCTTTCAAAGAAGTCAACAAATGCAGCGCACCAATCAGAAAACTATCCACATCCAGATAAAAGAACTGAGAACAACGAATCACACTAGTTCCAGTATCAAACCTGTCAACAGCATAAGAAGAACATCGCAACTACATAACACGGGAGATATCAATTCTCGCACGGGACGAAATATCCACTCAGCTCCTACAGCCAAAGTAGTATAACCGGCCTAAAATGGAAAAGAAAAAGGCAAATCATCACTCCAAAATAATATTCTCAACTCAACAACCTACATAGCACCGACACTTCATAACGAAGGTGTCCGGTATCCGACACAGACACCTACACGACACCAATACATGTGGTTTTATTCAATCACACTTTTATTGTCATAAAATCATTATTGTGTTTACGTGTCAATATCAGTATGAAGGTGCCCAGTATTAGACACAGACACCTACATGACACTGATACATTTGGGGCCCGTTTGGATTGACTTATTTTTGAGCTTATGCGAAACAGCTTATGCAAATAAACAAGGTTTTATGTATTATTAGAAGTTTTTCAAGGTAGTTTATGAAAAAAGCAACTTATAAAGACACAATTTTTGCTAGTGAAAACTTATGAAGTAACATAATAGTTTATTTATTTGCATAAGCTAGCATAAGCCGAATCCAAACAGGCCCTAGGTTACATTCAATCACACTTTTGTTTTCTTAAATTATCATTGTGTCGACGTTTCAGTATCATATCAGTGTGAAGGTGTCCAGTATCCGACATAGACACCTACGCGACACTGATGCATGTGGTTTCATTCAATCATCCGTTTTTTTCTGTCTTAAATTACTAGTCTTGTCTACGTGTCAGTGTCGGTATCAGTGTCACTATCGTGTCCGTTTGTACTTCATAGCAACAAACTATCAAATTTAGTTGGAAAAAAACTCATCATCATCATCATAGATTATCAAATAAACTATAAATCAGAAAATTTCAACTTACCAATAGTATACAATAGAAAACACTTCCAACAATTCTTGCAGGCTTGCGATGAGCAAACAAAGGAGCTTCATGCAATATATCCAAAAAGCTACATCAATTCAAAACACGAAAATCAAATCATAAAGCTTGATTTAACAAATTGAAAATTTCGGAACTAAAAAAACAAATCAAATTGAGAGCGTGATTACTGACAGAGCGTTTTCTTCTTGAGATGTGGCTGGCGGAGAAGAGAATCTCTCCGTTGCCATGTGATCTAGATTTGGATCGCAGTGACGAGTGAAATGCGTTGGAATGATGAATCAAGGGTTTGGGAAAAGGAAGATGCATTTAAGGAGGTTCTTGTTGTTGTTGATGAGTAATGTCATTTGCATATGGTTTGTAATTGCAATTCAGATTTTTGTTACTATATGTTAATTTAATAAAACCATTATTAAGTATTTGTATACTCACTTGTAATAATTGTTAAAAATATTTTTGTGCATTTTATATTTGTTTTTAAATTAAACCTCCAACTAATGATCATTAGTTGATTCAGTGTTGTATGTTGATTGACGCTGAATTTGGTAGGAAGGATCACCGTTTGACCCCCACAACTTCGATTGGAGAGAGCTAAAATCACTTCATGCTAGAACTAACCCTCGAACCAGATTAAATTGGTGGTGAAAGAAAAAAAATAATAAAATAAACTAAACCCCGAACTACAAAAACTAATTCTTAAATAATATGATTTTCTTTTTAATTAAACAAACTTACTGCATTTCATTAAAAACTAAATGTTCAATAAAAAAGGGAATATTCTCAAATCTTTGGAAGCTAGCCCAAGAATTGGCCGCCCTAGCAAGAGTATGAGCAACCAAATTCGTTTGCCTCCTAACAAACTTAACCTCAAAGTTTATAAAAGATGACATAAGACTAAGGATATCCTGAACAATTGACATAAACTCAGAGTTGCCTCTACGATTCATATGAATAGCCTCTATCAAAACTTTCGAATCACTTTCAAATTGAACTCGATCCAGTCCTCTATGTCTAGCTTCTTCCATTGCTAACAGTAAAGTTCATGCTTCTCTTTCTACAGATGAAATCACAGTTTGCTGCCATTGTATCATACCTGCCATGAAATGACCACTATTATCGCGAAAACACAATCCCACCGAGGTCCTTCCAGATCCGGACACAAAGGCAACATCAACATTACATTTTACCCAGTCCAGAGGTGGTTTCTCCCACCTTACCAAATCTGCTGCTGTAGTCCCGCTCACATTATTACTATGTAAATTATGTACTGAGTACTGTCATACCCCATTTTTTGACCATATTATTTTTTGCATTTTTCATCGAGTCATATTTTTTGTCCGGAATAATCGCTACATTTTTCGAGAAATTTCGATATATGAATTTTTGAAAAATTGATTCGTTTGTTAGAAGATTCGAGAAAAATTTCGGCAGAGAGATATTTTAAAATACCTCATTTTTATTCTTTTGTATTTATCTTATTATTAGTATTATTAGTATTATTATTATTATTATAAAAACGAAAAAATAAACAAACGAAAAGAAGCAGCACGTGCTACATCTTTCACTTCCCTTTTTTAATTTTTTAATTTTGTTTTATTATTTTTTATTATTTTTATTTATTTATTTATTTAGGTGTTTTCTTATTTTATTTCTTTTCTTTTTTATTTTCTTTTAAAATTAAAAAATCAAAGTAGCAGGAACAACTTTCTGCAGAAAGTCAGTGTTCTTTGTCCCAAAATCCAGATTTTTATCCTCCAAATTTTGAATTTGTCCAATCTCTTGCAGAATCCATCCAGTGAACAATTCAAACCCTAACTTTGGGTATATATCAGAAGCAAAAAATCAGAACAGAGGGAGAAAATTTTCATCAGCCGCTCAAAAAAACCACATTCAACCCTAATCCTTTTTCAACAGAATCACAAATCAAACCAACACAAAAAAAACCATCATTCTTTTCTTTTGAATCCGGAAACAAAAACAAACATAAGAACCATAATTCTTTTTTTAATCCAGTAACCAAAAAACAAAAATCCTATACCTTTTTTTCAAATCAAAACCGAAAAAACAAATAATCTCATACCTTTTTTTTCCTTCAAAAAAGAAACCAAAACACAAGTTTGAAACTTTTTACTTTTTTTTGTTTTTTTCCGATTGAGGGGTTTTGGGTAAGATTTAGGGATTTTTGGTTTTAGATTTGAGTTTAGTATAGGATAAAGATGGGTTTTGATTGAAAAACAGAGAGAGAGAGGACCGAGAGAGAGGCCGCAAGAGAGATAAGAAAGAATGGAAAAATGAATTTTTTTTAGGGTTTTGGGTATATATACCTGACCCAATCCTGTGTGCGCTGGTGCATGGCCTTACGGTGCACCAGCGCACCTGGAACCTTCCAGATCGGATCAAACGTCCCACATTTCATCATCTGATCTTCTTCATGCGACCCCCTTGGGCTGCACCCCCCAGTCTGGGCTTGGACTGCAGTAGTACTCTTAGCACCCCCTGTTTATTTCGTTTTAATGTTCACACCCCCCTGTTTTTATTTTATTTTATTTTTTAGCTTATGAGATAAGTGCTTTTGGCATAAGCTATTTTAGCTTTTATTTTAGCCAATCAAGCATGATGTTGAGGCTTATTTCATTTTCCTATTTATTTGATATTTAAAAGTTGTTAAAAATATTACTGTCTTTATTTATTTTTAGCTAATTTTATTTTGTAAGCTTATGAGATAAGTGTTTTTGGCATAAACTATTTTAGCTTTTTTTAGCCTCGTAAAGCATGATGTCGAGGTTTATTTTCATTGTCTTAGTGTCGTATTTATTTATTTATGCTATTTATCCATTGCATATCATATTTATTTCATTACATCGATTTATTCATCATTTTTTTTACCTTTATTTTTATATTGAGTATTTATCGCTTATTAATTGCCGTTTATTTTTGCTCTTGAATTTAGGATGTAATTAGGCCAAGTGTAAATTCTAAATAAAAGTGCATAGCATGCCCCCTCTCTTGCATCATTTCATATTTATTTTCTTGCAAAAATTTTAGAGTGTGATTAGGTCAATGTACTCATAAATGAAAAATTGCATCTCATGCATATTTATTTTTTATCGCATTCCGTCCATATGCGTAATTTTAAATTCCGAGGGAAAAGACACAGTTTTGATCAAAATATCATTACGGATTGTCTTCGCGCTTAATTTGCTTATTGCGACGTTATTATTCTTTTAGTGCTACCTTTTTTTATTTGGAACCTAACATTCCATTTCAAAAATAATTAATCATTTTATTCTCAAAAATGAGGTCAAAACCTCTTTCAAAAAAGTCAACACAATTTCTTTTCAACATCATCAAGCATCAAATTTTTTTTGTCATCATACACTTTTCAAAACTTTGGACTTTAAACCAAATGTTTCCTTTTATCGCGAAAATCTTGGATTTTAACCCAAGAGTTCTTTTTTATCACAAACTTGGATTTTAAACCAAGTGCCTTGGACTTTAAACCAATGACTTCCTTTTTTTCACTAAAACCTTGGACTTTAACCCAAGTGTCCCTTTTTCTCGCCTAAAACCTTGGATTTTAAACCAAGTGCATTTTCTTCATTCATACATTTTTAATCATGCATAAACCTTGGATTTTAAACCAAGTGTCTTTTATCACTCAAAACTTTTTCTCAATAAACCTTGGATTTTAAACCAAGTGTCCGCGTCTTATTTTCATAATCAAATCTCAATCAATTTAACCATACAGACTTTCTTCACAAACTAACATCAATCAAACTCACATTTTGCTACTTTTGGCTTTTGGTCTTTAAAACCATTTTCAAAACCTTAAAATCAAAACAAAAAATTTACTCGTAACTTTTACCCCGAACTACGGTGGTTTGATCACTCGGGTACGTAGGCATGAGACTTGTCTCTCCAATCAATAAAATCAACAAAAACATTTTTTCTTCTTTTTTATGACTTTAAGCATTTTTTTATCATCACTTTAATTCCCACACTTATACATTTTTTACAAGCAATTAAAATAAAGCGCAAAGTTAGAAATAAAAACAAGAGGTTCCTATAGAGTACTATAGATACTTAGGGTGCTAATACCTTCCCTTCGTATAACCAACCCCCGAACCTTGTTCTCTAAAAAATAGGGTTTTTTCGAACTTTTTCCCTTTCCCTCGGATAAATTAAAAATCGGTGGTGGAATATTAAATTGTGATTCGAAGTTAATTAATAACTCAATATCCAAAAATCACCGCGACAAGTACCAATCATTCCAAGCATCAAAAACATGTCTTCCAATTTGACGCGGCATCTGGACATTATCATTCCAAAGCTTATCATTACGATTGTGCCAAATGCACCAGAGTAACATAGCCACTCTACCAACAGTATCACTACTTTCATTGTTGCACACAGCGAAAATACGATCCATAGCATGAGTTTGTTGGTACGTAGCATTATGTAAGACAGACGACAGACCAGCGACACTCCAACTATCCCGGGCTACGGCACACCTAAAGAATATGTGAAGCTCATCCTCAATCTCCTCATCACACACAGGACAATTGAGAGTACATTCTACGCGCCTTTCCAACAATCGATAACGAGTCTGGAGACATCTTCTACATAAGCGCCAAAGTAAATGACGTGCCTTGTCCGGAGCTTGAGTTTTCCAAATACCATTCCAATTGCCCACAACATGATATTTGTCGCTACCTATTATATAACGCATAGCTAACTTATAACCGGATTTCACTGAATAACACCCATTTCTTTCCTCCTCTCAGACCACTTTATCCTCACGGACCGAGCTAACAAGTGGTGTTTCCAGAATCTTATCCGCTACATCCTTTGAAAACAAGTTTCGAACCTTAGCTATATTCCACGCTTTATAATTTTCGTGTAATAAATATCTGACAGATAACTGATATACACCTGCTGGTTGAGGCGAGGGCACCCATCTATTAGCACTCCCACGCAACCAAGGGTCATGCATAACCCGAATATTATCCCCACTCTCAATCCGCCATCTACATCCAAGAGAAAGAATTTGTCTAGCTTGCCACATATTACGCCATGCAAAGCTGGGGTTGTATCCCAATGGAGCCTCAAATAAAGAGGAATGTGGAAAATATCTGGCTTTAATTAATTTTGCTACCAATGAGTTTGAATTCTGGACGATATTCCAAACTTGTTTTGCAACCATAGCTTTATTAAAAGCTTCAAAATTACGAAAGCCTAAGCCCCCATGAGCCTTCGGGCAAGCAAGTCTCTCCCATGCTAACCAATGAATACCTTTATTATTATTATTATTATTATTATTATTATTATTATTATTATTATTAGTATTGCCGCCCCTCCACCAAAAAGCCTTATCATTTTTTCAATATCATCAATAAGTGAAGCAGGAAGAATAAACATACTCATTACATAGGAGGGTATTGCCTGCAGAACCGACTTTATCATTATTTCCTTGCCTGCCTTTGACAGCGCACGCCCTCTCCAGGAATTAATTCTTTTCCAAATATGATCCTTGATGTAGGAAAATATTGCTTTTTTACTTCAACCATGGACGGCAATCCAAGATATATACCCGTACCCAATACAAGTTTGACACCAAGGATACGAGAGAGATCTTCTTTAGCTGCCTGAGACATATTCCGACTAATAAAAACTTCTGATTTAACTAGGTTAACTTCCTGACCTGAAGCTATTTCATAAGTATGTAAAATCCTCATGAGTTCATTCACCTCAACTACATTAGCCCTACAGAATAAGAAACAATCATCTGCAAACAAAAGATGAGAGACCTCTGGAGCACCACGACAAATCTTCACACCTTGAAGGTCACCCCTACCAACAGCCTGGTGAATGAGGGCAGTTAAACATTCTTGTCGCGGTGATTTTTGGATATCGAGCTATTAATTAGCATCGAATCGCAATTTAATATTCCACCACCGATCTTTAATTTATCCGAGGGAAAGGGAAAAAGTTCGAAAAAACCCTATTTTAAGAGAACAAGGTTCGGGGGTTGGTTATACGAAGGGAAGGTATTAGCACCCTAAGTATCTATAGTACTCTATAGGAACCTCTTGTTTTTATTTCTATCTATGCGCTTTATTTTAAATGCTTGTAAAAAATGTATAAGTGGGAAATTAAAATGATGATAAAAAAAAATGCTTAAAGTGATGAAAAAGAAGACAAATGTTTTTGTTGATTTTATTGATTGAAGAGATAAATCTCATGCCTACGTACCCGAGGGATCAAACCACCGTAGTTCGGGATAAAAAGACGAGTAAATTTGTTTGTTTGATTTTAAGGTTTTGAAAATGGTTTTAAAATACCAAAAGCCAAAAATGGCAAAATGTGAGTTTGACTGATGTTAATTTGTGAAAAAGTCTATATGGTTAAATTGATTAAAGTTTTGATTATGAAATAGGACGCGGACACTTGGTTTAAAATCCAAGGTTTGTTGAGAAAATATTTGAAGTGATAAAAGACACTTGGTTTAAAATCCAAGGTTTATGCATGATTAATGATGTATGACTGAGGAAAATGCACTTGGTTTAAAATCCAAGATTTTAGGCGAGAAAAAAAAGGACACTTGGGTTAAAGTCCAAGGTTTTAGCGATAAAAGGAGCCGTTGGTTTAAAGTCCAAGGCACTTGGTTTAAAATCCAAGTTCGCGGTAAAAAAAGACACTTGGGTTAAAATCCAAGGTTTTCACGATAAAAGACGCCGTTGGTTTAAATTCCAAGGCACTTGGTTTAAAGTCCAAGTTCGCGGTAAAAAAAGAAGCACTCGGGTTAAAATCCGAGGTTTTCGCGGTAAAAAGAAACATTTGGTTTAAAGTCCAAAGTTCGAAAAGTGTATGATGACAAAATATTTTTGATGATATGTGGAAATGAATTATGTTGACTTTTTTGAAAGAGGTTTTGACCTCATTTTTCGAGAATAAAATGATTGACTATTTATTTTAAAATTGAATGTTGGGTTAGAAAAGGTAGCGCTAAAATTAATAACGTCGCAATAGGCAAAAATAAGCGCGAAGACGATCCATAATGATATTTTGATCAAAACGGTGTCTTTTCCCTCGGAATTAAATATGCTAACGTTTTGCGGAAAGCGATAAATAAATATGCATGAGATGCGATTTTTCATTTATACTGTACATTTTTCCTAATTACATTCTAAGGTATTTGCAAGGAAAAATAAATATGAAATGAATGCAACATAATGCTATGCAATTTAATTTAAATTTACATCAAGTCCTAAACAATACAATCTAGTGTCTTTACAATGCAATAAATAAATAATTAGGCAAAAAAAATAAAACAAAAATAGAAGGGGGTGCAAATAGTAAAACAGAGCATAAAAGGGGTGCAAAAAGTAAAACAGAGCAAGGCCCAGTCCAGAGAGGCCCAAACTGCACAAAATGTAAGGGATTTGATCAGGGCCGTCTGATTGATCAGACGTCCCTGATTTGATCACAGGAGAAATCAATTGTGGCCGTTGGATTAAAATCAGAGGGCCATAGGCGCGCAGGTGCACCATAAGACTGTGCACCTGCGCGCACAGGATTATAATGGGGGGTATATATGGAAAAACAAAACCCTAAAAATCAAATTTTCACAGAAAAAACATCTTCTCCCTTCTCTCAACCCGCCGCTCTCTTCTTCTTTCTCTCTCTCAAACCCGCCGCCGGAAAACCTTCTTCCTCACCTTCTCTCTGTTTTCAATCTCTCCCGAAACCCCATTGTCTTTTTTTTAAAAGAAAACCAACATTAAATCTATACAAAACTATCTTCTAAACACAAATCAAAAATCAAAAACTTAAATCAAACCCATGAAAACTAGATCGAAATTCAACCTTGGAGCTTTTCTCACTTTGATTCGGTTCTGATTTTGCTCTTATCTCCTCCGTTTCTGTTGTTGTTGGATTCGGTTTCTGATTTGCAATTTCTTCTTCTTCTTCGTTTTTGGTTTTATTTTCTGATTTTGGATCCAAAACGGAAGTGGGTTCGGTGATGATTTTGTTCGATTCGTGATGTTTGAAGAAGAATGATTTGGGTGGTTTGATGATATAAATCTCGATCTGGATATGTTTTTTTTATATTCTTTTTCGTCCTGTTTTTGATTCTGTTTTGATGATGAACAATGGTAAAGGATTTCGGGTTTGATGATGATGAATGTGGTTTCTGTGATTGTGTTATTTGATTTTGGTTAAATGTGGTTTTGGGTTTGATTGTTTTGATATGGTGATTCAGTTTGTGGATTTTTTCTGGATTTGTGGAAGATGAAGAACAGTGATGATGAAAAACGGATGAAGATGATGATGATTTTATTATTTGTTGTTCTTTTCTGTTTTTTTTGTTTATTTTCTGCGGCTGAGGCTGATTGTGGATTTTTTCCCTCTTGGAAACTGTGCACAGTATACAGTATAAATACTGTGTCAGGATTTTAGGGTTTGACAGATGAATTTCCCAATTTGGACAAAATTGCCCCTTTGGGCCTGGACAAAAAAAACCTGATCTGGATTGTGGACAAATTGACTAAAAAAAACCATCTGATTAAAAAACGAAAATAATGATAAAAAATGGTAAAAATGACTTTAAAAATGAAAATGAGATAAACATCAAAATAAATAATAATAATAAAATAAATAAAACATCTAATAAGAATAAAAATAATAATAACATAAAAATAAAAGAATAAATAAATGAGGTATTTTAAAATACCTCTCTGCCGAAATTTCGTCAGAAATGAATAAAGAAAAAAAATCGTCGTAAAAAGACGCATAAAAGCGATTGGTCAAAAAATGGGGTATGACAATTCTGTTACCAAAATAAATAAATAAGGAGATAATGGATCACCCTGTCGCAATCCTCGACCTGACAAAATAGGGCCAACTCGGTTAGAATTCATCCACACCAAATAGTTGACTGAACTAACACACATCATAACCCACCGAATCCAGACATCAGTGAACCCCATCTTAGTCATAACTCCGCGGAGGAAACCCCAATCCACCTTATCATAAGCCTTGCTAATATCAATCTTTAGTGCCAACTCACCTCTTCTTCCCTTGGTTTTCCGCTTCAAAGCATGGATAACTTCTGTGCAAATAAGAGCATTATCAAGGATCGATCTACCTTCCACAAAAGCTGACTGCTCTTGAGAAACACATTTATCTAGACAACACTTCAACCTGTTGGCTAGCACTTTAGAGATCATTTTATACAAAACATTACAAAGCGAAATATGGCGCAAATCCTTCATTGATGTAGGATTGTCACATTTAGGAATAAGACAAATATTTGTTTCATTGAGACTGGTAGGGAAATATCCCCTCTCTAGCCAAGTGGATGCGGCACTAAATATATCATCACTACATTGTTCCCAAAACCTCTGATGAAAAGCTAGATTAAACCCATCTGGTCCAGGAGATTTGTCTGGATGCATCTGAAACAACGCTTGCTGAATTTCAACTTTTGTAATAGGCGCCGTCAGAACGAAATTATCATCGTCGGTCCTCGCGGCTGAATAAGATTAAGTACAGGGTCATGATCTCCATCTCTTGGCTTGAAGAGAGTATCAAAGTAACTCTTGGCCACCTCACAAAGTTCTTCCTGAGTATGTGCCTCTGTACCATTATCAGCAATCAACTTTGTGACCTTCTTCTTTTTGCTACGCACAGTTGCTGACATATGGAAAAATCTAGTGTTCATATCCCCCTCTTGGAGCCAATGCATTTTAGTCCTTTGTTTCCAGTACCCCTCCTCTTGTATCAGCAAGGTGGCATGCCTCTCCGATAACTCTTGATATTGCATACTCCCCTCTTCATCATGGTTATAGAGAAGGATTTATTACCATTTTAGTGAAGCTCTATTCCATAAACGAATTCTGCACAACCTGCTACTGACCCTCTACTTCAAATTTGTCTCCAGACCTCATAATAACTCTAAATTCTACCAAATTGGCACCCGATAATTTTGTTAGCTCTCCAGAACATCAAGAATAATTCAATTTGGACGTACAGGGAGGGAGATAGGACATTTTTATTTAGGGTTTGTCTCAAATACGAGTTTTGCATAAACTTGCCAATTTCAAACATAACACCCATCCAATGTGAGTTTGTGTTGGAGATTTGTGTATTAGTCTCATTTTTCTAAAAAAAATATACAAACAAGATGTTGGACCAAATGTTTCAACATGTGGGTACTACTCTGTATGTCCTGATTTCGCGCCTTAACTACGCGTTTTGTCTATATAAGGAATCCACGCATATACGCCAAGAGGCGTGTTTAACCATAATCAACGTTGTGTTTATTTCCTAAAGATGTTCAAACATTTTAGGAAAATGAGAATTTTGTTCTGATTCTTGTAAGCTGAATATCTCTTGGACCAGTCTGTGATCTGAAGCCAAACACGGTAAACAAGTTCGTGTTAGCTCAGAGTTTTTAAAGGAGGACGAAAAACCTAGTTTGACTATTGAAGCCGTCACTAAAAAAATAGAGTTTTTAGGGTTTTGAGTCAGTGTCATTTTGTAAGCCTTTCTTGTGTCATATTGATGCAAGTTTAGGACTTTATTGTTTTGAGTTGTAATTGTGTTAACTACTCCTAAGCTTTGAAGTACGGAGGTAGTTTGTATTCTGAAGAGTGTCTTCATTTTGATTGTTTCTTGATTGTTATCACTAGTTGTGTGGTTGTAGGAAGTGAGATGGGATCTAATATCTTGGAGTTCCTAGATAGAAGTTAGCACGAGTAGTTGTTAAGTTGTAAATTGTGGGTTTACTGAGGCTTAGATCTAACTCTACATTAGTGGAGTTCCTTCCTGACTTGGTAGCCCCTAGAGTAGGTACGTTTATGCCGAACTGGGTTTACAAATAACCTGTGTCTTTTATCTTTTTCTACATTCATTGTTATCTTGTTCATTGTGTTAAGTTTCAGTACGACGTTGGAACTGGATACCACATTTGTGTAACACTCTAGTGTTGCAACATCATGTACAACATCGATTACTGAACGTGTCAAAATTTCAGTTTGGAATCCTTCTCATGCAAGAGATATAAAATCATAACTGAGGGTAAGGAGTATAGTGCACGAATTGAGAGTGAATGAATGAAAGATTAGCTTGATTAATAGTTCACCTTAAAGATTGAAACTTAAAGATTATAAATGTGGTGTTGCATGTGGGTTTTAAGTTGATATTTGTTTTCGATTTGCTAGGTGATGATGATGCCGATGTTGTGTAACATGAGAGGGTGAGAACAAAAGAGAGTTTGCGTGAGAGAGAGAGAGAGAGAGAGAGAGAGAGAGAGAGAGAGAGAGAGAGAGAGAGAGAACACAAAGGGTGAGTGAGTTCAAGAGGAAACGAAAAATGAATCTGACTTGTTTGACCTCAAATCCTCTTTATAAGTTAATCACATGTAATACATGTTTACTTCATATATCCAACACTATACTTATGCCCTTTAGTTATCTTTCCATGTTTTAGTCTATTAAGCTTCCAATTAACTCCAATTATTTCTCTAATTAATATTCTTTTATTGTTTTAAGGTTGGGATATTAAAAAATATATAGCAAACCTAAAATCATTAAACTGCTAGAGAAATACTAATATGACCCAAAAATTCTATCAAATCAAAATCAGACAAATGATCCATCCATAATAGAACAACTAATCACTAGAGCAACACAACAACTGAACTAGCAATAGACCAAAACCAATCCAACTCCACAAACTAACTCAAACCTAATTGAAGAACCGCCTAATCAGAAACTACTATGGAATTCTCCAAATTGCTTCAAGCATGTTATTACCAAAATAAAGTATAATAACAAAAGGCACCACTAAACTTCACATATTGATGGTGAACAACGACAACCACAATTTGTTCATTTCCTAACTAATTAAGCTAAGCAATTGGTACCAGCAGAAAACAAATCTAATACGCTAACCTTTTTAAAAAACATAAACTAAATTTGTTAAGCTCACTAATATTATACGTAACAGTAAGAAACATAAACCCAATGCCTTGAATAATCTATGCCATAATTTACTGATGAAGATTTTGTCCGAGTATTGATGATGGTTTTTGGGGCTTGCAAATCGTAAATGACATTTAGAAATGTCATGGCAAATGAAGAAGCATCGTAACCAACAGGAATAGCAAGAAAATGGGTAAGCTTGGTCAAGTGATCCTAAATAACAATCTTGTTAGCGCACACAAGGAGGTTGTGATGAAATCCGTAGAAATTTCCTCCTAAACCTGAAAAGGAATGTACAAAGGTTGTAACAACCACAAGGGCATTGGACGGAGGACTTGTTGTACTACAAGTAGAGGATCAAACAATGAACTACTTTATATTATAGTCCATTTGATGCCAATAAAAAATAGTCGTAATTAGAGCCAAGGTGGCACCATAGTGGCTTTGGTTTCTGTTGTGCACAACTAGTAACAAAAGGAAATAATAACGAAAGCAAACGATGAACACAAAGAAGTTTGATAACGGAGTTCCCCGTAAGTACGTCTTCGACTGTATAATTTGCTACAACTCATCTCTATTAGATGAATGAATGAATTAAGGTTTCAGTGTTTCAACCGGTACTTATAATAATAATAATCCGGTCCAGATAACAACAATACATACCCCGGAACCCTACTCAACAGTTTCAAAGTGACCATCAAAGGATATTCCTATAAGAGGTGAGAAATAAGGTTGACCCCCCCAAAAATGAATAAATGATGATGGAAATAGATGAGGACATTTCATGTTATGTACTTGTCCTCGAACATATCATTGGAAATGATGTGTGACATCCATGTGTTTACCTACTGTGGTGTTTGCATAAAATCTTTGCAACTGAAGGATACAAGAAAATGAAGGGAAGTTGACATCAACGAGCAGGGGGCACTTTGAGGGAACGTGTGATATTACATTAACAACTAAATTTTTTCTAGGTGTGTGACATGTCTCGTAATCATATTCCATAAGCTTTTTAAGCCACATATGTTGTTTTAGGGTTTCAGTGGATTGAGTCATAAGATCCTTTACGCTCTTATGATGTGTGAAAATGTTGAATTTGTGACCTAACAAATATTGTCTCCTGTCGCGGTGATTTTTGGATGTCAAGTTATTAATTAACTTCGAATCGCAATTTAATATTCCACCACCGATCTTTAATTTATCCGAGGGAAAGGGAAAAAGTTCGAAAAAACCCTATTTTTTGGAGATCAAGGTTCGGGGGTTAGTTATACGAAGGGAAGGTACTAGCACCCTAAGTATCTATAGTATCCTATAGGAACCTCTTGTTTTTATTCTAACTTTGCGCTTAATTTTAATTGCTTGTAAAAAATGTATAATGTAGGAATTAAGGTGATAAATAAAAAAGGTTTAAAGTGAAAAAGAAGAAAAATGTTTTTTGTTGATTTTATTTGATTCGCCGAGACAAGTCTCATGCCTACGTACCCAAATGATCAAAATCTCGTAGTTTGGGGTAAAAGTTACGAGTAAATTTGTTTGTTTAATTTTAAGGTTTTGAAAATGGTTTTAAAGACCAAAAAGCCAAAAGTGGTAAAATGTGAGTTTGATTGATGTTAATTTGTGAAGAAAGTCTATATGGTTAAATTGATTGAAGTTTGATTATGAAAGGAGACGTGAACACTTGGTTTAAAATCCAAGGTTTTTTTTTTTTAGAAAAAGTTTTGATTGATAAAAGACACTTGGTTTAAAATCCAAGGTTTTTGCATGATTAAAGATGTTTGATTGAAGAAAATGCACTTGGTTTAAATTCCAAGGTTTTTTGCGAGAAAAAGGAACTCTTGGTTTAAAGTTCAAGGTTTTTGCGATAAAAGAGCACATGGTTCAAAGTCCAAGGCACTTGGTTTAAAATACAAGTTTTTTTGCAATAAAAAGAACACTTGGTTTAAAATCCAAGGTTTTCACGATAAAAGAAGCACTAGGTTTAAAATCCAAGGCACTTGGTTTAAAATCCAAGTTTTGCGATAAAAAGAACACTTGGGTTAAAATCCAAGGTTTTCACGATAAAAGAAGCACTTGGTTTAAAATCCAAGGCACTTGGTTTAAAATCCAAGTTTTGCGATAAAAAGAACACTTCGGTTAAAATCCAAGGTTTTCACGATAAAAGAAGCACTTGGTTTAAAATCCAAGTTTTGTGATAAAAAGAACACTTGGGTTAAAATCCAAGGTTTTCACGATAAAAGAAGCACTTGGTTTAAAATCCAAGGTTTTCGCGATAAAAAGAGCACTTGGTTTAAAATCCAAGATTTTTGTTTTGAAAAAAGTTTAATGACAAAAATATTTTTGTGCTTGACGATGTTGAAAAGGAATTGCTTATGTGCTTTTGAAGAGGTGTTGACCTCATTTTTTTGAAAAAAAAGAATTGGGTAACGGTTGCGCGCGGAAAAAAATAATACTAACGTTATAACAAATAATTTAAACGCGAAGACAATTCGCAATGATATTTTGACCAAAGCGACGTCTTTTCCCTTGGAATTTAACATTACGCGTATTGGCGGAAAGTAAATATGCATGAAATGCAATTATTTTTATTTAGGAGTACATTGGTTCCTAATTACATTCTAAAATATTTGCGAGAAAATAAACATGAAATGATGCAAGAGAGGGGATGCTATGCAATTTTATTTATAGATTACACTTGGCCTAATTACATTCTAAGTTCAAGAGCAAAATAAATGGTGATTAAGAAAGCACAATACACACACTAAAACAATAATAATAACGGTGCAAAAAAAATATAATAAATGAATATGATAAGATGATATAATAGGACTAAGTAAATAAACATAAATAAATGTTAGATTAGAGAAGGTTGATAAGTTAATGATAATAAAATTAATATGCATGGATAAGATGTTAGGTTAGTGAGTTAGTAACAATAATTAAAAATAATGAGCATAAATAAAATGTTAAGTTAGTGAGTAAGTAACAAAAATAGATAATAAAAAAAAAGAGCATAAATAAAATGTCAAGTTAGTGAGCATAAATAAAAAACAAAAAAACCTCAAATTAGTACTTAGTTTGGATTAAATAGCTCATTGAAGCTCATTCTATAAGCACTTTTATCACAGGTTAAAAAATAAAAATAAAGAAAACAGAGGGGGTGCAGAAAGCATTACGAAGACATAAGGGGGTGCAGAAAGCAAAAACAGAAGACCAGACCCAAGGCCCAGTCTGAGTCAACAGAAGAAAAAAAAAATAGTGAATACAATAATAATCCAGTATGACGCACTGGAATTGCCTTGCGATTTACCACCGTCAGATCTTCATTTAATGAGATCTGACGGGCACGATCATCAGCAAACGCGTGTCGTTGGATGGATCCAACGCACGCGATTTAAACTGGCAGAAAGGGAAGATCACCCATGGATCTTCTTCTCCGGCGAACCACAACAATTTTTGGTGACTATTCCGGTCACCGGAGTTCCAAAACGGACACGAAATCACCCAAGTTATATACTGTTCTCTTTGTTTTTTCGCGTAGATTTCAAAAATGACATGTTTTTTCAAAGCATGCTTAGAAAACGAAAAACGAAGAGAAAAAGTTTAAACTTGAAAATACAAAATCACTATACAGTTCGAAATAACCCAAATTGATCAATGTAAAAGCTTAAGAACGTGTTTATGAACGTAAATAGAGCAAGAAAAACCTTTGGGACGCTTCGAATTGTTCTATTGGATCTACACTTTTTTTGAGCTTTTGGGTGGTTTATTCATCAAATTTATGACATTGAGATTGTTGTTTATGGTTGGGAAATGGTTACTATAAACATGTATGGATGATTGGTGAAGAGAATTTGGAGTTTTATTTGTGTTTGTGATGAAAATGAAAATTGAAGAAAATGTGAAAATGAAGAGAAATTTTGGGTTGTTTTTGGTGTGATTCTTTTTGTGATTTTCGTCCCCCTCTCTCTCATCAAGTAATGGTTCTATTTATAATGAAAAATTAGGTTAAATGAGGATAGAATTGGAGAGCAAGGAAAGGGTACTTTGGAATTTTGCTCAATGAGATATTTTGTGATTTTTTTGCACATGTGTAGTGATTTTTGTGTGATGAGGTGGTGAAAAAGAACCTTCTATTCTCAATTGTAATTGGAATTGGTCAATGATTTTTGTGATTTTGGTTTGTAATGAAAATGGGTGAAAAATGATTAAAAATGAATTATTGTAAAAAATGAAATAATAGGGGACAAGTGGTAAAATGGTCATTTTTTGGGCTTTATATCAAATGAGTAAGAACAAAACAAATTTTATGTAAAAGAGAAAAAATAGAAAAGATAAATTTTGAGGTTTCTTGCAAATGAAGAAACATTTTTGTATTATTTAGTAAAAGGGTAAAATTGGAAATAAAAAAAATGTTTATGAATAAATGTTAGTCAAAAATGGAATTTTAAAATAAATGGTGGAAAAATAAATGCAAGAAAAATCAAATAATTATTAATCTAAAATTAAATGCGTTAAGCAGCGTAAATGGAATAAAATACTAATTTTTTACATTTTTCTAATTTTAATGAATAAAAAATGATAAAAAAAATATAAGGTTTAAAATTTATGATGGTCAAAAAATGGGGTATGACAGATGCCCCTATTTAAGTTTCTTCTACCGGAGACTAAAAAGAAAAAGATGATTTTTGATTATGTTTTTGTTTTGGTTCGACGGTGGAAGAGACTTATATACAGAGTACACCATTTTTTTGACCGGCCTAACCTATAAAATGCTATGATATAATGTTATGAGTGTTATGTTTACGAGTGTTTGAATGTAATGAAGATTATTTGATAAAAGTAACGAAGACAGAAAGCGATAAAGTCTTGTATGCGGACAGAAAGCAGTAAAGTCCTGTGTAGGTACAGAAGTAAAGACAGAAAGCAGTAAAGTCCCTTGTAGGGACAGAAGTAAAGACAGTGCCTACCAACATTGTGGGATGTTAAGGACACAACGACGAAATAAATTGTCTGCTGTCATTGTGGGAGAGCGAGACACAACAAGGAAATAAATTGTCTGCTGTCATTGTGGGAGAGCGAGACACCAAAAGAAAGATAATGTCTGCGTCATTGTAGGAGAGCAGGACATAACAAGGAAATAAATGTCCGCCATCATTGTAGGAGAGCAGGACATAACAAGAAAAGATATTTGTCTTGACCAGACGCACTGGAGATGACCTCTTTTGGGGAAATTAACCGCAAGTTTGAAGTTGATTGTTCGCAAAACCTGCCACTTGGAATATGTTTGATGGAGACATCTCTAGACCAGATATACTGGGGATGACTCTTTTTTTGTGACGTATGATTGATGAACACATCTCTGGACCAGATACACTGGGGATGACTCTTTTTTTTTGTGATGTATGATTGATGGAGACATCTCTGGACCAGATATATTGGGGGTGACTCCTTTTTTGTGATGTATTGAAGCAAGACACATGATGGTCAATGTAGTATGTGCCAATGATTTTGTGTGCATGTTGCATGTGAATATGTATGCATGTATGTATGATTGAATGATATTTGTACATGACTGGATGAGATAAAAGTTTGATCAGGTAAGATGAGCATTGGGCCGACGTATCCATACAACCACTCAATAATTCTCCGCTGGGGACAACACCCTTATAGGTGAAATAAATCAAATCCTCGGGGTAAAGCCCGGCATGGTATGTCAATCCATGGTAAGAACGATTGCTTCTTGGGGTAAAACCCGTCGGTCAGAGGTCTGGCAGAAGTCGCCATTTCGTACACTGAAACCGAATATTTTCTCATGGTCTTGTTTCAACAGTCATGCTTTTGCTTTTTTCTCATTTTTTTGTTCTTTTTTTTTTTAAATCCCTAACTTTTGCCTGGATCGCCCTTTCGGGTTTTCAATCCACCGAGAATATATTTTTTGTTTGCCCATATTTTTTGCCTGGACTACCCTTGCAGGTTTTCAGCCCATCGGGACGCTCATTTTTGCCTAAGCCGCCCTTTCGGGTTTTCAACTTAGCGAGCTGTTCTTTTTGCTTCTTTTTTTTTTTTGATAGAAAGAATCAAGATTGATATGCTAATATGCAAACTTCTCAAAGAGATGTCATTTGCTGTTGATATGCAAACTTCCCAAAAAGATGCCATTTGCTGTTTAATGCAAACTTCTCAAAGAGATTACATTTGCTGCTGATATGCAAACTTCCCAAAGAGATGTCATTTGTTGTTGATATGCAAACTTCTCAAAGAGATGTCATTTGCTGCTAATATGAGCCTCCCAAAACGGGTCTCAACTTCTTCTTTCACTGGGGAAAGAAAATCATACAAACTTCTTAAAGATAACCACTTGATGGGGATTACCAGAGAACAAACAAGTTCAGTATTCAATTGAGGAATGTTGGATCACATACTCAACATATTATTGTTACACACTATTTTAGGGGAAACTGCACATGTCCATAAAACCCAAAATATCAACTCGATGATTATTGGCTCAAGGAGGAAGAAACATAACAACTATCTTGGCAGATCTGGATTGCCCCTGGAAACCACTTCAGGTGCCCCAAGTGAGTGAAACCTTGACTTCGAATCTTTGAAGGGTATGCCCCTGGATGTAAAGACTTGCCCCTGATTGGCAGGTTCCTGAGGTAATTTGCCCCAAGTTAGGAGCGTTTTGAGTTGATTTGCTCTTGATTAGACCAATTGATTGAATTTCCTTGATGCCAAATATAAATTTGCAAACAAAGTTGTTTCTTTTGAAAAATGTTTCTGATGTAATGTACATGCAAGTTTTGGAATCGAACTTTTTATAGAAAACACATGTGGTGTGTGTAAAAGATTGTTACTCAACAAACAGGTGGAGTCAGCTTTAACAATAATTTCGCTGATTATGCTTTCAAAGTAAACCTAGCTTCAATTAGGTCTTTTGAGGGTTATAACGTGGCCTGGTTCATGGTTTTGAAAAGAAAAGATTATTAGGCTCAAAATTCTGTTTTAACCCACCCACTTCTTTGATGTTCTTCATTCCTACATTCAATTAATTCATCCAACACGCTTTGGTTGACAATAATGTTTGAAATTGGCACTTTGGTCGAAGCTTTGATAAGATTATTGAAGTGACAGTCACTTTTTCATTCACAAGCTTGTTTTCGACATTTTTGCTCTTAATCCCTTATTTTTGCATGGACCAATTCTTTTGATTTCGCGGTCCATCGGGATGTCCTAAATTCTGCCTAAGTTTTTTTACTTAGCGGGTTTTTTTTTTTTTTTTTTTTTGTGTTTTTTTTTTGGTGTTGGACGATTGTGACTGCCACATGCTATTGTGAATTTTGTCTACTCATGACTTCCTCTATCTCAATAGATTTATCCTCTGGTATTGGGATGTATCTTTGAATTAATTGAAAGACTACCCTACCCCGGGTTAAGATTAAGGGTTTTTTTTTTAATATAGAAAGAACACCAACTTTTGGCTCAAAGGGGTTGACAACGGATTATCTCCTTATTTCTCCGGTGTTTGGGAAGTGAAACAATGTCTTACATCGTCAACCGGGTATTACTAATGAAAGCATATATCAGCACATATCAGGAATTTTAAACATTTAGTTTACATCATCCTCCCCTCATGTTGGTTAACATGAAGAGTGAAATATAAAAATATTGCCATTTTGTGATGGCACAAGAAAAGAGTGAATACGAATGGATGGATTCCAAAACATGCATGCTCATTTTTTAGAAACATTAATTAAAAGATACAACTTAAAAAATGCAAATAAATGCTTGGCAAGAAAGAAATTGCAATTGGAAAATAAAAGGCCTAGTGATCCTAGGGACAAACTTCTTGATAAATCTTTGAAAATGATGGAGGACCCATGATTAGGCTGAGGATGAACTTTGAACATTAGGATTCTCATCCTTGAAAGATAGCACCTTGTTGCGGATTAAATCCTGAATAGTTTTCTTGAGAGCATAGCAACGTTCTACATCATGGCCAGGGTCCCCTTGATGGAAGGCACAAGTTAGATCACTGCGCTACCAGGTAGGTAGTACCGCTGGCACAGGGGGAGGTGGCCTTGTGTGGACAAAATTTTTAGCAAGTAAAACAGGGAGTAAATCAGCATACTTCATTGGTATAGGGTCAAATGTTTGATATTTCTGAGTGCGGTTCTGATTGAATGACTGTTGGGGAGATGGTAGGTGATTTTGTTGATGCTGTGGGTATGGTTGTTGTGGAGATGTTTGTTGAAGATATGCTTGTTGATAAGATTGTGGATATTGTGGTGGTAGTGTTATGGCTGCAATATGTAGATAAGTTGGGTTTCTTGAATGAGGTCCTCCTTGAGCCACAATACCAACCTCATGCTCCTTTAATTTTGAAAGGTTGTTGCCACCTCTTCGCATTATTGGTCGGAGCGTTTCCTCTCGTCAACCGCCCTTGACGGACTCCTTCTTCTAAGCACATTACCATTTCCACCATTTCGGTGAAGCTTCTTGATACAATACCAACCATTTTCTCATAGAAGAATGGGCTTAGAGTATGCAAAAATAACTTACACAATTCTTTCTCTTCCACTGGAGGACGAATCTGAGCAGCAAGCTCCCTCCATCTTTGAGCATACTCCTTAAAAGATTCCCTCTCTTTTTGTGCCAATGCCCGTAACTCATCCCTATAAGGGGCCAGATATGAATTGTAATTGTACTGCTTAATGAAAGCACTAGCCAAGTCATTAAAGGAACTGACGTTAGCCCTATCAAGGTCCATGTACCACCTCAAAGTCGCGCCGGTCAGACTGTCCTGAAAGTAATGGATCAACAACTTATCATTACTGGTTTAAGTTGACATTTTTTTGGCATACATTATCAGGTGAGCCTTGGGGCAAGTACTCCCCTTATACTTCTCAAAATCCGGAACTTTAAACTTATGTGGGACCACAACATCAAGGACCAAGCAGAGTTCATGAGCATCCTGGCCGAACAAATCTTTCCCCCTAAGAGCTCTCATCTCCCTATGTATCTCATCATACTTGATCTGTAAGTCATCAACCGTGTCATAACCCCCTACACTTTCAGCATGAAAGATGGGCATCTGGTTTTGCTGGATAGTATGAACCAACGGTGCAGTCACAATTGTTGTAACCTGAGGAAGTGTGTTGCCAAGCTGAGGAATCGGCACTGTCGATTGGACATGAGGAATCTCAGATATTACAGGACGTGATTCATTCCCAAGAAAACCAACTGGCATGCCCCATGGGTAACCTTCGGGCATAACAAACTAAGGAGCGCTAAGAGGCGTAGATGAAATAGGAGGAGGTACAAGAGCATTACTAGGCTGAGGCATTGGTGCTGGCACCTGATTCTGGGTAGCCATCAAAGAAGCCACCATACCAGTCAATTTCTCGATTTCTGTTTGCATGGTTGTCATCTGTTCACGGAGCATATGGTTTTCTTCCTCAAAAGTATTCATCTTGCTCTTCAACTAGACCGAGTATTGTAGACACGGGTTGGTTTGTACCGATACGCCGAGCCACTTTGTTTGACTGAGGTAGAGAGAACAGGAAAATATGAGACTTGAGTTTGGAAACTCTGTAAGTCATCAACCGTGTCATAACCCCCTACACTTTCAGCATGAAAGATGGGCATCTGGTTTTGCTGGATAGTATGAACCAACGGTGCAGTCACAGTTGTTGGAACCTGAGGAAGTGTGTTGCGAAGCTGAGGAATCGGCACTGTCGATTGGACATGAGGAATCTCAGATATTACAGGACGTGATTCATTCCCAAGAAAACCAACTGGCATGCCCCATGGGTAACCTTCGGGCATAACAAACTAAGGAGCGCTAAGAGGCGTAGATGAAATAGGAGGAGGTACAAGAGCATTACTAGGCTGAGGCATTGGTGCTGGCACCTGATTCTGGGTAGCCATCAAAGAAGCCACCATACCAGTCAATTTCTCGATTTCTGTTTGCATGGTTGTCATCTGTTCACGGAGCATATGGTTTTCTTCCTCAAAAGTATTCATCTTGCTCTTCAACTAGACCGAGTATTGTAGACACAGGTTGGTTTGTACCGAATACGCCGAGCCACTTTGTTTGACTGAGGTAGAGAGAACAGGAAAATATGAGACTTGAGTTTGGAAACTTATGAATGCAGTATAATGTGTTTATGCTAAAATATGCAATGTGTTTTTTGTTATCGAAGGACTTATCCCAAATTGGTGGTAAAAATTTTAGATATGGATATGGAAATGAATGCTCTCTACAATGTTTACAAAAAATTTGTTAAGTCCTTCGGCATCGGATGAGTAAAAAAAAAATTTATGAATGAGTGCATGCATATATGATTATGTCACAATGATTCACAACACAGCTTGAAGGTTGGGATACATAGTGATGGAGTTAAGGGTAAAAAGCCCTCTCATATGATAAGCACTAAGGTTATTTGTACCTGCATTACGGGTTCTACAAAGTTCCCAAAGTCATCAACAGTCTCATGGATATTACTGGGTTACGTGACTACTCTCGTTCCAATAATATTCAAAAGATGTTCTCGTTTGAGAGTAGTCTCGCGTGACGACTAATATCAAGACTACTCTTGATTAGCCACCGCACTACGTCCTAAAAAGGCCAAGATGGGTTAAAGGTAATTCTAATGGTTCTCGGCTTCTCCGGACACTCACATTGAAGGTAATAACACCATCATGACATTTCATGACGACCGAGTACTACCGTCGTGAGGCCTCCACCGAGCGGGATCGTATCACATGTGCTTCAAAGTCCAAGGCACTTGGATTAAAATCCAAGTTTTTTGCTATAAAAAGAACACTTGGTTTAAAATCCAAGGTTTTCACGATAAAAGAAGCACTTGGTTTAAAATCCAAGGCACTTTGTTTAAAATCCAAGTTTTGCGATAAAAAGAACACTTGGGTTAAAATCCAAGGTTTTCACGATAAAAGAAGCACTTGGTTTAAAATCCAAGTTTTATGATAAAAAGAACACTTGGGTTAAAATCCAAGGTTTTCACGATAAAAGAAGCACTTGGTTTAAAATACAAGGTTTTCGCGATAAAAAGAGCACTTGGTTTAAAATCCAAGGTTTTTGTTTTGAAAAAAGTTTAATGACAAAAATATTTTTGTGCTTGAAGATGTTGAAAAGGAATTGCTTATGTGCTTTTGAAGAGGTGTTGACCTCATTTTTTAGAAAAAAAAGAATTGGGTAACGGTTGCGCGCGGAAAAAAAATAATACTAACGTTATAACAAATAATTTAAACGCGTAGACAATTCGCAATGATATTTTGACCAAAGCGACGTCTTTTCCCTCAGAATTTAACATTACACGTATTGGCGGAAAGTAAATATGCATGAAATGCAATTTTTTTATTTAGGAATACATTGGTTCCTAATTACATTCTAAAACATTTGCGAGAAAATAAACATGAAATGATGCAAGAGAGGGGATGCTATGCAATTTTATTTATAGATTACACTCGGCCTAATTACATTCTAAGTTCAAGAGCAAAATAAATGGTGATTAAGAAAGCACAATACACACACTGCAACAATAATAATAACGGTGCAAAAAAAATATAATAAATGAATATGATGAGATGATATAATAGGACTAAGTAAATAAACATAAATAAATGTTAGATTAGAGAAGGTTGATAAGTTAATGATAATAAAATTAATATGCATGGATAAGATGTTAGGTTAGTGAGTTAGTAACAAAAATAGATAATAAAAAAAAAGAGCATAAATAAAATGTCAAGTTAGTGAGCATAAATAAAAAAACAAAAAAACCTCAAATTAGTACTTAGTTTGGAATAAATAACTCATTGAAGCTCATTCCATAAACACTTTTATCATAGGTTAAAAAATAAAATAAAAATAAAAATAAAAATAAAGAAAACAGAGGGGGTGCAGAAAGCATTACGAAGACATAAGTGGGTGCAGAAAGCAAAAACAGAAGACCCGGCCCAAGGCCCAGTCTAAGTCAATAGAGAACGAAAAAAAAACAGTCAATACAATAATTATCCAGTGTGACGCACTGGAATTGTCTCGCAATTTACCACCGTCAGATCTTCATTTAATGAGATCTGACAGGCACGATCATCAGCAAACGCGTGTCGTTGGATGGATCCAACGCACGCGATTTAAACTGGCAGAAAGGGAAGATCACCCATGGATCTTCTTCTCCGGCGAACCACAACAATTTCCGGTTACTATTCCGGTCACCGGAGTTCCAAAACGGACACGAAATCACCCAAGTTATATACCGTTCTCTTCGTTTTTTCGCGTAGATTTCAAAAATGACATTAGTTTTTTCAAAGCCAACTTAGAAAACGAAAAACGAAGAGAAAAAGTTTAAACTTGAAAATACAAAATCACTATACAGTTCGAAATAACCCAAATTGATCAATGTAAAAGCTTAAGAACGTGTTTATGAACGTAAATAGAGCAAGAAAAACCTTTGGGAAGCTTCGAATTGTTCTATTGGATCTACACTTTTTTTGAGCTTTTGAGTGGTTTATTCATCAAATTTATGCCGTTGAGATTGTTGTTTATGGTTGGGAAATGGTTACTATAAACATGTATGGATGATTGGTGAAGAGAATTTGGAGTTTTATTTGTGTTTGTGATGAAAACGAAAATCGAAGAAAATGTGAAAATGAAGAGAAATTTTGGGTTGTTTTTGGTGTGATTCTTTTTGTGATTTTCGTCCCCCTCTCTCTCATCAAGTAATGGTTCTATTAATAATGAGAAATTAGGTTAAATGAGGATAGAATTGGAGAGCAAGGAAAGGGTACTTTGGAATTTTGCTCAATGAGATATTTTGTGATTTTTTTGCACATGTGTAGTGATTTTTGTGTGATGAGGTGGTGAAAAAGAACCTTCTATTCTCAATTGTAATTGGAATTGGTCAATGATTTTTGTGATTTTGGTTTGTAATGAAAATGGGTGAAAAATGATTAAAAATGAATTATTGTAAAAAAGTAAAAAATGAAATAATAGGGGACAAGTGGTAAAATGGTCATTGTTTTGGGCTTTATATCAAATGAGTAAGAACAAAACAATTTTATGTAAAAGAGAAAAAATAGAAAAGATAAATTTTGAGGTTTCTTGCAAATGAAGAAACATTTTTGTATTATTTAGTAAAAGGGTAAAATTGGAAATAAAAAAAATGTTTATGAATAAATGTTAGTCAAAAATGGAATTTTAAAAATAAATGGTGGAAAAATAAATGCAAGAAAAATCAAATAATTATTAATCTAAAATTAAATGCGTTAAGCAGCGTAAATGGAATAAAATACTAATTTTTTACATTTTTCTAATTTTAATGAATAAAAATGATAAAAAAAAAAGGTTTAAAATTTAGGATGGTCAAAAAATGGGGTATGACATCTCCCATTGGTAGTGCACCCATCTTGTGAGCAACAACGGAGAAACATTGCACTATTGGGTGATGGTGTGGTAAGTTGTGACGAGTGACAAATATTACACATAAAAACATAGTAATACAGAGGTGAGTAATAGAAAATGAATTAGTTGTGAACAAACCATAATATTATCCTATGGAACATTTTAATTTAGATCAAGTATATGGTGCACAAGTAAGACATGTTTTGCATCATGCACTAGTTAATTTCTATCATTAAATCACATAATTTGATCAAATAATATGATACTACATGACTTGTTAATCCAACAGTGAACAACACACGTGTGCATAATGCAAAACAATTTTACTTGTACACATTAAAAAAAATAACCTTCAATTCATCAATCAAACTTGGTCTTGCACCATAAGAATCTAGTAGGGTTTTCACCCTAAAACTTGCTTAAAAAATACAAGGACTAAATATATTAATATTAATTTTTTTTGTCAAGTAGTCTAACAACTAAAATTCCACTCTTAAGGTGAATAAGTGGAGTATGTGAGATTCAATACCCAAGCTACTGCATATAAAATGTAATATCTCTACAACTTGAATTAAGTTTACGACTATAAATGTCAAAAAGTTAATTAGCTAATTACGTGTAATTCAAAAGGAACGACCGTGTGTGGAACAATATGAAGGAACCAGGACAACATTTAAGGACCAAAGTGCTATGTATGTAGAATGAATGAGAAGCGGTGCAAATGGTACACAACATCACTGTACAATCTGCACAACTACAACAGTATGAACAATAGTGGCTCAAACTGAGTCTTGGATGAATGTCGACGTAGGATTCTACGATGGTCTAGGCAAGACGAGCGCGGGTTGGTGTGTTAGAAATCATCTAGGGCAGTTTGTGATGGACAAAACATCTTGAATTGAAGAAAAATACTTTGTCATTAAAGGTGAATTTATTGCCAGGTGAATCAATTGCCTTACTTGAAGCCATGAAGGAGTTGGAACAAAGAGACTTCAGAAAATGTCTCGATTGTCAGCCTCGAAGTGTCGTAATCTGTCTATGGGGGGTCGGATGGTTCTACTCAAAGCTGCCCTGTCTTCACTTCCGGTTTATTTTCTTTCCTTTTTCAAGGCTCCCACGGGTATTGTATCTATCATCTAATCTCTTTTGAAATCCTTTTTGTCGGGTGGGGATGAGGAGGCTCGTAAGATTCATTGGATTCATTGGGATAAGGTGTGCCTAGAGAGAAGTCAGGGGGGGTCTTGGTGTTAGGAAGGTGAAAGAGTTTAACGTTGCATTGGTAAATGGTGTTGGAGGTTGAGGACGGAGAGGGACGTGTTTTGGCACTAGTTTCTAGTTCGCAAATATAGAGAGAGTAGAGGAGTAATTGGTGAGGGCGGGCGAAAGGCTTCAGGGTGGTGGAATGACATTAATAGTGTTGGAACAAAATAAGTTTTATTGAAAAACACCCTTAAGTTTTGATGATAACAAAGTATTAAATGGACAATTGGAATTACTAATTATTGATCTAAGTGTGCAGGTATATAGTATAAAATTATTACACAAAGATCATAATTTAAGTTCTGATGGAACTTCTTGAAGGGTCTGAAGATTACAGTCTGAAGACTATTAATGCCTCTGAAGGAAGTTAGCTTCTGAAGACTGACAGAGCTTCTGAAGACACTATCAGAAGATAAAAGTTCAAATATCCCAAAGAAGCAATACTCTGTTTTTCAGAGACCTTGTATCTCTGATAAAAGCTTCTAGGATGTTCTTTTTGAAGGAAGACAGCTCATGGTTAAGGAATAATCAAATAGTACATCATTCTTATCCTCAACCTTATCATCAAATGGATCGTATAGTACAAATTTGTACTATCCTTACTCAAAATGGTGGAGCGTTTCAACAACGAAAGAGTAGTGGAATTGATTTTCTTCTTTTGGTAAAAGAGAATCAAATTCATATCCACTAGAATCAATAGCTGTCAATCTTCTACAACGGTCTTATCTCAAACGTCTACAATTCACTTGTCTATATATAAAGGACAACCTTCTTGAGAAAGGACTACTGATACTACTGAGAGAACTGATATAACAGAGAACATTTGAACTTTTTTGACCTATCATTTGAACAACACACTAAGCTTCAATATCTTTTGATATTCTTAAGGACTCAGAACTATATACTTCTGTATTAACTTAAATTATTTTTAAGTGTTAGAGAGTCTTGTTAAGCTTAGATTTTTACAACACCTCTATTTTTACAAGTGTATTAGTGTTGATTATTTGTATAAGTTTTGTGAAGTCTCTTGCTTGTGTGCTTGAGCATTTGTGAAGTCTCTTGCTTGTGTGCTTGAGCATTTGTGTTTGTAATCTTTAGTGATTATAGTGAAATCCCTTGGAAGTGCAAGAGGACTGGACTACTCTCGGTTTGTGAGAAGTATAAATCTTTGTGTGTTCATCTTTCTGTCTCTCTTTCTCTCTCTCTGTTTTTGTTTGTCTTGTGTTTATCTAGTATTCAAATATCCGCTGCAAATTTAACTCTGAAAGCTAGAAAAGTTTTGACTTTCAAAAACACAATTCAACCCCCCCTTCTTGTGTTTTTCACACCCTTCAATTGGTATCTAGAGCTTCGGTTCTGTTGTTAATCACCTTACAGTGAGACAGTAAAAGATCTGAAAAACACTTTATGTCTGGAGAGTCATCACCTTTTAAAAATACAAACAATACCTCTGATTACTCTAGTGTATCTCTTGATTACCACAAAATGAATTCTACGTCCAAACATGATTATAACAAAAAAGTTCCTGTGTTTAATGGAGATGCTACACGTTTTGAATGGTGGAAAGATAGTATCTATCAGTATATCAATGAAATTGATGATGAGTTATGGGATCTGGTAGAAGAAGGAGTGTCTATTGATGGTATAGGAGCTGATGGGAAAATTACTCTGGTTTAGAAGAGAGCTTTGTCTGCTGAAAATAAGAAGATTTTTGCCAAACATAATAGGGTGAAGAATATGATGATGTATGCTATTTCTCATGATGAATATACTAAGATTGTGGACAGATCTACAACAAAAGCAATGTATGATTCGCTATTGGCAACTTATGATGGGAATAAGCAGGTTCAAAATGCTAAAGCAAGACTTCTCGTTCAACAGTATGAACTTTTCACAATGAAGTCAGATGAAGACATTGAGACTATGTTTTCTTGGTTTCAGACTCTGGTGTCCAACCTTAGAGTTCTCAAGAAAAGTTATAGTACCTCTGACCATGTAAGGAAGATTTTGAATAGCTTGACAAATAAGTGGAGACCAAAGGTCACAGTTATTGAAGAAGCAAAGGATCTTGAGAGTATAAGTCTTGAGTCTTTAAACAACAATCTCAAGAGCCATGAGTTGGTATTAAACGTTGATGTTGCTAAGAAGAAGGAAAGGTCAATGGCTCTGCCATCAACCAGAAGGTCTTCTAAAGCACTCAAGGCCAAAACTATCGAGACTAAGGAAGAATCTTCCCTAGATGATCAAGAGGAAGAACAAGATGATGAAGAGTTTGCTATGTTCACCAGAAACTTCCAAAAGTGGCAAAAATGAACAACAGAAGCTTCAAGCGAAACAACTAAAGGAATAATAGCAGCAAAGATGAAAAGAATTACTTCAAGTGCAAGAAAGCTGGACACTTCATTGCTGACTGTCCAGAAGCTACATCAAAAGACAAAACCAAGAAGTTCAGTAGTAGAACAGAAAATTTCAAAAGAAAGTTCAAGAAGAGTCTTATGGCCACATTTGAAAACTTGGAAATGTCTTCTGAAGATGATGATGAAGAAGCTAATGTTGCACTGATGGCAGAAGCAAATTCTGATGCTGGCTCTGAACAACATACAGACTCTGAAGGATCAGATACTGAAGAATGTGGAGAGGTATTTATGAATTATTCTAAAGAACAACTTTTAGCTTATGTTGGCATGTCTTTAAGAAAATTTGTTAAAGCATCAGCTGAATTAAAACTTTTAAAAATAAAGCATGATGATTTAACAAAGAAAGCTGATCATTTTCAAACCTTATACAAAAACTCTTTAGTTAAAATTTAAGAGCTTGAAAATGGTTGTGCTAAATGCAACAAACCCAATGATGAGCATGAAATTGCTCTTCAAGAGTTTGTTCATCAAAATGTCTATAAAAGCAAAGTTGCTTCTATGATTTATGGCGTTTGTAGAAATAGAGGAGAAGGAATTGGTTACTCATATGGTAAAACATATGGAGAACCAAGTTCTTCTGTTTGTTTAAAGAAAACCCTAATCATCTTTATTCTACATTTGTATCTATCAAAGGAAAATGTCAAGCTCTGAATGTTTTAGATCCTGAGAGTGTCTCTGAAGTCTATAAGACAAACTCTGAAGGAAACTCAGAGGCTGTTAATCAGAACCACAAGACAAGTTACTCAGAACCCAAAGAGTCAGAATCTAAGACTGAAAAGTCAGAGAGTCTGAACACTTTGAAGCTCAGTAACTTAAACACTCAGAATCTAAAACATACAAAGCCTATGATTTATAATCAAAATTAAACTTTGATGAAAATTAAATCTAATCAAAGATTAGAAATACCCTCAAAGTCTTGTATGATCACAAATCAAAACATAAGATTCAAAAGTAGTGGACTAAGAAAACTATTTTTCAAAGACCTTACTTTCAAAGAAAATTTTATACTAGTCCACGTAGCTTTTCTAATATACAAGCTAGAACAAAGAACTTTAGAACTAACCAATATGGACCCAAAAAAGAATGGGTACCAAGATGTGAAATTGTATACCACTCAGATTTATCTTGTAGGAAAGAATTTGTCACAACAAGTAAATGGAAGCAAGTCATCAGCAAAAGAAGAAAAGCATATGTTCCAAAACATTTCTTTACTTCTGCTATGCCGAGTTGAAGAAAGACAATGACTACTGGAATGAATGCCACATTGAATGTGAAGATTACTATTATACAATGATTGATATTGTTTCTTATAACAGCTATCCAGCCTAAAAGAAAACTTAAAACAATCATGGTATCTGGATAGTGGATGTTCAAGGCACATGACTGGTAACAAAAGATTATTTACATCTCTAAATCTGGAAGATGGAGGATCAGTAAGTTTCGGTGGAAACCAGAAAGGTAAAATCAAAGGTACAACCTGACAAAATGTCAGAGCTAGTTGAGAACTTTTCAGAACTACAAATGTTAGATGATGAAGACTCAGAGTTTGATAGCACCTCAGAACACTTAGAAGTCTCAGAGACCAACAACACTATGTCTGAAGTATCAGCCTCTGAAAGACATCCAGAACCTGAACACAACAGTGACAACATTGAAGAAGAAATACAACCCAAACGATCTTTCAATAGAAATAATCACATCCAGAAGCATTAATCTTGGGAATAAAGATAGTCCATTGAAAACAAGATCAAAGTTCAGAAATGAGGATTCACTTTTTGGATTGATTTTTATGACTGAACCTACTTCATTAGATGAAGTACTTTTTGATGATGCTTGGATTGTTGCTATGCAAGAAGAACTCAGTCAGTTTGAAAGAAATGAAGTCTGGAGTTTAGTTCCTAAGCCTAATCATAAGAACATCATTGGAACAAAAGGGTATTCAGAAATAAGCTGAATGAACAAGGATAAGAGGTCAGAAATAAAGCAAGATTAGTAGCTCAAGGGTACAGTCAGCAAGAAGGAATTGACTACACAGAAACATTTGCCCCAGTTGCAAGACTTGAGGCAATTAGGTTACTGCTTTCTTATGCTTCTAATCATAATATTAAATTGTACCAAATGGATGTTAAAAGTGCATTTTTAAATGGTTACATTTCAGAAGAAGTATATGTCAAACAACCACCAGGGTTTGAAGATTCCTCAAATCCTGAACATGTTTTTAAATTAAAGAAGTCTCTCTATGGTCTTAAACAAGCTCCCAGAGCATGGTATGAAAGATTAAACAACTTCTTAGTTGAAAAAGGTTTTCAAAAAGGTCAAGTTGACAATACTCTCTTCAGAAAACCATTTAAAGATGATATTTTGATTATTCAAATTTATGTTGATGATATAATTTTTGGTTCTGCTAATCCATCCTTGTGCAAAGAATTTTTCTCAAGTAATGCAGGATGAATTTGAAATGAGCATGATGGGAGAACTAAAATTCTTCCTAGGAATTCAAATCAATCAGAACAAAAATGGAACCTACATTCATCAAACTAAGTATACAAAAGAACTTCTGAAGAAATTCAACATGGAAGACTGCAAACCAATGTCTACACCTATTCATCCTACATGTAGTCTAAGTAAAGATGAATCAGAAGGCAAAATAGATCAAAAAGTCTACAGAGGTATGATTGGTTCCTTACTTTACCTAACTACATCAAGGCCTGACTATTCAGTGTATGTCTGTGTGCTAGATTCCAATCAGATCCTAGAGAATCTCACTTTATTGCTGTAAAGAGAATCTTTAGATATCTGAAGGGAACCACAAATCTTGGACTATTTTATAAGAAATCCAAAGACTACAAGTTGATAGGTTTCTACGATGCTAATTATGCTGGAGACAAGGTTGAGAGAAAATCCACAAGTGGAAATTGCCAATTTATTGGTGAAAGTCTCATATCTTTGGCCAGTAAAAGACAAACTACCAACAGAAACAAAATACATTTAAGCTGCTAAATGTTGTACACAACTACTCAGGATGAAATATCAGTTAGGGGATTACAAAGTAAATAGTCACAATATTCCTTTATATTGTGATAACACTGCTGCTATCCAACTTTCTCAAAACCCAATTTTACATTCCAGAGCTAAGCACATTGAAATTAAACATCATTTTATAAGAGACCTTGTTCAGAAGGGTATTGTAAATATTCAATTAATTGAAACTGAAAGACAATGATTTGATATATTTACAAAACCCTTAGCTGTTGAAAGATTTGATTTTATTAAAAAGAATCTGAACATGACTTTTGTCTCTGAAGAAAACTAGCTCTGAATTGTAAATTGTGAGTTCAGCCTCTGAATCTTTATAGACTCTCAGAGTTTGAAATTTTTCTTAAAAATAGCCTCTAATCATTACTAAAAGTGGTAACAATCAGAACCTCAGTGTAACTGACAAGTGTCCTTGACACATGCCAATTACTTTGTGACTCTTTAACACGCTTCTTGATTCTAATTGGGTAAAGACAGTTAATGATGATTTCTAAAAATCTTTTTAATAACTGTTAAACTCCCTCTTGTAATTTTTTTATTCATTTAAAAATTATCACTTTGACACTTTGACACTTTCACTTTCACAACCTACACTGTTCAAATTTTATCTAGAACTCAGAATTACTACTCTCTTTCTCCAATCTTAGCAAAACCCATAACCTAAACCTCAGGAATGACTAGTTCATCAAGATCATTGCGATTTCCCGAAGATATTCCTATTGCCGTCTACACTAAGAATTCTCATCTCAAGGTTAAGGAATAATCAAATAGTACATCATTCTTATCCTCAACCTTATCATCAAATGGATCGTATAGTACAAATTTGTACTATCCTTACTCAAAATGGTGGAGCGTTTCAACAACGAAAGAGTAGTGGAATTGATTTACTTCTTTTGGTAAAAGAGAATCAAATTCATATCCACTAGAATCAACAACTGTCAATCTTTTGAGCTATCATTTGAACAACACATTAAGCTTCAATATCTTTTGATATTCTTAAGGACTCATAACTATATACTTCTGTATTCACTTAAATTATTTTTAAGTGTTAGAGAGTATTGTTAAGCTTAGATTTTTACAACACCTTTGTTTTTACAAGTGTATTAGTGTTGATTATTTGTATAAGTTTTGTGAAGTCTCTTGCTTGTGTGCTTGAGCATTTGTGAAGTCTCTTGCTTGTGTGTTTGGGCATTTGTGTTTGTAATCTTTAGTGATTATAGTGAAATCCCTTGGAAGTGCAAGGGGACTGGACTACTCTCGGTTTGTGAGAGGAACCAGTATAAATCTTTGTGTGTTCATCTCTCTCTCTCTCTCTCTCTCTCTCTCTCTCTCTCTCTCTCTCTCTCTCTCTCTCTCTCTCTCTCTCTCTCTCTCTCTCTCTCTCTCTCTCTCTCTCTCTCTCTCTCTCTGTTTTTGTTTGTCTTGTGTTTATCTAGTATTCAAATATCCGCTGCAAATTTAACTCTAAAAGCTAGAAAAGTTTTGACTTTCAAAAACACAATTCAATCCCCCCTTCTTGTGTTTTTCACACCCTTCAAATAGTATTAAAAATGGATCTTTCAATGGATTTGACCGTTGGTTTGACAATTTCATATTTAAACAGGTGGGCAACAGGGAGGATTATCTTTTTTTGGGATGACCCTTTGCTAGAAGAGGGGGTGTCATTGCGGGATCGATTTCCTAGGTGAGTAGGTCTCTTTACGGACCAGGGAGTGTCAGTGGGGGAGGTTGGGATATGGGTGGCGGGGGTGGAGTTGGAGGCGTCCTTTGTTTGTGTGGGAAGAAGAATTGTTAGTAGGGTGTTGTGGTCTGTTTCATAACGTTGTTTTGCAGCCTAATGAACTTGACAGGTGGCATTGGAGGTCTCTGCACTCAGATGTTATTACGGTTAAGGGCGCTTATCAAACATTAACTCGTGTTGTGGAGGAAGGAGAACCAATGTTGAATTCTACTGAGTTGGTTTGGAATAAAGTGGTTCCGGTTAAGGTATCGGTGTTTGCTGTGCGCTTCATGGAGAACCAAATTCCTACTCGTGATAATCTTTTTTAAGAGGGGTATTTTGAATATTGATGCTCAACATTGTGTCCTTGGTTGCAGTTTCGATGAAACACTATCACATCTTTTCTTTACTTGTGATAAGACCCATAAGGTGTGGCGCGAAATGCTTCAATGGTTAGGGATTCAAAGTGCTCTTCATAACAATCAAGTTGTTCATGCTCATCAGTTTAGCGGGTTACATGTTCGTTTTTTGAAGTATGTTCTTCCAAGTCATTTGGTTGGCGACAATTTGGGCGATATGGAGGACTCAAAATGATTGCTATTTTAATGGTAAAATTTTCGATGCAGATTCAACAATTTTTCATATTAAATTACATGCTTGGTGGTGGTTCAAGGCGAGGTTCAAATATTTCGATTGTTCGTATAACTATTGGATTTTTAACCCTTTACGTTGTTTGGGTGGACCGATTTGTAACTTTTCTTTTGTTTAGATTTTCCTGGCATCTAGATTGTGCACACCTTGTGCTAATTTAGATTGCTATTTTTAATATATGGTTCTTTGGTCGATTAAAAAAAAATGTCATATTTGAAACTAATGTAGAGCATAATGGTTGCAATTTAAAGTTAACGTGTTAGTGTTTATGAATTTAGTTCCTTAATTTGTATGGTTAAAATTATTATCTCTTTACATTCAAGCTTTGAGATTAAATTCATCAAATAACAAACGAATATAGTTAGTCACTCATACACTTGTTAAGCCATTAGATTTGGTGTCGTGGCGAGAAATTTAGTAGTATGCTAGAAGATATGAATTCTATCTTCAGCATAATCATAAAAAAAAAACTCATACATTTATTAGGGCGACCATTTCGCTATATTAATCCTTTGTATCTAATGAAATTAATTGAGATTATTATTATTATTATTATTATTATTATTTCAAAAATGAAATGTGTTTTTTCATTTTTACAAGTTTTTTTTATTCAATAAATGAAATGTGTTTGAGATGTCCATGTCACAATCACATCACATAGCATAATAACATGTGATAACAATTCAAAAACCCTAACGCTGAGTAAGCAAGCAGTACGACCCAACTGCGGCATCCCTTTCGTCCCCGCCGTCACCTCATCGCCGATAATCACCGCCGCCGTCATCTCACCGATAATCACCGTCGGCATTTTCATCTTTTCCGTCACACATTCCCGTAAAATGCTCCAACCTCATGCACTTGTTCGCTTCCATGGATCAGAATCGTGACTCAAATCTCAATCCGTCACGTGCTCAATCATCAATCACCATCATCAATGCCGACCCTAGGCACGTGACTCTCTCCGATGTCGCTTCCATGGGTTCCATAAAAAAGGCTGAAGCCTGGTTCGTTAAGATCGCTTGCACCGTTTTTGTTCGTTACAATTCATTCGATCGTTTTGTGTTTTATTTTAGCAAACATTTAACTCCAAATCTTGTTCAAGAGATTGTTAATTGTAGGTTTAGCAATTTTCCTTCATTAGGTTTTAGGGTTGTTCAATTCAGTAGAGAGAATTTGCATATGAATCATAATTATTGGACTTATAATATCTTGTTGAGGTCACTTTGTGAATCGAATCATCACGGTTCGGCAAAATTGGTTTATGATTGGATGAGGTTTGATGGACAGCTTCCTGATAATTGGTTGTTAGGGTTTTTGGTTTCGTCATATGCTTTAATTGGTAGATTCAATGTTTCGAAGGAATTGCTTGTTGATGTTCAGTGTAATAATATTGGAGTGAATGCTGTTGTTTACAATAATTTGTTTAATATTTTGATAAAGCAGAATAAAGTAAGGGATGCTGTTGAAATGTTTTGGGAGCTTGTTCGTTTGAAATATCGTCCAGTGACCTACACGATCAATGTTTTATTGCGAGGTTTGTGTAGGGCTGGAGAAATTGACGAGGCTTTTAAGCTTCTTAGTGCTTTGAGGGGTTTTGGCTGTTCGCCTGATGTGGTTTCTTATAACACTATTATTTACGGTTTGTGCCGAATTAGTGAGGTTGATAGAGCTAGAGGTTTGCTCAATGAGGTTTGTTTGAAAGTGGATGTGGCGCCTGATGTTGTTAGTTATACGACGATAATATCATGTTATTGCAAGTTGAGTAAGATGGATGAGGCATCTTTGCTTTTTGATGAAATGATTAGATCTGGAACTATGCCTAACACGTTTACTTTTAACGCACTCATTGATGGCTTTGTTAAGTTGGGCGACATGGCTTCGTCGTTGGCCTTGTACCAGAAGATGTCTTTTCATGGATGTTATCCCGATGTTATCACTTTCACTTCCCTCATTAACGGTTATTTTGTAGTTGGCCAAGTGAAATGTGCCTTGGAAATGTGGAATGAGATGAATAGCAGAAAAATTTCTGCAAGTTTATATACGTTCTCTGTCCTTGTCAATGGTTTTTGCAAGAACAACAGACTGCACGAGGCCCGTGATATTTTGAGAATACTCAAGCAGAGTGACGTTGTTCCACAACCATTTGTCTATAATCCTGTTATTGATGGATATTGTAAATCAGGGAATGTAGACGAGGCTAATAAAATTCTTGCTGAAATGGAGGAGAAGAGGTGCAAGCCTGATAAGTTGACATATACCATTCTGATTATTGGGCATTGTTCGAAAGGGAGAATGGCTGAAGCAATTGGTATCTTTGATAAGATGTTAGCAGTTTGCTGCACCCCCGATGAAATCACCATAAATAATTTAAGATCGTGTCTTTTGAAGGCTGGAATGCCTGCTGAAGCTGCCCGCATTAAGGAAGCTTTATGCCAGAACCACAACTCCAGTACTTCATTGAAGAAGAAATCTTTTCGTGAAAGTACAAATGCAGATATACCCATTGCTGTTTATTGAAGTGCTATTGCAATCTAGTGTGGTTAGACATTGGTTCCACCATTTTGCATCGAGTACTGGCGCATGTTTCTGGCTTTTGGTAGAAAGGAATGCTATAATCAAGCAGAGTGCCTCTATTTGCTGAAGATCGCCAACATTTACATTTGTGTTGTTGCCATTCCCTACAGGATTCTGCTGATTGTTGTTTAACCTAAAGCTAGGTATAATTCTTCTCTAGTTCATTTGGTTGAATAGTTTTTGAGTAACTTAAACATGTTTTGTCAAATTGGTTCGATTTTGATTTTCCTCTATTTTTATTACAAAGTGGTGGTAATAATTTGATCATGTTTATCTGAAAGTTCATTTGGTTAAGAGGATATTGAGCTCTACCTGAAAGAAATCGAATTATGGAATAACATCAACTGTTTAAAATTACTGTGTTCAATTTTATTGTAAGTAAAATTTTGTTGTAAAGAAGATATGAGGATTATTAGTGATGATTCACAGAGATGGCAACATTTGAAAAGAGGCCGATAGGATTCTTTATTGTCGTGCTCAAAAGTTGGCAACATACATGATTGTAGATGTTGTCTCATGTATCCTCATGTCTCATCCATAAATTGTCGTGAAAGATTTAGGCCGAAATGTAAGGAACCCTCCTTATCTACAGGTCCATAGCAGAAAATCTCCTTGTGGTTTCAAACTCAGCAATTCAACTCATTTGTCTTAATTAACTAGGTATGCATATTGATTCCTTAAAGGCGGTTTGCTGTACCATATGCATGAAAGTTAAATTTACAGTACTTTGTAAGGTTTTGTGAGCTTAGGCAGTTGAATTGCCGGGTTTTTAACAATCGGGAGGTTTTCTGCAGCCTATACTAGTTGGAAGGGGCTAAGTTCTTATTTTGCCAAATATTTGCATCCACCCAACCCCTTTTTATTCTGAGGAAAAAAATTAACAATACAATTTATGTTAGTAAGAGTCCAGCCTTTCCAAAATATTCTTCAGTTTGTCTTTCTCACTTTAAGTAAGACTTAGGAATTACTAATATTGTATGCCTTAAACATATTTATTGGGTTCAAGCCCAGTCAAAGTATTTCCAAACTGATTCCAATTTTTGGTTATGTCAGGCAAGGGCTTCCAGGAATTCCCCATTATGCTATACATCCATGAAATAAAAAACATTATATATGATCCTTGTCTCTTCTTCCCTTTGCTACCACATATTGTGCTTAACCTGTAACAATTCAGACTCAAGTGGAGCAGGTCAATAGGTTTGGCATGGGTAGGTTTGAACTTTGCATGGTAAACTCCTTAGAATAAAAACAGAGGCCTGGATATCATGGAACATTTGTGTATGGGCACGAAATATGAGCTATTTTCTTAGCCTTGAAATTTAAAACATATGTTTTAGGTTTACGATGTGAAGGGATCATAGTGTTTATTTATGTAGCCTTAAGTTGTACAGATTCACCATATTATGTAGCCTAGTTCTGTATAAAAATCTATTAACATGGAAGACTTCCTCAAAATATGTTTCACACGCTGTAAAGAAATAAGTTCAAAATTTCTCCAATTAAATGTTATCCATGTTCTAGGCTTCATAGTTGAATTTGGGTAATTCAATAATCTAACTCAAGGTCATAGAAATTTGATGATTTATTTGTTATTTTTTTAATCAGCAGAAATGATGATTTACTTATTTTGTAAAATTGGTTGTGTATTTTTCCTTTGGCAGGTCTGGCAATGGTATTTTGAATTGCAACTGTGAACTCCAACAGTCCCATCCCATGATGGAAACATGTTGTGAATCACCCAAACCTACAGATTTTGGCCTTGTCGGTTCAGAGACAAAGCACTTCAGTTTTTGCAGTACTTGGAGAGGCCCGAGTTTCTTGATTCACCATCCTTCCTAAATCCTAAACATGACACAAATACGGGTCAGTCAATGAGTATAGGCCGATTCTTTACAAGTTTAAAGCTTGCTGGATGTCACTAATGTTTAACGAGATAAGGTGTGCATGCGTCATATTGAAAGAAATTTCATGCTTGAAGTTCAATTTATCATTGGCTAAATTCTTCCGTGAAATAAGGTTTTCTATTTATCTTTTTTGGCTTACATAATCTTAGGGGGTGTAACAATAGTTTTCATCAGTGACCCAAAATAATTTCAACCATATTAATTTTTTTTATTCTTTCTGAACATATCCCTCTTTGTGTAGTAATTTGATTCATCAGTTTTATAGGAAATTTGATTCATTCATTAGCTTTTTTGACAGAATTTGTTAATTAGTTTAGTAGTGCAAATACAGTAATCAAATATTATGTGCCCTTTAAGCCCATGGAAAGGCTGGTGATTGTTGTTTTCTTGTCAAACTAGTATTTGAAGAAAGGTGTATTGGTAAAACCTTGGAAATTGTGTTTTGATGGATCTGAATATGTCAAGGGCTGTAACGTTAGAGTGCGCGCACACACAGTAAGTATGTTGAACTTGTTCAGGTTCACTCCATTTGTAATATACTCCATTTAGCCCATTAATATCATGGATGTGTGCCATGTGTTAAAAATATATCTAATGGCTGAGATTAGATCTAAATTTTTTAATAGAAAACCAAAACAAAACATTGTAGCGCCTCTTAAAATCTTCTTCTTCAACAACAATCCTTTCTCTTAAATTCACTGCCGATTCTTCATCTTCCTCTTTCACTCACTGCCGATTCTTCATCCTTCTTGTTCTTCTCGCTTCTCTTCTCTGTTCTGCACTTTTCTAACTTCTCTCAGTTAACAATTACAAATTCCATTAAAACATTAATTCTAACCGTTAAAATTCAATTCAAAACATTACTAATTGAATATATAGAAACAAATTAAACTAATCTAACATTATACTAATTGATCTGTTTCAGAAAAACAAATACAGTAGTGATCTATCAATTAATCTATTGATAATTGATAATTGATTATTGAATTTCATTATAATCCATCCTTACAAATACAGTAGTGCATATTGAATCCTAAAAGGGAAATATGGCACAGAGGGGCAGTGATGTGTGTGTTGAGAGAGAGAGAGAGAGATATTGTAGAAGAGGTAATGGGAGTGCTATGTCATTTGAACGGAAGGAAAGAAGCGGCGGCGCCGGAAAGAGGAAGAGGGAGTGAAGTTATGAGATGAAGAAGATAGCGCAGTATTAGAGGAACAATACGGAAGGAATATTTTTTTCTTCTTTTTAGAAGTTTAATCTCAGCCATCAAATTATTTTTTAGACACATGTCACATATTTATGCAATCAATTGACTAAATGGAGGATACATTAAATGGAGGGAATCTGGACTCGTTGAACTTATGAATTTCAACCATTAAAAAAAAGTATGTTGAACTTTTGTATGTGGCCACTTCACAGGGGGGGTAATAACACCCAACTTTTTTCCCCATGGCATGGAAGAATTTGCTATTTTTTTCCGGGTTCCTACACTTGTTAAAGATAATTAGATCATGTAATAGGATTTAATGGGATGGTCATTAATTAGTGACTACACACCAGTTGTCTAAAGAATAATAGGATTTCAAAACTGCTCTTGGGATTAGTGCCTTTTTGTCCTCTAAACATCGTACAAAACAAAATTTGATCAATACGTTAAATTTCGTCCTGTGTTATTATGTACTGTTTTGTCTAGTACTTACACTTTACACATCAAAGAGGCCGTCTAACTTATATATAAAACATAAAAAGCTTGAGAAACTAGCATGAGCACGTCACTAAAAAAAGTATAAGTTATGAAAATACATTTTCAATAAATCAAAATTGAGGGTCCAAGAGTAATCAATCATATTATATTTTGCATAAAGAATTCGAGGGAGTTGGGTCTTAGGCCAATTAGTGTCGGGAAGAGTTGGGCTGCAAAGGTTTTATATGAAGAATTCAAGGGAGTCAGTGACATGTGGACACCGTTCGTTACTTAAGTAGAAGATGAGTTGGTGGTCAGATCTTCTACATCAGTTAAAGGCCTGCCATGTGACAGATTTGGTCACTTGTGCGGCCATGACATATCTCTAGCGAATTAGGAACTTTAAAAAAATCTATAAAATTCCCCTTCTTCCTCACTACACCCACCTCTCTACTCTTCAATACAAACATCTCTGATGTGAATCAAACGAAATACGCATATACAATTCAATGAGAAAAGTTTTAGATACACATTACATTTGCATTCAGCTCGGTGTGATATATGTAGAGTTCCTTGATGTTTTGGTTGTGTGTTGGAACCAAGATTTTCGTGAAAATGATGGTTTTTGGAAGGGTTTGGAGTAGAAGAAAAAAAGTTGGTTGAGAAGAAACTATGTGTCTGAATGGTGCACATCCGTTTCGCTACTTAAATAGTGGATAAGAAAAAATTTCAAATTTTTTCATGATGTCTTTGGGGTGTGAAATCTTAAAGGTTGGTGGTTTTGAATATTATTCTACATATCTGCTACTTGTGTAGCGGATTTAGTTCGTTGATTAAGTAGCAGACAATAATATTTTTAATTATTTAGTAGAGTGCGCGAGAAAAGTTAGAGGATGCCAAAAGATAGGAAAAGTTGCAAGACTGAGTGTTGGGCATAATATTCATCAACAAAATGCAAAACAAGGAAGGTTTCTTGGAAAAGGGTCCGCGATTTGTAGTAGCATGCTATTACTACCAATTATTCTCAAATTCTCAGTTACACACCTTTGGTCAAAACACTTGGCTGTAATCCTCAGTGTTGAAATTTCTTAAACATTTGTTCAACAAATCTTATTTAGTCAATAGTCAATGTCCATTTTTGTTGAACCATTCTTTTAATTCACCAAGCAAAATGTATTATTCTATATTGGTATCTACACAACTTAAAATAATTACTTCCCTCCTTTAATTGAAGAATAAAAAATAAAACTAACTCAAGCATATCTTCCATTACAATTGCACGCCCACTCTTTTCTTTGATCTCCCTTGTATAATTTGTGTACTCTTGCAATTTGTAGCTCATCACACTTAGGCTATAGTAGTTTGTACACTAACATAAAACTAAGCATTTTTTGCACCCAAAAAATAAACTACACACTTTTTTTGAAAAATATATGTATGTATATATATACAAAATGTTATTGGTTTCCATTAAGCTATGTTTCGCGCGGCGAAGGAGAATTCGACGAACTTCCCCTACCATTTCGGTATTTGTCAACCTGCAGACGTGGCCTTGGTGACGGTTGTGACTGTTGCCGTGAAGATGGCCGTGACTGTGGTTGAGATTGAGGGTTTGGCGATCTCGGGGATTTAAGTGGGTGGTGCCTATGACCATTCCTACCATAGTGACCGTTTTCCCTTTTCCTCTCTTTAGGTGTTTCACATTCCTTTGCTTGATCTTTTTCCTTAACCCCTTCATTAATATCAACTGGAACAGTGTAAACAAAAGGTCCAATTGGAATATCATCAAAATCTTGTAAGGGTTCCAAAATCTTAACAACTTGGCTCATTGTAGGTCTACTCTTAGGCCTATGGCTAAGACATTGATAAGCTAATGCAGCTGCTTTTTTAGTACCCATTTCAGAATATTGTCCTTCAAGTTTAGGATCCATTAATTTGCTAAGTTTTCTTGGATCAATTAACATTGGTCTTGCCCAATCTACTAGGTTTTGTTCCCTTGGAGGACGATTTTTGTCCACTGATTTTTTCCCTGTTAGCAATTCCAACAAAACTACTCCAAAGCTGTACACGTCACTCTTGGCCGTCAAGTGACCTATAAGAAAACATTATTAAAATAAAATTAATTTAGTCACAAGAATTCCAGCTCAAGTTAATCAATCACATGCTGTCATCGTTAATATCATACATTGTCATTATTATCAAAGCTTAAAAGTATGGATTCTTTTGCAAGATTTACTTTTCTTGTGTTGGTTTATGACATTTTTAGAAAGAATCTTAAATTTCTATTGTCTTTTTTTTATTTGACTAATTTTTTAATTTCTATTGTCGCTATATATCTCATTATTTGATGCCGACATAACTAATTAAAATACATGTCAATATGACATAGTGCTAAAAGACAAAACTCTTATATTTGTAAGACTAATATCATAGCCTAAGAAAACAATTGCACCCTCCAATTATAATTATAAACTAAAAATTTAAATATTTTATTTAAACTTTTTAGTTTTACTTATATTTAAAATTGAAGGAGCATTACATAAGTACATTATTCTTTTTGATAAGAAAAAATAGTTTTTAGATAGTGCTTCACTAGTGCTTTTTAATATAAGGAAAAAACTATTAAAAGTTTTTTTTTTGGTGTAATGTGTGTGTTTATTGAATACAATAAACTAAAAGCTAAGACATGATTAAACTAATTGAGCATGTGTATTTTTACCTGTCATGACATATTCTGGGGCAGCATAGCCTTGAGTACCCATAACTCTTGTTGAAACGTGGGTGTCATCTCCTTCAGGACCATCTTTTGCCAACCCAAAGTCAGAGAGTTTTGCATTATAATCCTGAAAATTAAAATAAAATAATGAGTATAATAATTAACAAAAATGGGTTCCAATTAATAATTTATTTACATGTACTATCACAGTACAGTTAATCATATCTCACCATATTGATAATTGTGAAAATATTTTAAGAACGAATATAAAAAATGACATGATGATATGTTTTTTATTTTATTATCAACAAAATGGTAAGATATGATTAAACGTGTCTTTTTTTTTTAACTGATGATGCATATAAATTAAATCTTCAATAAATTAATAAGTAGAAGTATGATATATACCGAGTCTAACAAGATGTTAGAAGCTTTGAAATCTCTATAAATAACTGGTTGTTCTGCATCATGAAGAAAAGCTAAACCTTTTGCAGCTCCAACAGCAATTTTCATTCTTGTTGACCATGGTAGTGATGCTGAGAATCCTAAAAAAAATAAAAATAATAACAAGGTTAATTTTCTTTTCTACTTCAAAACTTATTGAAATTAAAGAAGATAATTAATCAATGATCACATTATTGTGACATATAATTAGTAAATCTTACTTCTAAATAATTGATTTTCCAAGCTGCCTCTTGGTAAATATTCATATACCAAAAGTCTATGTTCATCTTCACAACAATATCCTATTAGCTTCACAAGATGTGGATGCCTTAATTGCCCCAGAACAACAACTTCAGTCTGTAAGCACAAGTTACAAAATCAAAGAGTTAGAACACAAAGTCAAAATGACTTATTTCCAAAAAGTTGACTTCTAAAATTTCCAAAAAGTTGACTTCTAAAAATAGTTTAATTGTACACATGACATTGTCTCTATTTTTGAGTCAATGTATACAACCACATATTCACACCATTAAAAGAAGTTAAATTAGAAAAAAAATGTTTTTGAATTCATGTGCAATATGTTAAAACAACTTATATGGTAGAACATAAGGAGTATTTCTAATGACTAAATTACTTATTATAGAAATTGAGAAAAAAATATATCTAATTAATCCCAGTTAAAATTACTTAAATATCTGATCAATCAACTTTTCTAAATATCTAAAACACACTTGTTAGTAAATCATGGGAACAGGATTCCTGCACTAGCAGAGTAACACAATTTTATACCGATACGTATCTAAGTCATTAATTTTAGTTCAGACCATTCAAATTACACTATTAATTTCACATCATCAAATGGTCTCATCTATTTGCTTAGATTAGACGGCCGAAACTGTAACAGCGCATGAAATCCATTTCCTAAATCTACTATGGTAAAAAAAAGTACTTACCAACCACTCTTTGTGACCTTGTTTACTTTCCAAGTCCAAGAGCTTAACAGCAACAGGTTGAGCTTTCAAACCAGGCCTAACCCTATCTTCAATAAACCCTTTATGAACAGGCCCAAACCCACCTTCTCCAATAAAATTACTAGAAGAAAAGTGTTGTGTTATAACCTTAAGTTCAGCAACTGTAAACACATGAAGATTAGACCCTACTAAAGAAATAGACAAATCCTCTTGTGTTGTGTTTGGATAACTCATTTCTTCTATTGAAATTCTATGAGTTGACGTTGAAGAGCTTCTTGGTTTTGTTGACACAACTTTTTTTGGTTTTGGTGATGGATACTCTCCTTTGAAACAACTTGCTGGGAAAATTGATTTCCATTTAATTTTCATTTTTTTTTTGTTGATATATAATTTCTTCAAGTGTAATACAAAACTTCAAATATATTTGAGAATTTGTTTTGTAAAGTGTATAGAGTAATATTAATCTACAATATTCTCATATATACCTATACTTATATATATAGATATTTGAGGAAGGTTTTGTTGGTGAGAAAATGTGATGAATTAGGTAAGAAGAGAGATAATGAAAAAATTGGAAATTGGATTATGACTTTGGAAGGTAAAGAGAAGTAGTAGTATTCAAAATCTTCAACTGCTCATAGAGAAAATAGGTTATACAACTTCTTTTTATATCTTCCCTACGTTGAATATTTCTTCTAATTTGTTTTTTGTTTTGTTGTCTTGGTCATGTTTGCGATGTAAATCTTATTCTTTGTTCATACGTATAATTATACAAATATATTGAAAGGGTTGTAGTTTTTTATTTATTTATTTATTGCCTAAAGTAGTTGAGGGTATCTCACTTGAAAATTATTGTAGAATTATTCATTGAAGTACGGATATTTATTTAAGGAATTTTAATTTGTTGCTCCTTTAATATGTAGTACTCCTTCTAGTGACACAATAAGCAATATTTTTTTGGTATACCGAAAAAATTGATATATTTAGTCTATATTATTAACTAAATACATTAGTGTTTTAATGTAAAAAATAAAATAAAATTTGTTTATAATAGTTTCCGGAGAGAGTATTGATTAAGAATTTAGATTCTTCTTTGACAAGGATTTGCGTTCATATAAGTAAAATATTAATTAATATAGTATTCTCTTGATTAGAATCTGACACTAAAAGAGATAGATATTACTTTTATAATTTGAAATACTAAATTTGAATATAAATCGTATGATTTTGACGGAACAACCAATGTTTGGAAAATCTTTCTCTATACAAATTCTCGAACGAGGTTTTTGAACAGAAGGCATGGGTTAACCAAATCCTGTATACCTAGCCGACCATGAGAGTCAAATCAAATCAATAGTCTATCGCCGAGCACATGAACGAGTGTCTGGCAATTCATTGGAATGTAATCTAATCACTAATTAATTTTCATGTTTAAAAGACAGTTAAAACTCAACTATGTCACGTTATAGTTAACTATAGTTGAATTGTAATAGTTTGTTTGACAAGTAAGAAAGATCTAAACAAGATTTGTTTAACATAATTTGATAAATGGGGAACTGGGTATCCTAAGTCTAACAAGTTGGTTAAAGGAAAATGACATAGTTACCCTTGCCGCTTGACTTTTAATTCCTTTATGTTGATAAATTTGAAAAAAAGAAATTTTGTCTTGTCATATTTGGAACTTTTCTAACATTTAAGAATCTTTGCTATCGTTTTCTAATTTAAATGAAGTCATGTGCAAATCCACGGAACCAATATGAGTTTATTACTTATTACTTATTTCATTTTCTTCTTTGGTTTTGTTGGGTTTTGGTTGACATTTTTGGTAACTCTAGTTATTGTTTGGATGTACACATCAAACACTCTCTAATAAAGCAAATTTTACTAAAAGTTTTAAACTTCAAAATCAATTAAAATCACATAAAAAAGGGAGATATCATTCTTAAGCAACTACTAGTACGGCCAATTCTAGTCTTTTCCCATGCACAAGTGGTGAGTATTATTATAGCGAATACAAATTTTATAAAATTGAGATCATCTATAAAAATTAAAAAAATGAAAATAATTTGATATGTTATTGGGACCCATCAAGATTAACGGTTTATGGATTTTTATTGCATACCGTTAATTTTGACGAGTTTCAATAACATATCAAATTATTTTCATATTGTTTTTAAAATTTATGAATGATCTATACGATATCAACTTTCAATCCATCGATCGATTTTATAAAATTCGTATTCGTTATATTAAATATGTTTTTTTATGTCATTTCATATTTATAAGTTAGTTCAAATATTAATTTTACCAAATATTATAACATATTAACTATAAATTCATCTGCTATAAACTATCTTTTCAGCTATCCACCATATTGTTTGCTAAAAAAATCCTAATAGGAGGGTAATTTTGTCATTCGATTGACGTAGGTGTTTCCAACGTGTATTCTTGTGTGAGTATTGAAATCAAAGTATATGCTTGGTTGGTCTGCTTGCAAACTTGGTTGGATTATAGTTTCTAGAAGATAGAACACAATTATTGTAATTTTTATTTTTTGAAGGAACAATTATTGTAAATTAAATCAACTTGTTTTATATAAAATTATACAAATCAACATCAAAGCAGATAAATAGGAAGTTACGATAACATAAACACTTGAATTTATAATTAAGATTCTAGAAAATGCTTAATATATTATATTTTGAAAATGCTACACCTTCAAAATAAAAAAGAAGAAAAAGACAATGGTACACCACGCGTGAGAGAAATTCAAGTGTAAAATGTATGACTCGATTATTTCAATGAAATTGCAGTGTAAAGTCATAATCGATTACACAGTACAAAGGGAGGGATTGCAGTGTAAAAAAGTTACAGTAATTTTTTTCTTTATTAAAAGTAAAATGAGTGAAATGTCAAATACCCCTCCTGAAATTTCAAAATTCGTCAAATACCTCCCTGAAATTTCAAAATAGGCAAATACCCCCCTGAAATTGTAAAATGTCAATCAAATTGCCCCCTGCTCCGTTTACTCCGTCTATTTTAATGAGGAAAAGAGAGAAAAAGATGGATGAGACAAGAATTGATAGAGTATGATGTTGGTGATGATTGTTTCTTGTCTGATTTTGAATCTGGTGACTCAGATTGGTCTATTAGGTGGTTAGAACCTCTTGGTTATGATTTTGAAAGCAATGATAATGATGATGAGGATGATTTTGGTGATGATAATTTTGTTGTTTTGGTTCCTTGTTGTTCACTTGGTTGAAAGGAGGTTGAAGACTCAAACAATACGCTTTTGAAGACTCAAAATAGACGAGGTAAACGGAGCAGGGGGCAATTTGATTGAATTTTTACAATTTCAGGGGGATATTTGCCTATTTTAAAATTTCAGGGGGATATTGACGAATTTTGAAATTTCAGGGGGGCATTTGACATTTTACTTAAAGTAAACGTAGCTTTTTTTTGAAAATATACTTAAATTTGCACACATGTTCTTTTGATTTTGTAATGCACATGGCAACGAGGTCTTATATATGAGTTGAGTTCCTTCCTGACTCTAACAGAAAGAACATGTTCTTTTTTGTTCACTCTTTGATTATTAGAAAAAGAGCAGATAATTTAGAATTAAGTCGCAAGGTAAATAAAGTTTAATAAAAAACGTTTTGTAAAATATTATTTTTTATAGAAATTGAACTCAAATTCTTTTAACAGTTTATCTTAGATATAGCTTATTAACCGCATAAGTCATTGCGTAAAGTTTGTAAAAAATATTTAATACAAGATGTGCCGAAAAAGACTACACCAATTTACAAAGACAACAATTAGAAATACATCAAGAAAACCAAAGTTATATCAGTCCCTGACAAGTAAATGGGCTCGTCCACCAGTAGGAATGTAGTTTAACCTTGGCCAACAATTGAGAAACGGTCTGCTTTGAGTGACTAAATAACTTGTGATTTCTTTCAGTCCAAATTACTCAAACGCAAAGGAGCTAAATAAGCTGTAAAAAGGAGCGACGCACTTTGAGACCACCTATTGAGAAAGTAAACTAGAGAAAGTGATCTGCCAAATTATAAGGATCTATCGAAGACACGCCAATCCAAGACTTTACTGACGCCCAAAGAGAGCCAAAGGTCCTACAGGAAATGAACAAGTGTTGAGCCGATTCCAAGACTTTACTAACGTCCAGAGAGAGCTAAAAGTCCTATAGGAAATGAACAAGTGTTGAGCCGATTTCATGTCTTCACAACCGGCACACAAGACTGAACATCTGAAGTGATAATTCCTTGACTTGCCAAGTTTACTCTAGTTGGCAACCTGTCGCCTAACAATCTCCAAGCAAGAAAAGACATTTTCAAAGGGACATGCTTGTGCCAAATAAGATCATCAACGACGTCCACAAACACAGACGGCTGAGAAGTCATAAACTGGTAAGCCCCCGTCCGACTGAATACCCTCGGGTAGGATCAGGCCTCCACTGCCACAAATCAGGAGACTGTACCTGCAAAATAAAGTTGTGAAGTAACGCTTGACACTCTCTCAACATCTTCTCCCACACTCACAGCTGTTTCCACACCCACGCCGCCCCTCCAACCCCCCATCCTAACGGTTATGTTTGCTAAAAAAATAATAATTTATGATACGCGAAATGTTTTATATTTTAAACATAATTATATAATTTTAAATTAAAATAAATTATAAAGGGTAAAATTGGAGTTTAGTTAAAATAATAAGTGATCAAAATAGAAGAAAAAATGATAAGTTATCAGCTATAAACTCATAAGCTACTTAAAATAACGTTTGAAAAATAACCTATAAACCAATAAAATAATTAAGTTATGAGTTAATGGTGAAAACAATGTTACTAAACAGGTCTTTTAGCTTATAACCTATAACACATAACTATAAATTAATTTTATAGCCTTGCCGAACACACCCTTAAATATACTTAGAGATGTATATATTATGTACATTACCTTTTTTACTATTAATAGACATACCTATGCACAAAATCATATACTTGTGATTTAAAATATAATTGGGGACAATTAAGCCTTGTTTCAACTGTTTGACTTTTTGGTTTGTATACTAAAAACACGAGGTCCTTGTGACGATGGGATTTCATTCCAAATCATTAAAATAAACTTTATAATTTATAACGGTCCTATAAATTTAAAGACAAATAAAAAATATCCTTCCCATTTACATAATATTGTCGGAGTGGGAACTACAAAATGTCAAATAACATAAATTTGATTTGAAAAATAAAAATAAAATAAAAATGAAACACAATCATATATAATAATATATCTTTGTGTCTAGCTAATTGAAAATATATAGAAAAATGCATAGATGGAATGAACTTGATTAAGTTGAGATTCTAGTTGCATAAAATGGAGATTATATATAATTAGATTAGAGTGGGTCCTATATGTGTGGTGGTTCAGGGCTTATTCTGCGGGTGTAACGGTGTTTATAATGTTTAATTGTGCACCCAAATGGAGGAATACTATTTATCCATTTTAATTATTTTAGGAAGAAAAAATAGAATGAATGAGGTAGGTATCTTCCAAAAAATTTGGACTCAAATATTGTGTGCGAACGAAGAGAAAAAACGAGTGATGATGGTGAAAACCGCGGAGAATACTGATCAAACGGTGTGCCAAATTTAAAACCATGACAATTCCAAATTCTAATCCATCTTGGAAAAAATATAACAATGAATCTTTACAAAATAAAAATAGATATATATATAACAATGAATAGAGTGTGTTATATATGTGGGGTCATTCCACATAACCTAGAAGATTAATCTCATAATTACCGGTAAAAAAAAATGAAGAGGTTGATTTAATAATTAATCTAATAGCAGATTTAAATAAGTTAAGTCACGTAAATGAATTAACTGATCTAGCTAAAAGGAGAAATGTTTGATGCCGAAGGTTGATTTTGAGCGAGCTAGCTTATGATACTGTTAATTGAAAGTGTTTAGAGTACATGATAAATCATATGGGCTCTGCAGAGGGTTGGTTGAGATAGATTAGAGCTTGTGTTTTTAATAGCTCTATGTCGATCAGTGTTGGTTAATGGGAGTCCCACAAAAGATTTTTTGGTTGGTAAAGGTTTGAGGACAATGTGATCCCTTCTACCGCTATTAAATTCTATTGTTCTTTCATCTCCTTTTGCTATTCACCCTCCGTAGTAATCCGAGCTTCCAGAGCTTCCTGCTTTATCTTCTGAGATGGCAAGTCCTCTTGAAGCTTCAAACTTCTGTTCCAATCACAAGTTCTGATGGCATCTGATCCATATGAAGCTCTTGAGTCAGAATCATAACTTCTTTACCTTTCCTTTGCTTCTCACTAGCGATGTCAACGAGGTGGGGAATGTGCGGAGGAATCATCTCCGTTCCCCGCCCCGAAATGTCCGCGGGGGAATTTTTGCCTCCATCCCCGTTCCTACGGGGGAATTTTTGCCTCCATCTCCATCCCCACGGATCCCCACGGTACCCGCGGGGATCCACGTAGATCGATTATTAGAAAATTTCTATATTTTACGGACAAAATTATGACGTTATTTTTTCCTTTTTTATTAAAAAATAAATAAATATTTTGCATTTTTCTTTTTTAATGATCAAAACAACATATAATGCATTTCATAACCAAAAAACAATGCATAACAACGTATGCATAATCATACAAAAATTCATAACTAAAATATATCATAATTCATAGCAAAATATAAACATAGAATTGTCAATATAAATAAGCCTAGAATAATAATAGTAGTAAAAATATATATTTAAGTATATATATATATATATAGACGGATTCGGGGAATCCGCGGGAACGGATGCTTCATCCTCGATCCCCGTCCAGAACTGCCTCCGGAGGAAGTTTTGCCTCCATCCCCGTCCCCACGGAGAAAAAATCTTTGTTTTCGGATCTTCGAATGGGGCAATCCCCACGGGGATCCGCTCTAACGGATGCAATTGACATCCCTACTTCTCACCAGTCTCAGACACTACCCTCTTAGGACTAGTATGCACAATTTCTTCAGATACTATCTCTTCAACTACTATCTGTTCAGCATTCTTGAATTACTTGAAGCTAATAATGGGAATTGGTCAGGAATTTGACATCAACATTCTCTATTGCTCTTGCTCTGACTGTAACACCTAAACTTGAATTTATACAAAATTCTAACTTCATAAAATATTTTACGAAAACTCGCAGCGGATAACAAAACTTTATTGCTTTAACTCAAAACCAAGATACAAAACACTAGTTTGAGGTATTACACTTCTTCCAAATAAATAATACTAAAGTGAATAAAATAGAAATCCTCGTTTATACAAGAAAATACTCATTTTAATACAATCCAAAATAAATAAAGGACTTGATACACAAAGTAGACATGAACCCTTCCCGTGTACTAATCAGAGCGGAGCTTCACCGACAACCCGAGCATAACACACCTGAGTATCTGGACCACTCAACGGTCCGCAAACACACAAAACAAAGATTAGATACACATAACCAATGATCATAAATGCAAGAATGTACTTAGCATTTACAAACTTTACTCATAAGCATAATCTCTACATTAAACCAATTAAAAGGTTACATCACATTATCACGTTGAATTCACATGAAGAAACAATGTATAACTCACATCTCAATCAAACATCAAATCCACTTAATCAAATAGTATTCGCATGCACATATTGACATATTCGCAATTAATCACATATAATCCAACTCTATACTTCACACGTCATATTACATCATCACATAATATCATATAAAATATGATACAAAACACATCTTTAATTAATTCCATGTTCCATCAATTATCAATCTCAATGCACATAATACATGATCCAATTAATACACAACTCCTTATGCAACTAATGACATCTTAATGTAATGTCTCCCTAGAAAACTCTACATGTGGTACCATTCTCATCTATATCGGATACAAGAATCCTCATCTCATCTATACGAAACAATGTCCAAGCTCATCTTATAAAACTTGACTCATAATCATCTCATCAATCATCTCATGAATGTATATACATCAATATATAATTATCTCATCAATCAATTCTCATCCATTGCATGTAATTAATATTCACATGTCTCATAATCTCATTTATCAAATACATACTCATCTTTCAAATATAAACACACAAATCATCTTCTTCACATACCCATTTAATTCATATTCCAACTACTACAACTAGCTTCCAATCATACATACACATAAAGTTATATATAGCTCATGTAACAATCAATCTCATCAATTAAACACCAAAACATAGCTTCAGGTTCGCCCACTCTCGCCTAGCAAGGACTGACGAGAGGAAGTCAGAAGCTCCCCAGATTTCTGGCGAGACCTAGCAAGCACGTCTAGAATGGGTTGCTCTGTTTCGGGCTCGAACTAATCTCACCCAAAACTCATTCAAAACATGTTCCAGTCACGAATTTACAGTTCAATCAATCAATTAACACATATATGCATCTATTAGAACAAGTCTCAACTCAAACAAAAATCTATACATCTCAAATCAATGATTTATAATGATTTTTCATAAAAACTCACATATCTCTTAAACTCTTAGAAAACATCTACAAATTTCCATTTTCAAAATCATCAAGTTGTACTTCTATATACTAATTTATCATATGAACCTTATTAACATCAAATATTCTATTTTTATTCACAAAATCCCCACCCAAAATAAAAAAGGAGTGTAGAGGGTTTGGGTAACTCTCCTCCTCTAGAATCACTCTCAAAATTATGGGTATTTAATCTCTTACCTTATATGGAGAAATCGAGCTCTAATCTCCACTTCAAGTTCTTCTTCTTATTCTCCTCTAACTTGGTTTTTCTTCTCTTTTCCCTTTTCTTTCTCGTCTTTTCTCTAGAGTTTCTCTCTCTTCCTCCTCCAATTCTATGACAAAATGAGTTTCTCTCTCTTAACTTTACTATTTATACCTAGGTCATCCTCACATAACCTAAGCCCAATAAAGAAAAGTTCAATTCCTCACTTCTCACTAACTTCTCATAAATTATCTCTTTTTTTTTTGAAGTGAAACATAATTCATTAAGAAGAGGCTGTAACACAGCTATTAATAATACAAGGTACATAAGAAAAATCTGCAGAAACAGAAAAACCAGAAGGGTGAGGGGAAACACCTTGCCAAGTTCTATTACCCATAATCCTAGCCAAAGAGGCCAAATTGTGAGCATCAGAATTTTGAGTTCTACTAACAAACAAGACACAAACATTTGCTAAACAAGTCATTAGATTCCTACAATCCTCAGCAATTAGATTAATAGCAGCGAAACTAGATTTTCTATTGATGCAATTTACCACATTCGCCGCATCAGAATGGATAGAAACAGAGTTAATTCCTTGATCAACGACGAGTTGAAGAGCCCAACGAACTCCCAGCGTTTCAGCCATAAGCGGGTCGACATAAATTTCTTCTCTTTTGCACACACTAAGGATTGTTTCTCCATCCGAGTTACGCAAAACCAGTCCCCAAACTATAGGTCCAGACATGCTGCAGCCAGCATCAACAAACAGAGAGAAAATGGGAGTAACTAAACTGGGTTGGATAGAAACATGTGCCACTGGAGCTCTTCTACACCTTGGAGGATTTGCTTCATTAAAATCATGGACAAAACTCGTAACATCAAGGGCTAGACGTCCCGGGTCCAATTTTATACCATTGAACACAGTTGCATTTCTCCCTGCCCAAAATTTCCAGAGCAAGACACAAAATAATCGAACACCAAGAGGGTCTTGACACACTAACCATTCCAAAATCCAGTCATGGAGATCAATAAACATAGGGATATGGGAACCTAGGTGGGAGGCAAAAAGAGTAAGCTTAAAAATATCACACTTCAAAAACAAATGTTGTGAGGATTCCTCCTCTCTAAAGCAAAGAGGACATTGTAAATCAAGCTTGATACCTTTGTTATGAAGATTTGTTCTAGTTGGAAGGATATTTTTAGCAAGTCTCCATATGAAATTCTTAACTTTATTAGGAACCGGCACTCTCCAAATTTCCTTCCACAATTTACTTCTTTTAGGACAAGACGGGCCAGGTTGAAGTCGAGCTTTTTCATCACATAGGAGGTGATAGGCCGAGCGGACTGAGTACACACCATCCTTCTCCCAATTCTCATAAATTCTCATAAATGTATTTAAAATTTAATTTTTTTAAAATTGCCTAATTCATATATATATGGGTCCTAGATTCGTCATTAGAGTTGAGTGCACCCTGCGATCCTTATCATTCAATATTTTACTTATAAAAAATAAATAAGTTAAGTCATGACAATACTTTCATCATGTGTTTGATTTATTGTTATAAATAAGGGATTAATTAAACACAATAATTATAGTTATACAATGTTTGACTTTAAAATCATTTTTTGAGATCGGACATATTAAAGGTAAAATACCGAATAAAAGCTGACATTGTGTCTCCAATAAATAAAAAAGTAATCTTTTGTTCTTTTTTTAATAGTAATAAATAAAAATCTTTTATTCTAATTTATAAATATTAATTGTATAAAATATCAAAAAATATAAAGGCTAAATTGCAGTTTTGGCCACCCACGTTTTCTGATTAGGCGATTTTGGCAATCCACGTTTCAATTGGGCGATTTTGACCCCTCACGTTTGCCCCTTTTTGCATTTTGTGGCCCCTCTTTACTATTTTGACCAAAATATTGATGATATGGATTTTTTTAAAACGTGTCATAATTCTATTGGACAACCTAAAAAGTTTTTTTTTTTTTAAAAGGAAAAATTATGGGGAGGTCACGTGAGTGCATATTTGCAGAATAAAAAAAAAAAGACAAAAAACCATGGTTGTCTTCTCCAAAGCTTCAAAAGTGATTGTTTTCTAGTATAATTAGAGGTCTACAACAAGTAACAAATGCTGTTTTGCAAGCCTTAAACCATACATACATCCTTGAAAAAACAGGGTCCTCCATACCCACTTCACTCTTGATTATAACCGTGCTTCCTCGATTACTGCTCATCCGTTCATCTCCATAACTCCTCAGATTCCTATATTAATCTATACAGCCTCCTTCAATCATTTTTAAGGCTCTTGTTTTAGCTCTATAAGCTTGATGTATGCTAAGCATCACACTCCACCTAGTTTTAGCTTCATCTTGTAATGCTCTAATTTTCTTATTATACTAGAAAACAATCTAACTTTTGAAGCTTTGGAGAAGACAACCATGGTTTTTTGTCATTTTTTTTATCCTGCAAATATGCACTCACGTGACCTCCCCATAATTTTACATTTTTTTTGTAAAAAAAAAACTTATTTAGGTTGTCCAATAGAATTATGACTCGTGTTAAAAAAATCCATATCATCAATTTTTTTGTCAAAAACTTATTTAGGTTGTCCAATAGAATTATGACACGTGTTAAAAAAATCCATATCATCAATTTTTTTGTCAAAATAGTCAAGAGGGGCCACGAAATGCAAAAGGGGATAAACGTGGAGGCTAAAATCGCTCAATTGAAACGTGGGGGTCAAAATCGTCCAATCAAAAAACGTGGAGAGCCAAAACTGCAATTTAGCCAAATATAAATTATCTAGCACACATCTTATAAAATAAAAAGTTCTACGATGCTTTAAAAACTTGTTATGGACTGGATTATAAAACAAAAATTGTTATGTCGTATTAAAAAAAATTCTGGTGAGTTAGATTTTATTTTACTTTTTTGAAAAGGAAAAAAAAGAAAAAAAAAAGTATAGGATGTGGGGTCATTCCACGTGTCACCACTTTTTCATAGTCAATGAAATCATTTGGTTATTTTCCAAAAAAAAAAAACTCTACACATTTTGACAATTCATTCCATCACTTGCCATGCACGGAAATTAATCTATTTATTTCTTATTTTATTTTGAAGAATCATTTCATCATGCTTTTTATTTTCTTAAGAATCTAATTATGCAATACCGTATATATTAAAAGATTAAGTATAAAGATTAAGTATAAAGTGTATTTAATTAAAATGATTTTTTTCAATCTACTCCTTCATAATTTGAAGGTATTTATAATGAGAACAAGACATATGCAAATTCACATATGCAAATCAAAAAGTCTGTTAAAAGTTATGACGGGGTAAGTATGCCTCATCATTTATGTGAAATGGTGCAAGTATTTATAGAAATGACGTGATAATATGGAAGAGTATTTATAGCTCTAACTTACAGTATCTTCAATTTTTGCTCGTACTGAATATGTTGACTTGAGTCTTCTTTTATAGTTAATTTCTATTGGATATGCGTGTTTCTATCATACTACGTTCTTACACCAACTCCTTAGATTTTCTTCGAGTTTTAGTTACATCATGATATGATTTAGTTTTAAAACAAACTTTGTTTTAAAACTAACTCTATAAGATAAGGATTCAAATGAATTTTTTCCTAAGTTAGTTATGATTTTCAATCATATTCAACACATAGGTTTGTTGACAAATTTCTATAATAAACCTTTAATCAACTTAAATCTTTAAATCGCGCTTTGTAACAAACTTGGAGAGATTCACACGCGCTTCATAAGATAAGATACTGTTTTTTGCCCGTACAAGATGTCCTACTCAAGCTGAGACATCTTGTTCAACATGTTGTACTCAACCATCGATCTGTCCATAACATGTTGCTAGTACTGGGTAGGATGTCCTATTCAGGATGAGACATCTTGTCCAACATGTTGCACTTGCACATTGAGTTGTTTTAGCACAATGCAGTCAACCATAAAAACTACAATAAAAAAAACCAGCAGCAAACATAAGGCTTCAAGAAAGTGGAGCAGCAACAAAGGAGGGCAAGGAGCTCTCAAGGGAAGACAATCTCTCACCATAGGGGTAGCTTTCTACACAAGGCAACGAGGTTAGGAGTTCCGTTGGCTTTACCGGAAGGGGGACATAACCATTTATCCCTTTTAAAAAATATGGTCCCTTGCAATATCAAGACTCGTAAGAGGAATATTTTAGTGATTTGGTTTTCAACGATTTCACTTGTTTGAAAAACTAGAAATATGATATTTAACCACACCATATATGATTGGGAAAAAGTGTTGGAAGAAGTCAAGATCTTTTGTTGGAGAATTCTTAGAGCTCGTTCGAAAGGATTTTTTATAGTTTAAGCAGATGGCACACAAATCCATTGGCATGTTTAAGAGCTGTTTGAATACAACTCGTATTAGGTGTTTTATCGGTGACCGTGTTAGACTGTTTTGTTGTGTTTTTTGGGATTATGTAAATTGTTTTGCTGGTTATGCTATAAGTTTTTATGTGCAAGTGATGTCTGCAACAATGTCGATGTGTTATGTGCCTTCCACCTAGTGGCGGATCCAAGGTCCAACATGCCTGGGCACGTGCCCAGGCTGCCCCAATTATAATTTTTTTTAGGGTTCTTACTTTAATCTTAAAATTCGAATTTTTGAGTATGAATTAATAAAATTTAAGTGTATATTCATAATCCTCATGAAATTCTGAGCAAAATCGTATATTTATATGTCCAATTTGGTGCAAGAATAAAAACGATTTTTGAGGTTTTGGTGAGCATAAGGATGATGATGAACAATGTTACAACTGAAGTGGAAGAAATAGTCACAAGAAAGGGGGGGTTGAATTGTGACCCTTTTATAATTTAATCCTGCACTCTACAAAATAGATCTCAAGTGTATACTTGGATAAATGTTAGTGAATTATAGAACAAATTGTTCTGAGAATGTTCTCTACTATAAACCAGATTGTTAGTTATATAAAGTATTCAAAATATAGTGCAGACTGGAGAACGTTCTTCCAACACTCTCTGACAGTAAATATAAACGATAACTTGTGATCTGTGTATGCGTAAATTAAATAAGAGTAAAGGAAAGAGAAAGCACACGAACAATTTATCCTGGTTTACCCAAAACCTTGGGCTAGTCCAGTCCCCACGCGCCTGTGAGATTGTCCACTAAGAGATGCTAATGATCTCAAGTTACACTTCCTTTTGATCTAGATCTAAGACCAAAATTTCTTCCAAGCCCTACAAGCTTGATCTACCTAAGTCTTACTGACTCTGAAGGTGTCACTCAATTAGTAGTTACGTACTAACTTGAGCCAAGATTACAACAATGAAGGAATTGTATCAAAGCCTATTCACTCAAGACAAAATTGAGAAGCTTTGAAGAAGATAAACTCTCAGTTCACTCAAAGGATATTCTAATCCTAGATTTTGATATTACAAATATGAATGAGAGAGGTAAAATGAAGAGACAAAGATATAACCACTTAAAAGTGGGTTATGTGAAAAGTGGTCTCTTGATATATTTGCTTGTTGAAACTCAAAGGGTTGTTTGAGAAGCAAATAGAAAACACTCAGTAAACTCAGAGGTATGATGATAATGAAGATCTTCAGTGTGAGTGATGAAAGAAGAGTTTCATGACTTGTAGAGAAAAACAAGTGATTGATGATTTGTAGCTTGAACTCTTGCTCTTCAATGTTGCTAAAGACCTTTATTTATAGTTGAAGCTTGATCTGGGAGTCTTGGCCACAAAGTATATCCGTTTGAATCAGAAACTAGCTGTTAGAACACTTTAAATGATAGCTCATGACAGTTGTTGAAGGATAAGTGTGCTGTCAGTACGTTTTGAGAGTGTTCTCCAAAGTTTCTTCAGCTTTCTTTAACAAGAGGAACATATTATGAGCTTGGAATGAGCTGTAGATGGTCCTTTTTTGCTTTTTCACCAAGTATATCCGTTGAGGTTTGAAACCAACGGCTAGTTGCTTTTAAAATTGATAGCTCATGAAGTTTGTGAAGGAACTTTATCTTTCTGATTGGTTTGAGAGCTCTCTCCAGAAGTTCTTCAACTTTCTTTAACAAAGAAGTACATATAATGAGCTTGCAGTGAGCTGTAGACAGCTGTAGATTGTTGGAACAAAATATGTGTTAATACACACCCTTATGTTTTGATGATAACAAAGTATTAAATGGACAATTGATGGTACTAATGTTTAAATTAAGTGCAGGAGAATTCAACGTTTAATCAAGAGCACACTTAATTTAAACTCTGATGAAACCAATGGAAGTTTGAATAATTAGACTCTGAAAGAGTTCAGAAGCTACAACGTGGTCAGAAGCTATACAAAGTTCAGAAGCTCAAAGTAGATCAGAACGTCTGAAGGTGTTCAGGAGCTCAGAGGAGTTCAGAAGCTCAAGGATGTTCAGAGACCTACAAGAGTTCAGAAGCTGTCTGCTAGTCATGAGTCATTCAGAGGATGAAGACGTTCAGAAGATGAATTACGAAGGACTATCAGAGGCCAACCATTCAAAGACCAATCAGACTCCAAGTTATCAAAGGTTCATCAGAAGCAAAGGAATTCCCAGTCATCAGAGGGCTACATCAACTACAACTTATCAAGCCTGATGACTTGTTCTAAGGTCAACTAATTGCAATGGTCACAAAGGATGTGATCCCTCTCTCTAGGAGCTAGTTGTACCTTATAACTGTACTATTGGACAAACAGTAAAGGTGAAGCTTCTCTGCAAAGGAAGACGTGGCTTTACTCAACGGATCTTCAAAGACTACAGCTGTCCATTTTACAACGGGAATTTCTCCAACGTCTCAATGTCTTTCTCAACTCATATAAATATGCCAAAGAAAGAATTGATGACTAGCGCTCTTCATTAGAAAACATCTCTTAGAAGAAAGTGAGAATCTGGATTGTAATAGAAAATATCTCTCAAATGAAGTGAGCATAGAAACTATTAAGCCTCTGAAGTTATTATGTTTGTAATAAGTTTAAGCTTATAAGTTAGTAGTAAGTCTTCTGCTTAGTGTAGAAGCAACAAAGTCTTCTGCTTAGTGTAGAAGCACATAAGTCTCAATCTTAGTGATTAGAGCATGAAGTCTTGAGCCTGAGTTCTTGAGCAAGGAAGCCTCTGATCTTGTGTGATCAGAGCAAGGAAGTCTCTATGTCTTGTGTGACTAAGAGCAGGAAGTCTCAAGCTTGTGTGCTTGAGCAAGGAAGTCTTTGATCTTGTGTGATCAGAGCAAGGAAGTCTCTGTGTCTTGTGTGACTAAGAGCAGGAAGTCTTGAGCTTGTGTGCTTGAGCAACTATTGTAATCCGTGTGATTATAGTGAACTCTCTTGGAAACAAGGGGACTGGAGTACTCTCAATTTGTGAGGGGAACCAGTATAAATTGTTGTGTGTTCTTCTCTCTCTCTCACTCTCTCATTTACTCCTTCATCATTTATAACGCCATAAGTTAATTGTGTGAACAATCCGCTGTGCTTTAAAGACTCTGAAAAGGTTTAAATATCTTGGAAAGTTTTTAAATATCCAAAACACAATTCAACCCCCCTTCTTGTGTTTTCTCCACGCACCTTCATAGATGAGCTAGCATCTTCGAATAAAAGTACAATCAATCTCCAGCATCATTCTGAGAGCGTTCTCCAATCTGGGTGACATATGACTTTGTTCTTTTTGGAGGAGATCTGATCCATGACAGAAACCAACTGTAATATGTAGAGGAAGCAGCTGTATTGTCCTTTTAGAACTATTCACCTTGTACTATCAAAGTACAATTTTCTTGGAGAAAGTTAAACACATGGGAGAATGTTCATTTAATATTCTTCTTGAAAGTACATGACAACTAAGAGATAAAGTCATGTTGTTGCATTCTCATTGGTCCATGAAATTTCTGTCTAAGCTCATATTAAGACAGCTTATATGATCTTGCCTTAAATTTATCCTTGCACATGCTTAATCCTTAACCTTAACCAATGAGGAATGTCATTCTTCAACTCATATATTCTTTGTCGTAAATGATCTTGATACCATTGAGATTCTGTGAGTTAATTCCCATGATAAAATGCTTCTTTGTCTTATCCAGAGATGACTTAAAATAAATAAGTGCTTTTGCTTTGAGGCTTGTTCTTGATTGGAATGTTGCGCTTGATTCAGACAGCATTCTCAGAGTGATCCTGAAGCTTTTATTTTCACCAAAATAAAAGAGTGATATTGATCAATCAACTTTGAGATCTTGTTGTAGCAAAACATCCCACAATTCCTCTTGATGTTTTTCACACATTGTTGGTTGTCTATTGAGTATCTCTAATATTTTTTAGTAGAGGCCTGAGTGTATCCATGTGAGAATTATTTATCCTTTAGGAGAATGATTAAAACTTTTATGCCTTGTGCATAAGGTCCTTTGAAAACTCATGGAAAATCATTCTCAATCTTTCTCATCTTTTGAAGATCCTTAGTGTATGCATCATTCCTTTTTGACGTTGATTGTAGTAGTAAATCCTCAAAGTATGTAACACAAAAACTCATTGTACGCTTGGTCACATAATATCAAACATATTCTTGTGTAGCTTGTGATGCAGGTTGTTCCATCTTGATTCTTTGACTATGATCCTCAAATTCTTCCTTGAACATTCAATATTTGTTATAAACCTTGTGGTGATGAGAAAGACGATAAATCATGAAGTTCACTTTCTTGCTTGAACCTTCAATGAATCCTCTTATGATTCAAACAATAGTCTTGAACAAATCTACATGAAGCTTGTGATACTGTTGTTGTGATTATCTGATGATACTCCAATTCTTTCGTTGTTTGAGTGGCCTCTAGCTTGTCCACGTTTGTCATTATCTATCTTTCAACAAAAACTCAAGTGCAAACATCAGTAGATCACCATTCATAAAACTTAACATTTATTCCATAAGGTTTGTTCTCATTAAAACATACATCAAAACGGTTTTGACCTCAACAATCTCCCCCTTTTTGATGATGACAAACCTTTTGAATAAATCTTATGTTTTATGGATGGAAATAATAACAAATGTAAGAATGTTCATAGATATGCAATTAAGCTCCCCCTAAACACATGCAAGAGTTTAATTCATATCATTCTAATTAAACTCCCCCTAAATACATGCAAGAGGTTAATTCACAACATTCTTCATTAATTAGTTTCATCTAACATTTCTCTCCCATCATATATATCTCTCCCCCTTTTGTTATCTATCAAAAAGTATTGGGAAAATATGAAATATGAAGTGCAATGATAGGAATCAAGACAAGAAATGTATTGCATATAGAATTCATGCAATTAAGAAGTTCATTCATATATCAAACCAATCCAAGTTTGCATTTGAACATTAAAGCACAAATCATGTATGACGATCAATAATCATTCCATTCAATATAGCAATCATAACATGAATAATGATTAAAACACATGTAAACATTTGATCTTAAAAACAAATGGTAAACACTTTCAAACTTTAGAAAATGTGATTTTGACCTCAAAGACAATGAAAGTTGTAAAGAAACATAAATTCTCAAATTTAGAAAGCTCCCCCTAAGTCTTATGAGATGGACATTCCTTAAAGCATGATCATTCCCAAAATGATAGACAAGACTAAAATGAAAGATCTTTTGAAAAACTTCCAAAAACTGGAGAGAAAATGGCGCATATGAAAAAGCTGTGAAATCAGAGTAAATTGGCATCATGTCAAATAATAATTTCTCTCTTTTTCCAAATATTCTCATATAGAAGATGATTCTATTTCAAAGCAAAATACTCAAAGAATGATCCTTCGCAAAAATATTTGTTCACATCTCAATTTTGATAACATAACTTGCAAGTGTAGAATGTTGGAACAAAATGAGTTTTATTTATAAAACACCCTAAGTTTTGATGATAACAAAGTATTAAATGGACAATTGGAATTACTAATTATTGATCTAGTGTGCAGGAACAAAGTAAAAACTTACACACTAAGATCATCATTTTGAGCTTCTGAAGACCACATTCTGAACGTTAAGACTCTGAACGATAAAACCTTCAGAGCCTCTGAACCAAGTCCTTCAGACGCCAAAAGTATACATGTCCTGAAGCTTGCGTAATTTAGTCAGAAGACAACAAAACGTCATTACAAGCTTCCAGTGACATTCTCTAAAGATTGACAGCTCATGGCTAATGAAATAGTACATCAACCTTATCTTCAAATGGAGCGTGTAGTACTCTGTACTATTGATTACTCAAAATGCTGAAGCGCCATTTGAAAAAGGACGAAGTAGTGGAATTGATTTACTCCTTTTGGAAACCACGATCATTTCCATATCAGCAAATTGCAAATGTACTAACAACGGTCTTATCTCAACGTCTCAATCTACTGAAGTATATATAGAAGACTTATCTCTTGAGAGACGACTACTGAAGCACTGAACGTTTGAACAATTATACATTGAGAGCAATTTGAATTTCAAGCCATAGAACTGTTCATTCTTTGTAACTCTAAGCAACAATATCTTTTGATATTATTATAGACTCTGAGCCTATTCTTTGTATTCACTTAGGATTAAGTTTAAGTGTTAGTGAGTCTAGCTTAGAAACATTCAGTCACTACTTAATTTGTGTTAAGTTAGTTTTGAAGTCTCTTGTCTTGTGTGACTTGAGCAAGTGTGAAGTCTCCTGCTGTGTGTTCTGGAGCAAGTGTATAATCTTGTGTGATTATAGTGAAATTCCTTGGAAGTGCAAGGGGAGTGGACTACTCTCGATTTGTGAGAGGAACCAGTATAAATCTTTGTGTGCACTCTTCTCTCTCTCTCTCTGTGTTTATTTGTGCTTTGTGTTTATCTAGCTTTCTATTATCCGCTGCATTTACTCTAACAAAGCTAGAAAAAGTTTTAACTTCTCAAAACACAATTCAACCCCCCCCCCCCCCCCCCTTCTTGTGTTTTTCACACCTTCAATTGGTATCAGAGCCTGTTCTATTGGTAATCACCTAACAGTGAGACAGTAAAAGATCTGAAAAACACTTCATGTCTGCAGAGCCTACAAACACCAATACCAATACTGATCTCTCTCAAGTTGCTTTTAACTACGATAACATGACATCTACATCCAAACATGACTCAAGCAACAAGAAAGTACCAGTATTTAGTGGAGATGCTTTGAGATTTGAACGGTGGAAGGACAACATTTATCACTACATAAATGGGATTGATGATTAGCTATGGGATCTAATAGAAGAAGGAGTTTCTATTAATGGAATAGGTCCTGATGGTAAAATCACTCTAGCTCAGAAGAGGGCTTTATCTACAACTGATAAGAAGATCTTTTCCAAGCACAATAAAGTGAAGAACATCATGATGTTTGCTATCTCACATGATGAATATACCAAAATAATGGATAGATCTACAGCTAAGGCATTGTATGATTCTCTATGCGCAACTTATGATGGGAATAGACAAGTTCAGAACGCAAAAGCAAGACTCTTGGTTCAGCAGTATGAACTCTTTTCTATGAAGCCTGATGAAGACATTGAGACTATGTTTTCAAGGTTTCAGACTCTGGTGTCTAACCTCAGGGTTCTGAAGAAGAGTTATACTATCTTTGATCATTTATGGAAGATTCTCAATAGACTAACTGATAAGTGGAGACCTAAGGTCACAACTATTGAAGAAGCTAAGGATCTGGAGAGCATAAGTCTTGAGTCACTCATCAGCAATCTCAAGAGCCATGAGTTGGTATTGAACGCTGATGTGACTAAGAAGAAAGAAAGGTCAGTGGCTTTGTCATCAACCAGAAAATCTTCTAAAGCACTCAAGGCTAAAGCTATCGAGACAGATGAAGAATCTTCCCTAGATGATCAAGAGAATGAACAAGATGATGATGAGTTTGCAATGTTTACAAGAAACTTTCAGAAATGGGCAAAGATGAACAACAAGAACTTCAAAGGTAACAACTCAAGGAATAGCTCCAGTAAAGAGGAAAAGAGTTGCTTCAAATGCAAGAAACCAGGACACTTTATTGTTGAATGTCCTGAAGCATCATCAAAGGATAAAAATAAGAAGTCAAGTAGCAAGAAGGAAAGCTACAAAAGAAGCTTCAAGAAGAGTTTAATGGCTACATTTGAAAACCTGGAAACGTCTTCTGATGATGATGATGAAGAAGCGAATGTGGCTCTGATGGCAAATACTGATTCTGATAGTGACTCTGAACAAGACTCAGACTCTGAAGGATCAGATGCTGAAGTGTCAGAAAAGGTATTTCTAAACTATTCCAAAGAACAACTTGTAACTTATCTAGGAATATCTTTGAGCAAATTTGCTAAATCATCTTCTGAAATAAAACTTTTAAAAACACAGAAAAATGACTTAGCAAAGAAAGCTGATCATCTTCAAACTCTTTATAAAAATTCTTTGATCAAAATTCAAGAGCTTGAAAATGGTTGCGCCAAATGTAACAAACCTAGTGATAAGCATGAAGTTGCTCTTCAAGAGTTTGTTCATCAAAATGTAAATAAAAGTAAAGTTGCTTCTATGATTTATAGCGTTTGTAAAAATATGGTAGAACATATATGGTAATTAAAAGTAAAGTTGCTTCTATGAAGGAATTGGTTATTCATATGGTAGAACATATGGAAAACCAAATTCTTCAGTTTATTTAAAGAAAACCCCTGATAATCTATATTCTACTTTTGTACCAATGAAAAGCAAAGGCAAAGCTGTGGTTGTATCAGATTCTGAAGGAACCTCTGGGGTCTGCAAAACAAACTCTGAAGTCAGTTCAGAGGTTGTCTCTCAGAACCTCAAGTTGAGTGACTCGGAACCTAAGGATTTAGAATCTGAGACTATTAAGTCTAAGACTCTAGAGACTTTAGGACTCAGAAGCTCAACCAATCAGAGTCTGAAACAAACCAAGCTGATGATTAATAATCAAAGTAAAACTCTAGTATGCAAAGCTAATCCTAGATTAGAAGAGCACTCTAAGTCTTATAATGATCATAAATCAAAGCCTAAAATTCAAAAACAATGGACTAAGAAAACTGTTTTTCAAAGACCAAATTTTCAAAGAAAATTCTTTACTAGTCCAAAAAGTTTTTCAAAGGTACAAAATAAAAACAAGGATTATGGAACTAACCCACTTGGACCCAGAAAGCAATGGGTACCAAAGTGTAAAATTGTCTACCATTCAGTTCTTCCTTGTAGGAAACATTATTTCACTTCAGATGAATGGAAGCTTGTGATCAGCAATGGAAGAAAAGCTTATGTTCGCAAACATTACTTAACTTCCAAAACTGCTGACTTGAAGAAAATAAATGAGTATTGGAAAGAGCTACACAATGAGTGTGGAGAGTATTACTACAATGATTGACCTTGTTTATTCTACAGCTATCCAGTCTGAAAGAAAATTGTAATCATTCATGGTATCTGGATAGTGGATGTTCAAGGCACATGTCTGGTAATAAGATGTTCACATCTCTAAAACTTGAAGATGGTGGAACAATGGGCTTTGGAGGTAATCAGAAAGGGAAAATCAAAGGTACAGGTAATGTAGGTAATTCGTCCCTTGTAATTAAAAATGTCTGGCATGTTGATGGACTTAAACACAACCTATTTAGCATAAGTCAATTTTGTGACAATGGGTTTGTGGTAACTTTTAATAAGGATTCATGTATTGTAATCAAAGATTCTGACCAATCCATAGTATTCAAAGGAAAGAGGATAGACAATGTTTATAAAATTAATCTATCTGATTTGGCAGAACAAGAGGTTAAATGTTTATTAACTCTGAGTGAAGAGAAGTGGGTATGGCATAAGAGATTAGGTCATGCTAACTGGAGGTTAATCTATAAGCTTAGCAAACTTGATCTCGTTAGAGGCATGCCTAAGCTAAACTATCACTCAGATGCATTATGCGGTTCTTGCCAAAAAGGAAAGTTTGTAAAAACATCGTTTAAACCAAAACATGTTGTCTCTACCTCTAAACCTTTGGAATTGCTTCACATTGATCTATTTGGCCCTGTTAGCACAACCTCTATCAATGGAAAGAAATATGGATTAGTTATTGTTGATGATTACAGTAGATGGACTTGGGTTAAATTTCTTAGAAATAAGGATGATGCATATGGTGTGTTTAGCAGTTTCTGCACTCAGATACAAAAAGAAAAGAATTTACTATTTTGAAAGTTAGAAGTGATCATGGTGGTGAATTTGAAAACGAAATTTTTGAAGATTTTTGTGAAAAATATGGCATCTTACACAAGTTTTCTTCTCCTAGAACTCCACAACAAAATGGAGTTGTAGAGAGAAAGAATAGAACTCTGCAAGAAATGGCCAGAACCATGATACATGAGACTAACATAGCAAAATATTTGTGGGCAGAGGTTGTAAACACAACATGTTATGTTCAAAATAGAATATATATATAAGACCTATATTGAATAAAACTGCATATGAATTATTTAAAAGAAAGAAACCCAATGTATCTTATTTTCATCAATTTGGTTGTACTTGTTACATTATGAATACTAAAGTTCATCTAAAGAAATTTGATGCTAAAGCTCATAATGGTATCTTTATTGGATACTCTGAATGCTCAAAAGCATACAGAGTGTATAATTCTGAAACTCACACGGCTGAAGAAACTATGCACATCAAATTTGATGACAAACAGCCTGACAAAGTGTCAGAGCTAGTTGAGAATTTTTCAGACTTACAACTATCAGAGGATGACGACTCATAACCTGAAGAAACATCAGAACCTCCTCAACCAATCTCAGAAGCAGTTAATTTAACTCCTGAAACTTTGGACTCTGAAGACCATTCAGCAATCTTGGGAATCAAAGACAGTCCAAGAAAGACAAGATCAAGCTTCAGAAATGAAGACTCATTATTTGGATTGATATCTTTGGTGGAACCAAGTACTATAGATGAAGCACTAGCTAATGATGCATGGATTGTTGCTATGCAAGAAGAACTCAATCAATTTGAAAGGAATGAAGTATGGAGTTTAGTACCCAAACCTTCCCACAAGAACATTATTGGAACAAAATGGGTATACAGAAACAAGCTCAATGAACAAGGGGAAGTTGTTCGTAAGAAGGCAAGATTAGTAGCTCAAGGGTATAGTCAACAAGAAGGGATTGACTACACAGAAACCTTTGCCCCAGTTGCTAGACTTGAGGCAATTAGATTACTTCTTTCTTATGCTACTCATCACAATATTATTTTGTATCAAATGGATGTTAAAAGTGCATTTTTAAATGGTTATATTACTGAAGAAGTATATGTCAAACACCTCCTGGTTTTGAGGATTCTTCAAATCCTGAACATGTTTTTAAATTAAAGAATCACTTTATGGTCTGAAACAAGCTCCCAGAGCTTGGTATGAAAGACTAAGTAATTTCTTATTAGAAAAAGGTTTTCAAAAAGGTCAAGTTGACAATACTCTTTTCAGCAAATCCTTCAAAAATGACATTTTAATTATTCAAATTTATGTTGATGATATTATTTTTGGTTCTGCTAATCCATCCTTGTGCAAGGAATTCTCTCAAGTTATGCAGGATGAATTTGAAATGAGCATGATGGGAGAGCTGAAATTCTTTCTGCGAATTCAAATCAATCAGAACAAGAATGGAACATATATTCATCAAACAAAATATACAAAAGAGCTTCTGAAGAAATTCAACATGGAAGACAGCAAGCCAATGTCTACTCCAATGCATCCAACTAGCAGCCTAAGCAAGGATGAATCAGAAGGCAAAGTTGATCAGAAAATATACAGAGGTATGATAGGTTCTCTTCTTTACCTAACTGCATCAAGGCCTGATATTTTATTCAGTGTATGCTTGTGTGCAAGATTCCAATCAGATCCTAGAGAATCTCATTTTACTGCTGTAAAGAGAATCTTTAGATATCTGAAGGGAACTGCAAATCTTGGATTATTTTATAAGAAATCAAATGATTATAAGTTGATAGCATTCTGCGATGCTGACTATGCTGGAGACAAGATTGAGAGGAAATCCACAAGTGGTAATTGCCAATTTGTTGGAGAGAATCTCGTATCTTGGGCTACCAAGAGACAAACTACTATAGCTTTGTCTACAGCAGAAGCAGAATACATATCAGCAGCCAAGTGTTGTACACAACTACTCTGGATGAAATACCAGTTAGAGGATTACAAAGTTAATAGTCACAATATTCCATTATTTTGTGATAACACTGCAGCTATACAACTTTCTAAAAACCCAATTTTGCATTCCAGAGCTAAGCACATTGAAATTAAACATCATTTTATAAGAGATCTTGTTCAGAAGGGTAGTGTAAATATTCAATTCATTGAAACTGAAAGACAATGGACTAATATATTTACAAAACCCTTTGCAGTTGAAAGATTTGATTTTATTAAAAAGCATCTGAACATGTCTTTGGTCTCTGAAGAAAACTAGCTCTGAAATCAATATTGTGGATTTAGCATCTGAACATCTTGTCCTCTGAATGGATGTCAGAAGCTAAATTTTTTTTATATATAGCTTCTGAAAATTACTTGAATTGGTAACGGTCAGACTCTAAAGTGTTACTGACAAGTGTTTTACACGCGTCAGGTACTTTGTTACTCTTTAAATCTTTTGATTGGTTTTGGTAAAGGCAGTAAATGACGAATTTCTCTTAATACAACGATTGAACTCCCTCGTTTTGTCTAATTCAAAGTTTTCAAAATCACTCTATTCACTTTCACACAACCAACACTTTTCAATTCTTCTAAGCCTCAGAACAATTTCTTTCTCTCCAAATTTCTAGCAAAACCTGTTCTAAACCTCAGAAAATGGCAAATTCATCCACACAATCTCAGTTTCCAGAAGATATTCCAATTAATATCTACTCTGAGGATATTTATTTGAAAGATGCTACTATGGATATGCGTTTTGAAGACATTCATTTGGTTATGGAAAAACCAGTGGATTTTGAGGCACTGAAAGTCAATGGGCATGACTATAAACATTTGTTTGTTGAACAAGGTTGGGAAAACTACTTCAATATGTTAAATGGTCCTATTTACCCTGATTTAGTTTTTGATTTCTGGAGAAAATGTGATGTCTTTACAAGGGCAGATGCTAATGAAGAGCTTCAAAGAATAATTGATCAGAACCCCATTGTGAATAAGGACAAAACTAGAGCTGAATTGGGTCTGAGAAACTTCAAGGAAACTGAAATAAGAACAAGTATAGGAGGTTTTCCAGTTATTCTTACAAGAAGCAATCTTGCTAAGATACTGAACCTTCCAAACACTGGAATTGTCAGACACTATACTCCTTCATCTGGAAAGAAGTCAGTTTACATTGCTGGAATGGGCAGTCAATGTTTCAAGGATTAGAAGACGGTTTCAAGCAAAGTCAGTTAATGAACACTCAAGAAAGAGTATTGGTTAAGATTTTATTCTCTTCTATACAACCAAGGCAAACAGAAACTGATAAATTGTCTTGGGATCATAGACATTTTATTTATTTCTTATCTACAAGAAGACATATGAATCTTTCAGCTTATATATTCCAACATCTCTGTGAAACTATTTGTGAATCTCAAAGGCATTCTAACCCTTCTAAGCTGATCTCTCATCGAAGACTAGTCAGCTATATTTTTTAGCAACTTGCAATTCCTGATAGATTCAGAGTTGCTGGGGTATTTGATGATGTTCAAGAAGTTAGAGCACCTATCTTAGACGCCAAGATTCTAGTTCATATGCGTCTTAAGAGATCAGAGAAACTCATTTACCCTCAGCAACCTCTATTGGTGAATAGAGAGAAGTTCAGACCAAGCGAAGAAGATTTTATCTTTGATGATGAACCTCCTAAAGTTATTTTGGAATATATGAGACTCATGAAAGAAAGAGGAGTTAAGGTTACAATGAAAGACATTGGAAGAGGAATTGGTCCAACTTTTGAACAGAGAATGAAAATGGTCAAAGAAGAAGTGGTCAGTGATTATGAAGAAGATGATGTGAATGAAGAGCCAGTTGCTGAAGAGAAAGTGCAAGAGCAGACAGTCAAGGACATTGCAACCACTAAGGGCAACAAGAGAAAGAGATCAGATGCAGGTAATCTCAATTCTTCTCATTATTGTATTCCTATGTCTAGAGCATCATCTACCCTCTCAACTTCTCTTATACCTAGCCCATTAATCCTTGAATCTGTTAAACCATTGAATACTATCTTTCCCTCACCACCTGCCTCACCTAGTGTTTCTACCTCATCCTCATCTGATTCAGATTCTGAACCAGATTTCTCTGAATTTATTGCAAAATTCTCAAAGAAACCAAACACTGAAGCTAAGCATATTCCCGAGGAGGAAATAGCTCAACCTTCAGCTGTTGTATCCCCTCATTCATCTCCTAAAATTCTTACACCATAAGAGATTCTGAAAGATACATCATTCAGAGTCTCTCCAATCCACATAGACTCACCTTCTGACCAAACCAATGTTACATCACCTGGACAACATCACTTAATTCCATCATAACACAACACTCCAACTACAGCTAAACCTCCCTCACCTTTAGCCAACCAAAACTTGTACACTTTAACTTCTATCACACAGTCACACTCTGAACCTTCATCACCAGCCAACCAAACTATGATGCTCATAGATACTGGTAATGCAGTAATGAATAGAATTGAAATTGTGCATAATCAAGAGACTAGTTCTCTTAGTGGTTCAGGACTAATGAAGACACTTTCTGAGAAGACTAATGAAGTTACAATGACAAAGATTCATAACTCAATTGAACAGAATCTCACTCAACAAGATGCACAGCTTGACACAATCATTGGGAACTCAAGAGAGACTGAAGTCCAACTCCAAACCATCCTTAATCTTCTCTTGACCCAAAACCCTTAGGATTCTTTTTAAGCACTTCAGTCTTGTTAATTTTCCTTTTTGTTTTTCTTTACTTTTTGATAATGACAAAAGGGGGAGTAATATGTTGTACAATTGTAGTGTATTATTTTTAATACTGCTTAAATGGAATCTGAAACTGTCATTAAGAATCTCTTCTCTTCTCAATCTAGTTACTTTTGCTCTTATTTTTTTATGAACTTAAATTTATGAGGAGTGCAAATTAATAAACATAATTGTGTATTCATAGATGAAGATAATTAAGATTGTGCTCTTAATTGTTTTTAGGCTAAATTGCACCTTTGGCCCCTCAAGTCATTACATATAAGAAGTCATTACATAATCAAAATGACATAACAAAAAGCACGAAGAGTTTTCAATATCCATTGTTTCCTATTTTAGGATTTGGGATTAGTTTATTTTTTTTACATATAGTGAGAAAAAAAATGCTGACGTGGCAGCTGAGTCGCTTAAGTGACTTGCCACATTAACTTTTACTCGATCAAAATTGACCTTTTGCAAAAGAGGTAAAGATGGGGGCCAAAAGTGCTATTTTGAAACATATGTGGCCAAAATCGCAACTACTGAAACTTAGGAGGCCAAAATTGCTATTTTGAAATATAGGGGGCCAAAATTGCAACTTTTTCAAACTTAGGGGGTCAGAAGTGCTATTTTGAAACATAAGGGGCCAAAATTGCAAGTTTCTGAAACTTACGGGGTCAAAAGTGCAATTTAGCCTTGTTTTTATCAGACTTAGGAGTTGAGCTTGCAAACCTCACACTCTGAGAGTTAAATATGAGAATACAATTAAGTTTATCAAATTGTTTCTTAAACTGATTCAAGTTAATTATGGATAGAACTTAGGGGGAGCTTACAAATCTAACCCTAATGGTTAATCAAACTTAGGGGGAGCTTACAAACCTCAACAACCTGAAGTTGACATAATTAAATTAAATCAACAACAATTGTATTTAATACTTTTTGTTTGTCATCATAAAAAATGGGGAGATTGTTGGAACAAAATAAGTTTTATTTATAAAACACAATAAGTTTTGATGATAACAAAGTATTAAATGGACAATTTGAATTAATAATTATTGATCTAGTGTGCAGGAACAAAGTAAAAATTTAAACACTAAGATCATCATTTTGAGCTTCTGAAGACCACATTCTGAACGTTAAGACTCTGAACGATAAAACCTTCAGAGCCTCTAAACCAAGTCCTTCAGACGCCAAAAGAATACATGTCCTGAAGCTTGCGTAATTCAGTCAGAAGACAACGAAACGTCATTACAATCTTCCAGTGACATTCTCTAAAGATTGACAGCTCATGGCTAATGAAATAGTACATCAACCTTATCTTCAAATAGAGCGTATAGTACTCTGTACTATTGATTACTCAAAATGTTGAAGCGCCATTTGAAAAAGGACGAAGTAGTGGAATTGGTTTACTCCTTTTGGAAACCACGATCATTTCCATATCCGCAAATTGCAAATGTACTAACAACGGTCTTATCTCAACCTCTCAATCTAATGAAGTATATATAGAAGACTTATCTCTTGAGAGAAGACTACCGAAGCACTAAACGTTTGAACAATTATACATTGAGAGCAATTTGAATTTCAAGTCATAGAACTGTTCATTCTTTGTAACTCTAAGCAACTGAAGTAGCTAAGTTTTTCACAAGAAAGGGGGGTTTGAATTGTGAACCTTTAAAATATTCCCTATAAATATTATCAAACACAATATACTTGAAGAATATTAGATTGTTAGTTAAAACAAATATTCAAAAGTGTTGCAGTCTGGAGAACGTTCCCCCAACACTCTCTAACAGTATAAATACAACTATTAAATTATGATCTGTATGATTAGTGATTCCACTAATTAAATCAGAGTAAGGGAAGAGAATGCACACAACAATTTATCCTGGTTCACCCAAAATACTTGGGCTAGTCCAGTCCCCACACTCCTTGTGAGATTGTCCACTAAGAGATGCTAATGATCTCAAGTTACACTTCCTTTGATCTAGATCCAAGACCAAATAATCTTCTAAGCCCTACAAGCTTAATCTACCTCAGTCTCACTGACTATGAAGGTGTCACTCAATTAGTAGTTACGTACTAACTTGAGCCAATGATTACAATGATGAAGGATTTTGGAATCAAAGCCTATTCACTCAATACACTATGAGAAGCTTTGAAAATGGTTGGATAAACTCTCAAAACACTCACTGGATATTCTGATCCTATATATATGAATTACAAATCTGAGTGAGAGAGAAAAGAAGAGCTCGTGATAAAAACTTGTATTACAAAACAAGTGTTGAAGTTGTAGTGGAAACTCTTGCTCTTCAAAGTTGCCAAGGACCTCTATATATAGATGAATGATGATCAGGGAGTCTTGGCCACGAAGTATATCCGTTGGAAGCTTGAAAATAATGGCTAGTAGCTCTGCATAATGACAGCTCATGTATTTTGAAGAAAACTGATCAGTCTGAGATTGATCTCCAAAGTTTCTTCTTCTGACTTTTGAAAGAGGAGCGTATGGATAGCTGTTGTTGAGCTGTAATGTTGCTGTATGTTGCTTAACAAACAAGTATAGCCGTTGTGCAGCTTTTGGATAACCTTTGAACAGCTGTATGCAAGCTGGTGTCACTCCAAGTGAAGATTTTCTCTTTCCAGCATTGGTCTGAGACCGCTCTCCAAATTCTGACGTGAATGAATTTCTTCCTTTTGAAGCAAAGAGGCTAGAGCACGAAAAGGCCAGCTGTTGTGGATAAAAACAGCAGCTGGATATTGTACATGCTGTTCCAAAATGTCTTTGTTGCAAGTACATGTGTCATAGAGAAAGAGAAACAACATTGGAGAATGTTCTTTCTTTATTCCTTTAAAGTACAAGTCAATTCCAAGACTAGGTTGTGCTGTCTATTTTTTCATGGTCCATACAAGAGCAGTTCCATTAATTGAGAATAAAAATATCCTTGTGTCATATCCTCAACCTTCACATGTTCAAACATAGAACTTGGTAAAAGTAGTAAGTTCTCTATTCATGAGAGAAATCTTTCCCTTAAATGATCACTTGGACTGTGGAGATTTTTGTGAGTGAAGCCCAAGATAAAAGTGATCATTTGTCTTGTACATAGTTGACTTATCCATAAGTTCTTTTGCATTGATTGTGTGAAAATGATGTTTGCGCAGGTTTCAGAGATCAATCTGAGACCGTTCTCCAAGCTTTTGTTTTTATCAAAATAAAAACGTGATATTTGATCTAAGTAGCTCAATTGTTCCTAGCTTAATTAAAACACTCAAAAGCACTTGTTAGATACTAAAAAGATTAGAATTACTCTTAAAAATAATTAAGAGGTTTGTTATCTTTAAAACATCAATTTGGGATTTTGCCTCAACAGTCTCCCCCTTTTTGATGATGACAAACTTCTTGAATTATGTTTTGAGATGGAATTCTAATTTTAATCAAAATTCAAAAGTGCTTGAAATAAAATGTCTAGTGTTTTTAATTTGTAAGCTCCCCCTCAATTCAAGCATTCAATTTCCAAAATGATCATGCTTATTATTTTAAAAGAATTGAGTATCATGAGTATAATTTGAATGAAGCAACATTCATTAATCATTAGTCTCACATAAGTGAGCATCCAAACACAATTCACAGCCCATGATTAATACAAAATGATTCAAACATTCATCAAAAGCAAATTAAACAAACAAATCCTGTTTTAGACCTCAAGTACATAGTAGGAGAAGTTCATATGATATCAAAAGAAACTTCCCAAAATATCTAATTACTAAACAGGACTATTAAAAACAGAGTTCATAAATAAAACATAGTGTAACATTTCCAATTTCTTGTCTTAGTATTATATACTATAGGAGTATTATCTAAAACCGTCACATGATTAGAGATAGCACAAGAGTGTAATGCATGTAATATGTAGTAGTGTGTGATGGTGTGTGTTGTCACTAAAGAGAGAACTTGGGCTAGTCCTAGACATGTGTCCCATGACTCACAATCCCACTAAATTACCTTGTAGCCTCATTGAGCTGTTTTACTAAAATAGAGACTCTTTTTCTTCTCCTCTCCCACGCAATCATCATCAAACAACAACAACCCATTTATATTTCTCCAATTCTCTCAAAATTCAGCCCCAAACTAACATGCAAATGGAGATAGCTGTTTCATGACAACGAGTACTACCGTCGTGAGGCCTCCACCGAGCAGGATCATATCACATGTGCTTCATAATCCAGACTACTCTGGACATGTCACTATGATTTCACCCCATCCTATCTTATTGTGTCACTCAAGCCCGGGTTAGGACTTATCTCACCACTCAAAATCAAACCCAAGTATATATATACAAACATTTACAATTAAGAGAATAAAAGCGCGAAGATAGTAATTTAAAACAAGTTAGGTTCAACCCGCTTGGTTGTCGCCATTTCTGTCGCAGTGATTTTTGGATATCGAGTTATTTATTAACTTCGAATCGCAAATTAATATTCCACCACCGATCTTTAATTTATCCGAGGGAAAGGGAAAAAGTTCGAAAAAACCCTATTTTTTAGAGAACAAGGTTCGGGGGTTGGTTATACAAAGGGAAGGTACTAGCACCCTAAGTATCTATAGTACTCTATAGGAACCTCTTGTTTTTATTCTATCTATGCGCTTTATTTTATTTGCTTGTAAAAAATGTGTAAGTGGGAAATTAAAGTGATGATAAAAAAAGTTTAAAGTGATAGAAAAGGAAAAATGTTTTTGTTGATTTTATTGATTGGAGAGACAAGTCTCATGCCTACGTACCCGAGGGATCAAACTACCGTAGTTCGGGATAAAAGTTACGAGTAAATTTGTTTGTTTGATTTTAAGGTTTTGAAAATGGTTTTAAAGACTAAAAAGCCAAAAGTGGCAAAATGTGAGTTTGATTGATGTTAATTTGTGAAAAAAGTCTATATGATTAAATTGATTGAAGTTTGATTGTGAAATAAGACGCGGACACTTGGTTTAAAATCCAAGGTTTGTTGAGAAAAGTTTTGAGTGATAAAAGACACTTGGTTTAAAATCCAAGGTTTATGCATGATTAAAAATGTATGAATGAGAAAAATGTACTTGGTTTAAAATCCAAGGTTTTCGTGAGAAAAAAGGACACTTGGGTTAAAGTCCAAGGTTTTAGCGATAAAAGGAGCCATTGGTTTAAAGTTCAAGGCACTTGGTTTAAAATCCAAGTTCGCGATAAAAAAAGACACTTGGGTTAAAATCCCAGGTTTTCACGATAAAAGACGTCGTTGGTTTAAATTCCAAGGCACTTGGTTTAAAATCCAAGTTTCGCGATAAAAAGACTCTTGGGTTAAAATCCAAGGTTTTCGCGGTAAAAAGAAACGTTTGGTTTAAAGTCCAAAGTTTGAAAAGTGTATGATGACAAAATATTTTTGATGCTTTTGATGATGTTGAAAAGAAATTGTGTTGATATTTTTTGAAAAGGTGTTGACCTTATTTTTGAGAATAAAGCGACTAACTATTTTTTTCAAGAGGTGTTGACCTCATTTTTGAGAATAAAGTGACTAATTATTTTTGAAGAGGTGTTAACCTCATTTTGATAATAAAATGACTAATTATTTTTGAAGAGGTGTTGACCTCATTTTTTTGATAAAAAGTAAACGAATAATGGTTACGCGTGAAAAGCAATATATTAACATTATACTAAATAAGCGCGAAGACGAACCGTAATGATATTTTGATCAAAACGGTGTCTTTTCCCTCGGAATTAATATGCTATCGTTTTTTGCGGAAAGCGATAAATAAATATGCATGAGATGCAATTTTTCATTTATAGTGTACATTTGTTCCTAATTACAATCTAAAGTATTTGCAAGGAAAAATAAATATGAGATGAATGCAAGAGTATGGTATGCAATTTCATTTAAGTTTACATCAAATCCTAAAAATACAATCTAATGTCCTCGCAATAAAATAAATGATTAATTAATAATACAATGAATTAAATGTTAAATTAACAAGCAATAATAATGAGGTATGATAGTGACAATAATAATGATAAGTTAGTAAGCAAAATTAAACACAAACAATCATGAAATAAATAGTAAAAAAAAAGAAACCTCAAATAAGTGCTTATTTTGGATTTAAAAGCTTATTGAAGCACATTCCATAAGCACTTTTATCATAGGCAAAAATAAAATAAAAAAACAGAAGGGGGGTGCAAATATAAATAAAAACAGAAAGGGGGTGTGAAAAGTAAAAAATGAGCTAAGCCCAACCCACAAAGCCCATGGGCGTATAAGAGAAAGGGGATTAAATCAGGGACGTCTGATTAAATCAGACAACCCTGATCTGATCCCAGCCAGATTAAATATGGGGAGTTGGATTGGATCTGAGGGATAATGGCACGCGGGTACACGATTAAAACGGTGGTCTAGCATATACAGGATCGGGTTGGGGTATATAAACCCCAAACCCTAAAAAACATTTCATAACTCATCTTCTTCCTCACACAGCGCCGCCGGTGAACCTCTCCTCTCAACCTCTCTTTTCTTCTCTCAACCCATTCTTTTCAAAAAAAATTCAACACAAAACTCACACAAAAATCAATCCCCAACCCAAATCTAAAGTAGAAATAAACAAATACGTAACCAAATGTCCAGATCGAAAGGAAAAAAAAACGGATTGAAGAGAAGAGAAGGATAAACACCTCTCGTGTTTGTTTTGCGGATTTGGTTCTGGTTTTTCTTGTCTCCTTCGTTTTCGTCTTAGATTTGCGATTTTGGAAAAGAAGTTGATTCGGTTTTGATATTGATGATGATAATGGAGAATTTTGGTTTCTGGGTTTATGGATGATGATGAACAGATGATTTATTTGTGTTTCTGGGTCTGTTTTTATGAACGATGAGGATAACGAATTCTCGATTCGTGGTTCAATTGTTTCTGGATTTCGTTTTTGAATGATGATAATGGTTGATGATGAAGGTTGATGATGATGATGTTGTAATTTTCTGTTTGATTTTCGTTTTCTATGATTTTGATTATTTTTTTTGTTTTGTTTGTGATTTGATTTTGAAAAAGAAAAGGTTTCTGCGGCTGAGGCTGAGAATCTGACCTTCTTGGAAACTGTGCTATTTGTACTATGTCAGACCTAGGGTTTGGCAGATGAAATTTCCCCATTTGGACAAAATTGCCCCTTTGGACATGGATTGGACAAAAACACCTGATCTGGACCCAAAAATAAAAAACTGAAAAAAGACACCACAAATAAAAAACGAAAAATAATAATAATAAAAAATAAAATGACTTAAAAAATAAAATGAAATGAAAAATCAAATTAAATAATGAAATAATAATAATAAAAGAAGAAAATAAAATATAAAAAAAAATCAAATAAATGAGGTATTTTAAAATATCTCTCTGCTGAAATTTCGTCAGAAACGAACAAAGAAAATCTGTCTTAAAAAAGACGCATAAAAGTGATCGGTCAAAAAATGGGGTATGACACTGTTCCTTAGATTATAGAAACTCATTGGTAAGTTCAAATTCTCCAATTCCTTCCTTTAATTCATTCAAAATTCGTGGTTCATGATCCTTATTCCAAACTCAAACTTCTGCTCTTTGAAATGCATGTGTTAGAAACCATGCTCATCTTGGGTCTTGGTGATTTAGGAAGTGGAATTGGGAACTTCAGCTCAAGAAGGAATTAAGCTAGCCATTCAAAGCTACAACCAGTTGCTAGCAAAGGAATCAAGCTCCATATTGAGGTGGGTTCTTAGGATTTAGAATAGTTAGAAATTCCCCTCAATTTAAACAATGCATGATAACATAGGATTTAGGGATTGAAATGTGCATGAGGAGGGTTTAATTCCCAAAACTCTTCTCCTTTATAATTATTAGGAAGTTCATGATGTTAATGGCTTGAAAGAATGGCAATTGTAGTGTAGAAAACTCTGTTTTGAACTGGTACTGCAGGTCTTCGCGCCTAGGCGCAGCAGTTTCGCGCCTACGCGCAGGCAAGAAGACACAGCGGCAGAATCTGGGTGCAGGTTCGCGCCTAGGCGCAGGAGGTTCGCGCCTGGGCGCAAGTCACCAGCATTTCCAGATTTTTGTCCTCTGTTTCCTACTTTTGAAATCCATACGCATTTTGGATTGTCATCTTTTAAGTCTTGTTTTCCATTAACATTACGAATACTTTATAATTATGATGTCGTTGTACGTATAGGATTGATTATGACCTAGGCTAGTAGCTAGGGCAGTTCCCGGGATTGGGATATATTGGTAGTATGTTAACACATTAGAATTATGTGTAGTATCAGTCCATAGTTATGTGTGGCTGCTTGGCACCACCAAAGGGATTCGAGGAATCCATAGTTATGTGTGGTTGATTGACACCACCAAAGGGATTCGAGGAATCCAAAGCGATAATATATCTATAATATTGATTGTGGTGCCATAGTTATTTCGTACCATATGTGCTTTAGTTCACGAAGATTGGTACGGAAAAGCGTAAGGCCTTCTGAGACCGGCTCACCTCACATTGTTCTTGCATAGCTAAAATGAATTCAGATACTTCTTTGTGTTACACCATATAAACTGTTTATATATGAATATATGTATTGCGCTGAGATTGCGTGAGGACTGATTATAGGTTGATTCCCCTGGTGTAGTCACCAATAGGTGGGTAGTAGAATCCACGAGACTTAGTAGTCTTACCCCCCCGTTCATGTTTCAGGTACTCAGGGTGATCGTGGCAAGCAAGCTGCGGAGTAGTAGTAGCATGCTTGTGGCTGTGTAGTTCGTGTTAGGATGTTCTAGTTTATCATGTTTCAGTCTATTTCTTTCCGCTGTGTTTGTAATATATCGTACTATAGCACCTGTGTGTGCTTAATCAACACTCTATGTACTTGTAAACTTAATGTACTCGGTATTAAATTATGGACTTTGTAATATATTCTAGACAATGTATTATGGGGTGTTATACATAGCATAAAAATCAAATATCTAAAGCAGCAACAAACAGGCTTGTATTTCAAAACATCATTGAGCTCCCCCTTGATTTATCAATTCATTATCCCCCTTTGTGATCATTGAAAAGGGTAACCAGGAGCAAACACAAGCAAAGTTTATCATTCATTAGCTCCATCAGGAGCAGGTGAAGTGGTAGGATCTTCATCATCATCAAATTTTTCATTCTGAGCAGGAAAGGAATCAAAATTTGGTATTTCAATTTCAGGAGGTGGAGGAATGTGGAGTTGTGGACAAACAACAGTGGTAAACCAAGTTCTCAAAGTTTTGGATTCCAAAATCAAGTGATCCATCATGGAGTGTTTAACAGCCATTCCCTTAATCACAATATCCAAATCTTTTCTCATTTGTTCCATATCAGTTTCAAGCCTAAAGCATTTGGTGGGCCTTGAAGGGTCAGGAAAGTCAAAGTTGACATTTCCCTCAAACATTAGTTGTTGAGTTCCAGCATTTGCAGCATTAACAGATGAGCAAAATGAATTAAAAGTAGCAAATGATGATGGTATGGATGGTAATGTGCTATCAGTGGGATTTGGAATAGGCATTGTGGAAATGTCAGGAGTATCAGATGTCAAAATGTTTCTTATGAATTCAGAAGTGCAAAAGGAGGACAAACTTCCTTGGCTTGAGGTCATTAATGGTGAAAACATAGTGGTGTTGGGTGGAACAGGCATAGGTTTAAAACCTTGAAGAGTAGCAGCAGCAGTAGTTACAAATTTCTCACTTCCACTGATTTGAGCATTTCCATCAGTCTGGAGATCGTTCTCCAAACGGTCTCCAGAAGCATCAGCAAGCACATTTAAACTTGACTTTTCAAAAATTTCTCTTTTCCTTTTAACGCCAACATCAGCAACAGGGGGTTCAATTTCCTTCTTCATGTGACTTACATTTTTCAAACTAAAAGTATAGTAGTGATTTTCAGAAGGTGTGTTATCCATATCAGCATAGTAAAGTCTAAAAACTCTTGTTAAAAGCATGGCATATGGTAGGGCTATTTTCTTAAAACCAGAGGTGGCAGCATGAATCATGTGGTGTAGGATAATATATGGAAGGTTCAATTTAACTCCTTTGGCTATGTGATACATCATAAGTAGGTCAAGATCAGTTACCTTATCTTTGCTTCCAGTGCGAGGGAAAAAGGAGTGTTGACACATATTGTGAAGTAGCTTGTACTCAGTCTTCAACATAGATGATGGAGGTGCATTCTTTTTGGCTCCTTCTTCAGTAAACATCTTTTTCTTCAACTCTTCCTTACTAATCTTGACTTGGTCATACCAATCATTTCCATATACTTCCAGTCCTTCACTTTTTATTCCTATCAGACTTCCAATGATATAAGGATCCACCACAAGTTCAACATCCTTGATATTAGATGTGATCATGTCTTTTTCTAGAAAAACTTGGGCGTTGAAGTAGAAGGCTTGGGCCAATAGAGGGTAAACTGTTTCCTTGATGTGAAAGAAACTTTTCCATTCAAAAGGTTCCACAAACTTGACTAGATCAACTCCTCCAATGGATAACTCAGCAAAATTATATAACCTTGACACTGCTACAGGTTTGGTTTTCCAATACTTGTCAAAAATCACTTCATCTTCAGGTTGTATGAGAGGAGCAAGCAACAACTTCGCCTTTGATTTCTTCGAATTGATCTTTTTCTTTGTTCTTGGAGCCTTGACAGCAGTCTCAACCTCCTTCTTCTTTGGAGTTGGAGTTTTTTTTGGCTTGACAGGTTCAGACTTTGTAGATGTAACTGGCTCAAGTTCAAAGTCATCAATCTGCTTTTCCAAGAGATCAATCTCAGAGTCAGATTGATCTAGAACATGAACTGTGGTGTCCACCAAAGGTTTCTTGCCAGCACCAGACATTATTCTTGATGACCTTCTAATTTTGGAGGAATCAAAAGACTTGGATTTCTTTATTTTAATAAGAACAGGTGGAGAGTCCTTTGGACTTGGTATTGTAGCAGTAGGGGATGGAGAATCCTCTTCATTTTCTGGATTTGGTGATTGTTTGGGTGAATCAACAGGTGATGATGGTTGACTTTGAGTGAGATTGATGGGGGAATTTTCTGGAGATTCAGATTGTGAGGGTTGGAAAACAGTGTTTGGAGAAGTTTGAGGATTTGGGGGATTTTCAACAGTGGTTTGCATGGGTGTGGTGGCAGGTGTTGATTGAATTTCTGGTGTAACCTCGCGTTCTGAGAATGATTTGTGAGACTCAGAGGCGGTTTCATAGGATGATGATGATGATGATTTTGGAGTAGGTGGTTTTGGGGGTGATGGAGATCGTGGTGGTGAAGATGAAGTTGAGGGTTTTTTGGTTCTAGGAACCTTTCTTCCACCAGCATTTTTGGTACGAGCCATTTGAGTAAATCTGAGTTTGAGATTTGTTAATGGAAGTTGAGAGATTTTGAGAGATTATTAAAAGGAGAAAACAGAAACTTGGGAAGAGAAAGATGATAGAGTAGGTGTACTTGTGAATAGTATAGCTTAGTACTTTGGTTCTCTCAAAAGCATGGGAAAGAGAGAGAGAAAAGAAACCGTTACCCAATGAGTGAGGAGAGAGGGAAGCCCAAATCAATTTCGCCATAAAAGCCATGTTCATAAGCCCATTTAAAGCAAAAGACCGTTATTTGTTTTGTCATACTTCAGCGCAGTATTCAGAGAACGTTCTCTGAACGGTCTCCCAGATACATAAACAAGCATACATCAAGTAGGATTGGGATTTTTGATGATTTTCAATTTTTCTTTGATAAAATTAAAACGATCCTCAACAAATGGTTTAGTAAAAATGTCAGCAAGCTGATTTTCAGTATCCACAAAAACTAATTCCACATCCTTTTTGTTAACATGATCTCTAATAAAATGATGCTTGATTTCAATATGTTTTGATCTTGAATGTTGAATAGGGTTTTTAGACAAATTAATAGCACTAGTGTTATCACATAAAATTTTGACACATGTGTACCTTAGTGAGAAATCCTCAAGTTGATTTTTGATCCTTATGACTTGAGAACAACAATTTGATGCAACAACATATTATGCTTCAGTGGTTGAAAGTGCAATGGTGTTTTGTTTTCTGCAACACCAACTTACCAATGCTTCTCCAAGGAATTGACATGCTCCACTTGTGCTTTTTCTCTCAATTTTATCCCCAGCATAGTCAGCATCACAATATGCTTGTAAATCAAAGTGTGATCCCTTTTTGTACCATAACCCTACATCAGGTGTTCCTACCAAGTATCTAAAAATTCTTTTGACTGCAGTTAAGTCTGATTCTTTTGGAGATGTTTGAAATCTAGCACAAAGACCAACTGCAAACACTATGTCAGGTCTGCTAGCAGTTAAGTAGAGGAGAGATCCAATCATTCCTCTATACTCTTTTTCAGAAACATCTTTTCCTTTTTCATCTTTGTCCATACTTGTAGAAGATCATTTACATATTTTTCTTGACTGATAAAAATTCCATCTTCTTGTTGCTTGATTTGCAAGCCAAGAAAGAAACCAAGTTCTCCAATCATGCTCATCTCAAATTCACTTTGCATAAGATTAGAAAAATCTTCACACATTTTTTCATTAGTAGCACCAAAGATAATATCATCAACATACACTTGTACAATAAGTAAATTATGCTTTTCATTATTTGTAAAAAGTGTAGTATCAATTTTTCCTCTAGAAAAACCATTTTCAAGTAAGAAAGTGCTTAATCTGTCATACCAAGCTCTTGGGGCTTGTTTAAGTGCATAAAGGGCTTTGGTAAGTTTATAAACATGATTTGGTTTATGCTTATCAACAAAACCAGGAGGTTGATGCACATAAACTTCCTCATTTAAAAATCCATTTAAAAAAGAACTTTTTACATCCATTTGAAAATGTTTGATACATTTATGTGATGCATATGCAAGCAGTATTCTAATAGCTTCTAACCTGGCTACAGGAGCAAAGGTTTCATCATAATCAATTCCTTCTTGTTGATTATAACCTTGTGCTACAAGTCTTGCCTTATTTCTGACAACCTTACCATTTTCATCAAGTTTGTTTCTAAAGATCCATCTTGTTCCAATAATTTAATGATCTTTTGGAAATGGTACCAAATTCCAAACTTCATTCTTCTCAAATTGATGTAGTTCTTCTTTCATAGCCTCAATCCAGGATTCATCAATGATTGCTTCATTTATGGACCTTGGTTGAATTTGGGAGATCAATCCCAGATTGGTCTCTACATCCTGCAAGGCTCTTCTGGTTCTAACACCATCTTCTGTATTACCAATAATTTGATCAGGAGGATGATAGCCAACAATTCTCCAGGTCTTTGGTGGTCCTTGAGATGTAAGATTTTCATCTGAATCATGATTTTGTGCTATGACTGGTTCACCTTCTTCATCATCAGTGATGTGCACAGTTGGTTGATCTTCAAATTCATCAAATTTCACATGCATGCTTTCCTCTAAAGTTTGAGTTCTCTAATTGTAGATTCTATAAGCTTTTGAGGTCAGAGAGTATCCTAAGAATATTCCCTTGTCTGACTTTGAATCAAACTTACCTAAGTTGTCTTTGATATTCAAAATGTAACAAAAACATCCAAATATATGAAAATAAGAAATACTAGGTTTTCTGCCTTTCCAAAGTTCATAAGGTGTTTTGTTTAAAACTTTTCTAATGGTGACTCTGTTTAAAATATAGCAAGAGGTGTTAATGGCCTCAGCCCAAAATACTTTTCCACATTTGATTCATGAATCATTGTTCTTCCCATTTCTTGCAAAGTTCTATTTTTCCTTTCAACAACTCCATTTTGTTGGGGAGTTCTTGGACAAGAAAAATTATGAGAGATTCCATTATTATCTAGGAATGATTCAAAGAGAGAGTTTTCATATTCTCCTCCATGATCACTTCTTATAGAGATAATATTGATACCTTTCTCATTTTGAACTCTCAAGCAAAAAGTTTTAAAAGCTTATAAAGAGTCATCTTTATGTTTTAAAAATAACACCCAAGTGAATCTTGAAAAATCATCTACTATGACAAAGCCATAATTTTTGCCACCAAGACTTGTAGTTTTGACAGGTCCAAATAAATCTATGTGAAGCAACTCAAGAGGTCTTTTTGTGGAAATAAATTCTTTTGGTTTAAAACTGCTTTTGACTTGTTTCCCTCTTGTGCATGATTCACATACTTTATCTAGATCAAAACTAATCTTAGGCAAACCTCTAACTAGATCAAGTTTGGAAAGTTTTGACATAGTCTTCATGCTTACATGACCAGCCCTCTTGTGCCAAATCCATTTGTCTTTTTCAAGTGAGACAAAGCATGACTCAGGAGGTAGTTCATCTAAGTATAATACATAAACATTCTTTATCCTTGATCCATTAAAATGGACTTTATTAGATGAAGACTGTTTTATTTCACATGAGTCTGATTTAAAACCAACTTCAAAGCCATTGTCACACAATTGACTTATGTTTATTAAGTTATGTTTTAAACCATCCACATAGTGAACATTCTCAATCTTAGCAGAGTTAGACTTACCAATTGTACCTATACCTTTGATGCTAGCTTTCTCATTGTTTCCAAAGGTGACTGATCCACCTTCTCTTGTTTCAAATGACAGAAAGTTGTTCCTATCTCCTGTCATATGTCTTGAGCATCCACTGTCCAAGTACCAAGGCCTTTTCTTGACTGCTAGAAGGCATTCCTACATTTTAGTTTAATAAGATTTTAGGTACCCACAATTTCTTGGGTCCTTGAGTGTTAGTCTCAATTTTCTTATAAGGGATCGTCTGATAATAAGATGATCTCTTATAAGGTGTTCTCTTATAGACATCTCTTCTGAGAGTGTTCAGAGAATGTCTATGAACAGGTTTTCTAAAATTTCTGCTTCTGAGAGTGTTCAGAGAATGTCTATGTACAGGTTTTCTAAAATTTCTGTTTCTGAGACTGTTCTAAGAATGTTCTGGTGTTCTATAGAAAACTTGTTTTCTTGCTTTCTTTTTGAAACAAAAGGCTTCAAGATGTCCATCCTTGTGACAGAAATCACATTTGTATTTTTGAAAATTCTTTTCTTTATTTGGAATGAGACATTTTTCATATAGCTTTCTGTTCTGATAAGGATTGTGTCCTAAACCAGATTTATCATAAAACCCAATTTGTGATCCCAAAATATTTTCAAAAGTTGTAGTAGTGTCAATAAACTTTGTTAAATCATTTTCCAATTTTGAAATAGTCTTTTTCAAAATACTATTTTCTTTTAGTACCTCAGAACATTCTTTTTGATCATTTCTAAGAATTTCAAATCTTTTAGAAAGTTCTGTGTGAGCAGTTTGCATACCTTTGATAACTTCACTTTTAAGACTGCTTTCTTTCTTAAATTCATCTCTTTCTTTTGTTAATACATTAATCTCATCTCTTAGTTTAGCATTTTTTTTATTTAAGATTTGAGTGCCATATAGTAAGTTATCAAAGAGATGTTCAGTTTTTTGACAAGATGAACAAGGATCAAGTGTTACCTCTTCTGCATTTGAGTGTGTCATGAGACATACATTTGCTTCTTGTTCTTCATCTTCTGATTGAGCTTCTTCCAGATCATCCCAAGTAGCCATCATGGATTTCTTTTTGAAGAAGGGCTTCTTCTGTTTGTTCTTTGGACAATCATTTTTGTAATGACCAAATTGATTGCATCCATAACATTGTATTTTGCTTAGATCCACTTCTGGTTTAGCTCCATTCCTTTTGGGTTGAAAATTCTTCTTGAGTTGATTTCTTCTTGTCATCAATCTTTGAATTCTTCTTGATAGGAATGCTAATTCCTCTTCATCATCTTCTTGAAGTGATTCTTCATTTTCACAAAGTGTTTCATCTTTCTGAGAGCATTCTCCAGATTGAGTTTCAAGAGCAATCATCTTCTTTTTTGGTTTATCTTCTTGAAGGACAGATTCATGAGCTTTTAATGATCCAATAAGATCTTCCAGTGATACTTTAGTGAGATCTTTTGCCACTGTGACGGCTGTGACTATTGGTCTCCAAGTCTTTGGTAAACATCTAAGAATTTTTCTTATTCTTTCATGTGTAGTGTATGCTTTTCCCAAAGAGTTGAGTTCATTTATGATGCTTGTGAATCTACCATACATCCAATCTATGGTTTCTTCTTCCTTCATTTCAAACAGTTCAAATTTTCTCACTCCAATGTTTATTCTTGTTTCTTTGACACTGTTAGTTCCTTCATGATGAGTTTGCAGAGTTTCCCATATTTCTTTTGCTGTTTTGCATTCCATTATTCTATCATATTCTTCCCTGCACAAAGCACTTTTAATAAACAATTTAGCTTTAGTATTAAGGAGTACTCTATCAGCTTCTATTGTTGTCCATTCAACTTGAGGTTTAGGATTTGTTGAATCTTTGGCTAATGGAACATATTCTCCAACTTCCAATACATGCCGCATGTTGTTATCTTGTGATCTAAGAAACAGCTCCATTTTGTCCTTCCAATAGTAATAGTTATCACCATCAAATAGAGGTGGTATGTTTGATGATCCTCCTTCAGATATAAACTTTGCATTCTTAGCCATTACTTCCTTCCTGAATCTTTTCCTCTAGCACTTGTTAGATGCTTATCCTTAGAACCAGGCTCTGATGCCAATTGAAGTAGCAAAGTTTTTCACAAGAAAGGGGGGTTTGAATTGTGAACCTTTAAAATATTCCCTATAAAAATTATCAAACACAATATACTTGAAGAATATTAGATTGTTAGTTAAAACAAATATTCAAAAGTGTTGCAGTCTGGAGAACGTTCTCCCAACACTCTCTAACAGTATAAATACAACTATTAAATTATGATCTGTATGATTAGTGATTGCACGAATTAAATCAGAGTAAGGGAAGAGAGTGCACACAACAATTTATCCTGGTTCACCCAAAATAGTTGGGCTAGTCCAGTCCCCACACTCCTTGTGAGATTGTCCACTAAGAGATGCTAATGATCTCAAGTTACACTTCCTTTGATCTAGATCCAAGACCAAATAATCTTCTAAGCCCTACAAGCTTAATCTACCTCAGTCTCACTGACTATGAAGGTGTCACTCAATTAGTAGTTACGTACTAACTTGAGCCAATGATTACAATGATGAAGGATTTTGGAATCAAAGCCTATTCACTCAATACACTATGAGAAGCTTTGAAAATGGTTGGATAAACTCTCAAAACACTCACTGGATATTCTGATCCTATATATATGAATTAAAAATCTGAGTGAGAGAGAAAAGAAGAGCTCGTGATAAAAACTTGTATTACAAAACAAGTGTTGAAGTTGTAGTGGAAACTCTTGCTCTTCAAAGTTGCCAAGGACCTCTATATATAGATGAATGATGATCAGGGAGTCTTGGCCACGAAGTATATCCGTTGGAAGCTTGAAAATAACGGCTAGTAGCTCTGCATAATGACAGCTCATGTATTTTGAAGAAAACTGATCAGTCTGAGATTGATCTCCAAAGTTTCTTCTTCTGACTTTTGAAAGCGGAGCGTATGGATAGCTGTTGTTGAGCTGTAATGTTGTTGTATGTTGCTTAACAAACAAGTATCCCCGTTTTGCAGCTTTTGGATAACCTTTGAACAGCTGTATGCAAGCTGGTGTCACTCTAAGTGAAGATTTTCTCTTTCCAGCATTGGTCTGAGACCGTTCTCCAAATTCTGACGTGAATGAATTTCTTCCTTTTGAAGCAAAGAGGCTAGAGCACGAAAAGGCCAGCTGTTGTGGATAAAAACAGCAGCTGGAGATTGTACATGCTGTTCCAAAATGTCTTTGTTGCAAGTACATGTGTCATAGAGAAAGAGAAACAACATTGGAGAATGTTCTTTCTTTATTCCTTTAAAGTACAAGTCAATTCCAAGACTAGGTTGTGCTGTCTATTTTTCCATGGTCCATACAAGATCAGTTCCATTAATTGAGAATAAAAATATCCTTGTGTCATATGCTTAACCTTCACGTGTTCAAACATAGAACTTGGTAAAAGTAGTAAGTTCTCTATTCATGAGAGAAATCTTTCCCTTAAATGATCTCTTGGACTGTGGAGATTTTTGTGAGTGAAGCCCAAGATAAAAGTGATCATTTGTCTTGTACATAGTTGACTTATCCATAAGTCCTTTTGCATTGATTGTGTGAAAATGATGTTTGCGCAGGTTTCAGAGATCAATCTGAGACCGTTCTCCAAGCTTTTGTTTTTATCAAAATAAAAACGTGATATTTGATCTAAGTAGCTCAATTGTTCCTAGCTTAATTAAAACACTCAAGAGCACTTGTTAGATACCAAAAAGATTAGAATTACTCTTAAAAATATTTAAGAGGTTTTTAATCTTTAAAACATCAATTTGGGATTTTGCCTCAACAGCAACAATATCTTTTGATATTATTTTAGACTCGGAGCCTAATTCTTTGTATTCACTTAGGATTAAGTTTAAGTGTTAGTGAGTCTAGCTTAGAAACATTCAGTCACTACTTAATTTGTATTAAGTTAGTTTTGAAGTCTCTTGTCTTGTGTGACTTGAGCAAGTGTGAAGTCTCCTGCTGTGTGTTCTGGAGCAAGTGTATAATCTTGCGTGATTATAGTGAAATCCCTTGGAAGTGCAAGGGGACTGGACTACTCTCGATTTGTGAGAGGAGTCGGTATAAATCTTTGTGTGCACTCTTCTCTCTCTCTCTCTCTGTTTATTTGTGTTTTGTGTTTATCTAGCTTTCTATTATCTGCTGCATTTACTTTAACAAAGCTATAAAAAGTTTTAACTTCTCAAAACACAATTCAACCCCCCCCCCCCCCCCCCGCCCCCCCCTCTTCTTGTGTTTTTCACACCTTCATAGAAATATGATCATACACTAAAAACAACACTTTGATGTTAAGAAAAAGTCAAATAAGTTTAAGAACAAAATGTGCAAGAATTATTATTCTTGGATCATGTTCTAATTTTATGGAGATAAGACACACAAATTATTCTCACAAAGACCAATCATATGCTCTCTTGATAAAATCCTTCCAACAAAAATGGATATTCATTTAAAACTTTTGAAGGAGGATCTTTTACATAAGCCATAATAAAATCTCAATTTTTGAAAAGCCACTTCAAAAAGTTCTACTTAATCATTAAGAAACTATAAGCTAATCAAGATGTGCAACAAAATTGGATTCATCCAAAGTTTTATATTGAGAAAGGTGCACATATAAAAGACTTATAGAAAAAATGTTTTTCATGAAAAGTACTATAAGTCAAGCTTATGGAAGACAAAAATATGACATGTAATTTATTATCAAAATCATGAGATTTTTGTCATTTTTGTTCAAAAAGTTTTGGTCTATCATGAATAATGATGACTCTACGTCATTACTATAGTTTTACTTATTTCAAGACCTAATTACAAGGTTTTTAGTACGTTTTTATTATGTTTTTGCACAATAATAAGTGGAAGTTACGTCAAGTACAAGGCTGCTGAAAACACAAGAAAAGATTTAAAAAAAAGAATTAGTTTGTTAACAAATCGGTGTGTTAGATATGATTGGAAAATATTTAGTTTTAAAACAAATTTTGTTTAAAAAAACTAATTCCTATCAAGATCGAAGAAAAACTGAAGTAAATCAACAGGAGCTGCATCTCTATATAAAGAGACTCAAGCAAGAGTTTCAAGGACAGAATTTTACGGCGAGAAACAGAAGACTTTTGGAAGAAACTCAGAGCTCTTTGTAATGCTTTCTTTCACTTTTATTCTTGTTAATTTGTTTTTAGCTATGTCCGGCTAAATCCTTATGATTGGCCTTAGGGGATTCTAATCCCGAATTATCTCGAACCATGTGATTTCTTTTATGTTTATTAATTAATTACGAAGTTAGTTTCATCAATCTTTCCTTGTGCTTAATGCTTTACATATGTGACGACTTGTGTGATTGATGGTTATAATTTGTTTTACTATGAGGATAGGAATAAATTATTGATCTAGGAATTATTGTAAAATTGGTTTTCACTTAAGAGATTTTGGTTTACTAATTGAGATCAAAGATTAAAGCGCGAATTCCTCACTTGATAATAAATCACCTTAGAGATTTGGGATTTATGATCAAGGGAGAGGACTATGTTACCAAGACATTGGGCATAGTTATTTAATTTAATCGATCGTAAAACTAAATTTGTAGTTCATTAATAAACATGGAATCACCGAGATGAATTAGGATTAGATGAACCAAAAGGTCCAATCGCTTGTTTCTCTCTAACAACCCTAATTCAATTCAAATATTTTATTTGAATTTTTTCTAAATATTTTGTCTAAATCTTTTATTTAGGCAACAAATCCAAACAAACAAACCCCCTTTCTTATTGCTTTTAGTACCTAGATATAATTCAATTGTTTTGTCAAATATAAAACAATCCCTGTGGATCGATAAATTTTATTACTTAACGACGACTTTAGTACACTTGCTAAATTGTCATCAAGTTTTTGGCGCCGTTGCCGGGGATTGTTGATTTAATTGACAATCCGATTGAACCATATTTAGTTTTTTTTTATTTTCTTGTTTTTTTTTATATATCAAAAAAAAAAAATACTATTGTTAGAGTTAATTTAGGATCTTAGTTATATTTTGTTTATTTAGTAGATTCTATCTGATTTTTTATTTTTATTTTTTTTTTCTTGTTAGATTATATTTTTATTAGTAGCAGCTTTTGTTATTATTTCAAAAAAAAAAAAAAAATTCTCATAATCTTTATCGTTTTCATTGTGCTTTACTACTAATCAGTTTATTTTAGTTTCATAAGCAATGGCAGTGCAATGGGACCTAGATGAACGGTCTAAGATTCTTAAAACTATCATCGAACTTAGCCAAGACAATAATAGACCCATAGAAGAAGCCTTTGAACTTTTCAGTGAATTCATCAATAGACCAAGAAGATACCCATCGTTCGTGGAAAACTGGATTGAATTCGTTGAAGAAATCTCTTAAGAGGATTTTGAAGCCCAAAACGGTGAGTCAATTGAATCAGCTACAACCCAGATTGAACTGGATTCAAGAAGCAACAAAAGTGAACACTGTGATGCTGATAAAGTGGTAGAAGAAATAGCTGAAACCCCAACAAGTGAGGAAGAAGTACACCATGAAAAAGAAGATAAAGAGGAAGATCTAGAGAAACTATTGGTTGAGGTAGGAATTAACCGGCATGACGTTATAGAGAAAGAAGAAGCTATAAGAGAAACGTCAAACATGCAGAAGGAAGATATCTATGGAAAGAGTGAGTCTCAACCAATAAAGATTGAAGATCAAGACAAGTTCATGCCTAATTTTGATTCTCAACTCCAAAATATTTTGGACGAATTCTTTAATACCAATCAAGCTTCTTTTGATAAATTTGAAGCTCGATGTGATAATTTAGTTGAGAAGGCATATGATGTGGAAAGACAATTGGTTGAGATAAAGATGAAACAACATGCCATTATGGAACAAGAAGAATTTAAAGATAAGGAAGATGGCATGAGAGAACCATTCAAAGTGAAGAACATGGATCTCTATGTGACATCCCAGTTTCAACCAATGAAGTTTCTAGAGCAAGATCTCCAATACAAAGAACATCCGAGCAACAAAGCCAAAGAAAAATCAGAGATCGATAAAGTCATAGATATGATATGTGCTTTGTTCGCTATGGCCATACTGAGGAGGATATGGAAGCAACATCCTCTCTTCCTCAAGTTCATGGGAGTCCTAACAATCAAGAGGAAGAAGACGGTTGATATATTCCACCTCTCATATAAGACGCCCTAACAATCTTCTTACGTCTAGCTAATGACGTTAAAGAAGCGCGTGACCCCGAGGTTACGGACCGTCAAGCTATTGACGTTAAACGAGCGCTGATTGGGAGGCAACCCAAGGTTAGTCTCACTTCCTTTCTACTTGAATTTAATTTTGTCTTTGATGAATGTTTTGGCTATTTGAAAACTTGTGCACTATCCGAATGATTTTGTTTGAATGTATTATAAGTCAGTTTTGTTAGCATCATGATTCATGAATTTGTGACCCCCTTAATTGATTGCTTTTCATATTTGATTGTAATTAGAAAAGTTGAGGAAATTTCTCAAACATTGACCACTCGATAATCCGGCAAAGCCGTGCGAATTTGAGCCCAAACACATAAATTTTCTTGTCATGAGAGATTCCACAACTTAGCTAATTCTCTAGAACTTGCTTTTGTTCTTTTAATTGATTGATTGCTATGAGTTACACACCGAGGCATGTTGTTTGTACCTTGAGCCTTTTTGAAGCCACCTTTACATATATTATATCCTTCGTTAAACCCCATTTGAGCCGAAAGAAAAATGTTCTTTATTTGATAACCCAAGTTTGAAATTTATAAAAAGAAAAAAAAAAAAAAAGATGATTTTCTTGGAGTTAGATCACTTTATTTTTGATTTGAGCACAATGCTCATCATTAAGTTTGGGGTTGCTTTTGGTATTTGCAACCGATTAAGTTTGGGGTGGGGTACTAGAGAACTACAAAAAGAAAAAAATGAATGAACAAAATGGTGTACACAAAAAAAAAAAGTAAAATTGATTGATAAATAAGTTCTCTAGTATAACAATGCTTGAAATTAAGGGGGAAAATGTTTGAATAATCCAATTTTGTGAAATATGTGATCTTTTAAACTCCAAGTTTTTCTGCTTACCTTCCAAAAACATCCACCCTAAAAACCTTAGCCCCGTTATAACCCTCAAGTCCTCTAAAGGTGTGAATTCTTATGCATGTTGATTGATTTCTAGAATGTTTGCAAGTCTATGGTAGAATGGCTATGTTTGTGTTGATTGAGTGAAATTTAAACCATCTTTAAACAGGAGAGAATGTGAGGGAGTGAAGTGATTAAAGCTTGGTCAATATTTGTGAAAAGTTCTTGATTTTTCGTTATAAATCTATATGCGAGTAAATTCTTGATAGGGATGATCATTGAAATGATAATTGTGGGTATCTAACTTGATTGACTTTGATGCTTTGAATAAGATTGTTGATGATAGTGCCAGGTTTTCCGATGGATGAAGATATTTCTTGAGGACAAGGAAAAGTTCAAGTTTGGGGTTGTGATGACTCCACGTCATTACTATAGTTTTACTTATTTCAAGACCTAATTACAAGGTTTTTAGTACGTTTTTATTATGTTTTTGCACAATAATAAGTGGAAGTTACGTCAAGTACAAGGCTGCTGAAAACACAAGAAAAGATTTAAAAAAAAGAATTAGTTTGTTAACAAATCGGTGTCTTAGATATGATTGGAAAATATTTAGTTTTAAAACAAATTTTGTTTAAAAAAACTAATTCCTATCAAGATCGAAGAAAAACTGAAGTAAATCAACAGGAGCTGCATCTCTATATAAAGAGACTCAAGCAAGAGTTTCAAGGACAGAATTTTACGGCGAGAAACAAAAGACTTTTGGAAGAAACTCAGAGCTCTTTGTAATGCTTTCTTTCACTTTTATTCTTGTTAATTTGTTTTTAGCTATGTCCGGCTAAATCCTTATGATTGGCCTTAGGGGATTCTAATCCCGAATTATCTCGAACCATGTGATTTCTTTTATGTTTATTAATTAATTACGAAGTTAGTTTCATCAATCTTTCCTTGTGCTTAATGCTTTACATATGTGACGACTTGTGTGATTGATGGTTATAATTTGTTTTACTATGAGGATAGGAATAAATTATTGATCTAGGAATTATTGTAAAATTGGTTTTCACTTAAGAGATTTTGGTTTACTAATTGAGATCAAAGATTAAAGCGCGAATTCCTCACTTGATAATAAATCACCTTAGAGATTTGGGATTTATGATCAAGGGAGAGGACTATGTTACCAAGACATTGGGCATAGTTATTTAATTTAATCGATCGTGAAACTAAATTTGTAGTTCATTAATAAACATGGAATCACCGAGATGAATTAGGATTAGATGAACCAAAAGGTCCAATCGCTTGTTTCTCTCTAACAACCCTAATTCAATTCAAATATTTTATTTGAATTTTTTCTAAATATTTTGTCTAAATCTTTTATTTAGGCAACAAATCCAAACAAACAAACCCCCTTTCTTATTGCTTTTAGTACCTAGATATAATTCAATTGTTTTGTCAAATATAAAACAATCCCTGTGGATCGATAAATTTTATTACTTAACGACGACTTTAGTACACTTGCTAAATTGTCATCAAATAATAATTAAGAGATTAACTCCAAAAATTATTCATTGATCATCAAAGATAATTTTTCATTACGCACATAACATGACTTGCACATAGAAAAAATTGATCAACAATGTAATCAATATACGTTTAAAACATTTGCCACAAGACCATAAAAAATTAATCAATACAAGTGTTAATTCAATCGGCTTTAGGCATGTCAAATTAAACTTGATCATTGAAAGATGTGAACAAAACTTATGGAGAGAATCAATCTTGATAAAACAACCATTGACAAAGAAATTTGAGGATATTTGAAAGCATTCTTACAAGAGTGTACAATGTCAAATTTGCAGAAAAGATGTTCATTCATTTCATACTTAGCATGATATTTTGAAAGAGATAATGTGTGACTAAGAACAAAGAGTGTAAACCTTATTGCATTAAAGCTATGTGAATTAAGCATAAGCATATACAAGTCATGACAAAGAAATGTTCTCATTTAAGCTTTAAAGTCATATACTTGTATAGAGAAAATTTAGCATGCATTCTAGATTCCAAGATCATCCAATCAATCACATAATAACATTGCATAAAGATATTCAAGTTTATTATGATGCAAATGTTATAAAATTTAGAATTATGCACCTTATTTGATGGATTTCCTTACTTGAGATTCAATCATGGGAGCATATTTAATTATTTTGTAATCTCATCATATGCTCATCATTGTAAATAGAGGACCCTTGATTGATGATTGAGGAGAGAAGTTTTATCCTCTAATGCATTCTCCAATGTTGAGTAAATTCATCTCTTAGATATTCTCTAAGAAATATCATCCTTGTAGAGTAACTTTAGGTAATAGAGATGAGGAGGACATCATGTTTAGAACAGTTTTCTCATGACACAATTTTGTAATCAGAAACATTGTGACTTTATCATCATTTGATTTTCCTTGAGAACATCCTTGAAATGTTATGATCTTTCAAGAATGACATCCACATGCATATTCATCTCTTATTTTCTTCAAAAGAAAATATAGTTCTCATTCCATCAGTGGTGCTTATAACTAATTCCTTACAAATTCAGAACTGAAAAAGGATTCTAGAGATTCTTGGGTAGAATTCATCAATGGTGAAAACTTGGTGGTGTTGGTTGGAGTAGTGGTAGAGTGAAAACCTTGAAGAGTTGCAGCAGCAGAAGGTCCAGGAGCAAAATTTTGTAGGAGATCCAAACTCCAATGATGTGTTTAAATCAGAATGCATAGAATCAAATCCACTCTTTGCATTTCCATCAGCTGGGAGAACGTTGTCCAGACACAACAGCTAGCTGAAGCGGGTGGAAAAATGCGCGAGCGGAAAGTCGTTCGCTAGACAGTAAAGTCGCCACCGAACTTTATTTATTCCCGGAGGAAAAGGAAAATATCGATAAAACCTTAAAATATTGGAAAGATGGTCATCGCAACCATTTCCAGGTTCGGGAGTCGATTATGCGAGGGGAAGGTATTAGCACCCCTCGCATCCGTTGTACCCAACGGGAACCTTCTTATTAATTTTAGGGTTAAAAAGAGTGTTTAATTTGTTTGCATGATTTTAATTAATTATTGTACGAGGGGGAAAAAGTTAGTTTTTTATTAGTGTGCTTGACAGGATGTATGAATCCCGCTCCTACGTATTCCCGGGTGCAGTGGGAAATTCAAAGCTACACGCAGTTCTGGGTAGAAAATAATTGTTGATTGGTTGATTTTATTTTGTGAAAAAAAGTTTCAGTCGCACTATGGCGAAAAAGGTTGATTGATTGAGAAATAAACGCACGGGGCGCAAAAATAGTAAGGTTTGATGTGTTGAGGTTGATTTTAATATTTAGAATGACAATTACCCAAGTTACGAGCCATACGTCAAGAACCCGGGTAATCGGGAGAAGGAGTGATATACATCAAACCATCTCTTTTTCATCCATTTATTGTTTATTTAAAAAAGAATGTTTTACTTTTTAGAATGACGGTTATCTGGACCACAAGTCATACGCCAAGTATCCAGATAACCGGGGAGAGAGAGGGCCATACGTCCAACCACTCCTTTTTCATTCGAGTTTACTATAAGAAAATATTTGATGTAAAGTGCTTTAAGAGAAAGAATTAGAATTGATGTTTTTATTGTTTTATTTAATCACGTGGGAATGCATATGCATACAGTAAAACACCCCACTGCCCATTTAATAAATTAAATAAAACTAACATAATATAATATATAAAAACAAAAAAAATGAAATAAACAAGGAGGGAGACATAAAACCAGTACGTGTCCACCTTCTTCTTCATTCATTCATGCGTTCCTCTCTCTCCGTCGTGCCTCCATCACCGGTGACGGCGGCTCAGACGCTTGCCACCGCTGTCGCCAGTCGTTACTCGCTCTCACATCCTCTCTCAGTCGCTGCAGCGGTGACGGTGGTGCGTATGTTTTGTCGCGACGGCAACTGTAATGGCGGTGGCGGCGAATTTGGCGGTGGTTTCTTTCTTTTTCCTTTTTCGATCTCTCTCTTCCGATCTCTTGTTCTTTTTCTGTTTGTTTCTTTTAACTTTGTTGTTGTTCTTGGTTGTTAACGGTGAAGGTTGGTTTATGGGAAGAAACTTTTGGAGGTTGTTGGTGGTTTTTTGAGAAGGTTTGGTTTATGGTGATGATTATGTTGTTTGTGTCATGATAATATGTGGTGGAAGATGGTGAAATAAAGAGTGGAGTATGTGTGGTTGTGTTGTTGTTTGGAGATTGTTATTGTTTGATATTGAGGGTGAAGATTGAAGGTGGTTTATTATGTGGTTATGGAGGATTAAGAAGAATGAGCATGGTGGTGGAAGGTGGTGATAAGTGGTTGTCTATGAGAAAAGACGGTGTTTTTTGGTTATAATAACAATGGTTATGGTTGTAATAACAATGTTTTACAAATATGAATTTTTTTGTGTCCTCCCTCTTTTGTTTGAAAATCTATTTGTTATTTATAATGAAGAAAATTAGGTTTAACTTGCAATGGAATGAAATTATATGAATTGAATGTAGTTTATGAGTGAATGAGGAATTTCTCCATTAAGACAGATTTGCCATGATTGCAAGATTCTTCCTTTTTATTTATGTTGACTTTTCTTGAATTTTTTTTTATGATTTTTTTAATTTCTTTTGATAAAAAGTACAAAAAATAATGAATAAAGTTTTCTAAAAAAAATGGCTAAAATAAAAAAACGAAAATTAAAATTAAAATTGTATTTTTGTGATTTTTGAATAAAATATAAGTAAAGTAAGAAAAATACAAAAAGATGGAAAAAGTGGGACTCGAACACATGACAGTAGACACAAAACTCCTTGAACATTCTCTTTATTACCAAAAATAGGCTAGCTCAAATACTTGAAACTAAATGCGACAAAAACCTATATGATGAAAAGTATGGGCAAAATTTGGGGTATGACAGCTGCCCCTATTTAAATATCTTTAGTCGCAGTATGGTGATAAAAGATAGTTAAATACAAGAAGACTCTAAATTTTGACCAGGAGAGTGGACGAAGAAGACTCTAGATCTTGATAGGGAAGATGATACTCTAAATTACCTGAAAAGATGGGACTCTAAAATACCCGTGAGGACGGGACCCTAAAACGCCATTGAGGATTGAACTCTAAATTGCCGACCAAACGGGCATAAGACTCTAGATTTATTTTTTTAGATTTGTTTTTTAAATGAGGATGAGACTCTAAAATTTTAGCCGAACAAAGTTGGGACTCTAAGTTACCAATCAACAGAGATGGACCTCTAAAAATTGCTAGCGATGATGGGACTCTGAATTACTAGCCAAATGGGGATGAGACTCTAAGCTTCCAGTGAGGATGAAACTCTGAGTTGTCAGCCAAACGAAGATGGGACTCTAAATTACCAGTCAATGGAGATATGCCTCTAAATTGCCAGCGAGGATGAGACTCTAAATTGAAGGCCGAACATAGATGGGACTCTAATTTACTAAATAAGGTATATGACTCTAAAAACACTAAATATGGATGGGACTCCGAAAATGGTAGATAAGGATGGGACTCCGTAATTGCTCAATAAGGACGGGACTCCGAAAATGCTCAATATGGACGGGACTCCGAAAATCTCAAATAGGATAGGACTCTGAAAATTCCAGATAGGGTAAAAGACTCTAAAAATTGCTAAATCGTGTAGGCCTCTGATCGTCAGGGTAGGACTCTGAAAATTCCAGATAGGGTAAGACTCTAAAAACTGCTAAATTGTGTAGGCATCTGAACATCAAATAGGGTAGGACTCTAAAACTTCCAACTAGGGTAGGGTTTCGAACTATCAGTGATGATGGAACTCTAAATTGCCAGGGAAGACTGGACTTTGCAATTGTCAGCGAAGACTGCACTTTAAATTGTTAGCGAAGACTAGACTTTAAATGCCAATGAAATATTGGAATTTGAAATTGTCAGCGAAGACTGCACTTTAAATTGTTAGCGAAGACTAGACTTTAAATGCCAATGAAATATTGGACTTTGAAATTGTCAGCAAAGACTGAACTCTAAAATTGTCAGCGAAGACTGAACTTTAAATTGCCAACAAAGATTGGACTTTCAACTGTCAGCGAAGACTGAATTTTAAATTGCTAGTGACGACTAGACTTTAAATGTCCAATGAAGATAAGACTCTGATAGGACTCGGTAGGTGGGACTCTAAAACCGCCGACAAAGGTAGTGATTAGGTAAGACTCTTGAATTTCAGCAAAATGGGACTCTGAATTGCCGTAGGCATTTGAGCCAGGCAAGGATATGTTGTCATCGGTGTATGAACCGGACAAGGATCAAAAGGTTACCGTATAAGATCGGACTTTTTTAGATTGAGTGCTTGTTTACTAAGAAAACTAACGGGTCTCTCTAGAGTAAGAGCCTCTCTCAACAGTAGTAATGGACCTCAACAAAGAGCTAACTGAACTACCTTGAATGGTCACATAATGCTTGTTTATGCTATGTATTCGTGTGTTTGTATGATTTTTTTTGGATGCATGATATTTTTTGGGATGATGCACTTGCATGATATGAATGCGTGTTGCATGGCTGATGCGTGAAAAGTCGGCAAAGACCTAGTTTAGGGGTGTTAAGTGGCAAGGAATCGATGTCATGGTATATTGAATTGAATGGTATGGAACTCTGGATGTAGGGAATGTCGGCGGGTATTGAGCTTTATGCGTGCCAATGAAGATTGGGCTTTTAGGGTGCCAATGAAGATTAGGCTTTGAGTGTGGCAATGACGATTGGAACTTTCGAGTACCAATAATTATTGGACTTTCGGGGTTACTGGATGCGGTTTGGCGCACAACTTGATGCTAGAGGAATTCAAACATGATTGATGTAAGACACATGAATGATGATGAATGCAATAAGATGCATGATTTGATGCTAGAGTGATGCATGATGCACGGTTATGATTTGAATGTATGAAAAGTTTCCCTGTGGTGGGTAATGAAGTGTTTTGTAACAAGGCTTCTTGGCTAGCGGTTATGGGATATCTGGCCAGCGCATTCTCCCAACACCCAGGTTGAACTCAAAGGTCGTTGATGCATGGCAAAGTTTACTTGAGCAGCTTGAAAGGATGGAGTGGACATGCCCCTTGTGTTGCCCATTTTGTCATTTTCTCTTTTTTTGAAAATCCCTAACTTTTGCCTGGACCGCTCTTTCGAGTTTTCAGTCCACCGGGAGTGTATTTCCTTTTGTGGTGTCCCTAATTTTTTCCTAGACCGCCTTTTCAGGTTTTCGATCCACCGGGACGCTCTCTATTGCCTAAGACGCCCTTTCGGGTTTTCGACTTAGCGAGCTTTTGACTTTGATTCTTTTTGTATCACTTTTTTATTGGGCATTTATTTTTGGTTGCATCAAGACGTGAGCGAAGGCTCCTCTCCGTCAATGGGATGATAGATACAGGCTGCCCCAACATTTGAATCTTTGAACGGTATGCCCCATATTAAATTCTTGACCCGGAATGCCCCCTATCACTTGTTGTTGAAAAATGTACTCCTGATTGATTGACACTTTGAAGACTTGACCCATTCTCAAAACATCTTGACCCCCGTAAGCAACACCTCCATATGATATGCCCCTTGTTTATAAGGATTTGCTCTTGATTGGTAGGACCCTTAGGTGATTTTCCCCTTGTTAGGAGTGTCGTGTAATGCTTCACCTTTTGATCAGACCCTTGTTGAAGTTCCCTCGATGCCAAGTATTGATTCGCGGGTGAAATTGTTTCTTTTGAAAAGTAGTTTTGAAGTAATTCATATGCAAGTTCTGGAATCACATTTTGTTTAGATATGTACAATGAATGATATTTGGCCAGAAGATCGGCACAATTAAAAGTGATAAAATGATAGAAAAAATTGTTATTGATGATTCACAAACATGAGGAGTCAGTTTAACAATTTTCCTGAATATGCTTTTTCAGTCAACCTAGCTTCAATCAGGTCTTTTGAGGGTTGTAACGTGGTCTGGTTCACGGTTTTTTTTTAAAAAAGAGATTATAAGGCTCGAAATTTTAATTTTAACCCACCCATTCTCCCTTGATGACCTCCAATCCTAAGTTCAATTAACTCAATAGATGACTTTGGTTGATAAGAGAACTTTGCTAGTTATGATACCGAAGGTAGGTACCGTGGTCAAGCACTGATGAAATTCTTGAAGTGGCAGTCACTTCTTTTAATTGACAAACTTGCTTTCATTTTTTTTACTCCCTATTTTTGCATGGACCAATTTTTGAATGTGAGACCCATCGGGATGCCCCATTTTTGCCTAAGTTTTTATTTAGCGGGCTCTCTCTCCCTTTTTTTTTTGAACAGCTCTCATGATATTTTTCTTTTAGCTCAGCAAGTTATGACTGTCACATCAACAATTATGTGTTCTATCCTCTCATTATTTCCTCCATGTTGGATGGTGTACATGAGGGTGATAATGTGCTTCACCTCTTAATGAAGTGATTAATTGGGTTGATTCTCTTGCATCAGAACGCATCATTGAATTAATTGTAAAACTACCCTGCCCCTGGTTAAAATTAAGGGTTTTTAGCAAAATAGAAAGAACGCCGACTTCAGGCTCAAATGGGTTAACTACGGATTACCTCCTTATATCTCCAGTGTTTGGGAATTGAAACAATGCCTTACATCATCAACCGGGTTTTACATATAAAAGCATATATCAGCAAATTCAATTATTTGTTTACATCATTCTCCCCACCAAGTTTGTTAACATGTGAGAAGTGAAATGAAAAGAGAGAGATGACATAAGAAGAGAGTGGATACGAATGGATGGAATCCAAAAACATGCATGCTAATTTCGTTAAAACACTTTGTCAAAGAGTACAATTTCGAAAACTAATCAACATCTTAGCATAAAGGAAATTAGAACTGGAAATGACAAAAGTTTAAAGACTCTAGGGATACGCCTCCTTGTTGATCCACCGCCTTTAGGAGATGCTTCTTGACGTTCTTGCCCTTGTCCAGGTGAGGGATGGCCATTTACGAATGGGGATTCTTCTTCGAAGGTCAACCATTTGTCGTTGATCCGGTTTTTTGGACCTCCTCTTCTTTTGAGGGTTCATGTCCTCTCTCGGGTCCATGATTTAAGTTTTCTTAGAGTGTCGGGCAACCGGCTAGCAAGATTATGGTTGAAGGGGGTGAAGGTGGAAGAGGTATGCTTTGAAACTGTAGGTGCATGTATGCAGATGTATGAAAATGCATGAGTATGCAAAAAAAGATGTCTTTTCGTTTTCAAGGCATGCTTAAAAGATTTTAATGACATGCCATGATGCAATGTGACCAAAGAAGGTCAGGGTGTGACCCGAACAAGTTTGTAGGATAATTGGAAATTGACAGAACCTAAATAGGGGGTTCCCTACGATAGGTCGGTTCTAAATCTTTACTACCAAATCCCCTCACATGGCGGTTATAGGGTTTTGGTTTGTTTAAGGGCGACAACCAAAGTCGCGGCCCTCGTTCAGAACTTCCCCACGAGGTTGGGCTAGCCAATTCAAAGGGTCTCCCTTAGATGGAGTCATTGGGTTCTAGAAAGGTCCCTAGAGTCACGGACCCAAATCGGAAAATATTGTCGTCGTTGCAAATACTCACAAGACAACAACACCTTCAAGAGGATCTACCCTAGGTGGGGTTTTCATGCCGATCCTACAAGCCATACGTCAAGAGGACCAACATTACGCAACCACCGTCTTATCTCAAGTTTTTCTCCAAGCTCGGGTGTAGAGCTTTACTCAAATAATATCCCACCCCACAATTGATATATGTAGAAATAAATAGAATAAAACAAAATGAATAAAGCTTAAAGATAAAACCAATAATAAAAGGAAATAAAACACAGTAAAAGCAAGCAAACAATCGGGAGGACCCATAACCCTAAAACTAACAAGGATAGGCTTGACTCTCTAATAATCCCCAGTGAAGTCGCCAGCTGAAGCGGGTGGAAAAATGCGCGAGCGGAAAGTCGTTCGCTAGACAGTAAAGTCGCCACCGAACTTTATTTATTCCCGGAGGAAAAGGAAAATATCGATAAAACCTTAAAATATTGGAAAGATGGTCATCGCAACCATTTCCAGGTTCGGGAGTCGATTATGCGAGGGGAAGGTATTAGCACCCCTCGCATCCGTTGTACCCAACGGGAACCTTCTTATTAATTTTAGGGTTAAAAAGAGTGTTTAATTTGTTTGCATGATTTTAATTAATTATTGTACGAGGGGGAAAAAGTTAGTTTTTTATTAGTGTGCTTGACAGGATGTATGAATCCCGCTCCTACGTATTCCCGGGTGCAGTGGGAAATTCAAAGCTACACGCAGTTCTGGGTAGAAAATAATTGTTGATTGGTTGATTTTATTTTGTGAAAAAAAGTTTCAGTCGCACTATGGCGAAAAAGGTTGATTGATTGAGAAATAAACGCACGGGGCGCAAAAATAGTAAGGTTTGATGTGTTGAGGTTGATTTTAATATTTAGAATGACAATTACCCAAGTTACGAGCCATACGTCAAGAACCCGGGTAATCGGGAGAAGGAGTGATATACATCAAACCATCTCTTTTTCATCCATTTATTGTTTATTTAAAAAAGAATGTTTTACTTTTTAGAATGACGGTTATCTGGACCACAAGTCATACGCCAAGTATCCAGATAACCGGGGAGAGAGAGGGCCATACGTCCAACCACTCCTTTTTCATTCGAGTTTACTATAAGAAAATATTTGATGTAAAGTGCTTTAAGAGAAAGAATTAGAATTGATGTTTTTATTGTTTTATTTAATCACGTGGGAATGCATATGCATACAGTAAAACACCCCACTGCCCATTTAATAAATTAAATAAAACTAACATAATATAATATATAAAAACAAAAAAAATGAAATAAACAAGGAGGGAGACATAAAACCAGTACGTGTCCACCTTCTTCTTCATTCATTCATGTGTTCCTCTCTCTCCGTCGTGCCTCCATCACCGGTGACGGCGGCTCAGACGCTTGCCACCGCTGTCGCCAGTCGTTACTCGCTCTCACATCCTCTCTCAGTCGCTGCAGCGGTGACGGTGGTGCGTATGTTTTGTCGCGACGGCAACTGTAATGGCGGTGGCGGCGAATTTGGCGGTGGTTTCTTTCTTTTTCCTTTTTCGATCTCTCTCTTCCGATCTCTTGTTCTTTTTCTGTTTGTTTCTTTTAACTTTGTTGTTGTTCTTGGTTGTTAACGGTGAAGGTTGGTTTATGGGAAGAAACTTTTGGAGGTTGTTGGTGGTTTTTTGAGAAGGTTTGGTTTATGGTGATGATTATGTTGTTTGTGTCATGATAATATGTGGTGGAAGATGGTGAAATAAAGAGTGGAGTATGTGTGGTTGTGTTGTTGTTTGGAGATTGTTATTGTTTGATATTGAGGGTGAAGATTGAAGGTGGTTTATTATGTGGTTATGGAGGATTAAGAAGAATGAGCATGGTGGTGGAAGGTGGTGATAAGTGGTTGTCTATGAGAAAAGACGGTGTTTTTTGGTTATAATAACAATGGTTATGGTTGTAATAACAATGTTTTACAAATATGAATTTTTTTGTGTCCTTAATTTCTTTAAAGAATGATGTGAAAGAAAGTTTTTCATAATCTCCCCATGATCACTACTTATAGAAAATGATTTTTGAGCTTTTAACAAATGAAATCCTTTTTCAAAGAAGTTTAAAAGGTTTAAAAGGCATCACTTTTATGATTTAGAAATACAGTCCAAGTGGATCATTGAGTAAATCATCAAGTATAAAGAACTCATAAGACTTGTAGTTTTAAAAGAACAAATAAACCAATATAAAGTGGTTCATGAGTTTTTTGGTTGAAATTGTATTTTTAAAGTGAGTACAACTCTTGATACAAATATAACTTTACAAATTAAATTTTTTTTTTTTCACAAACAATTTTTGAAAATATCTAACCAGACCAAATTTGAATATATTTGCAATAGTTATCATACTTGACAAACTCTTTAATACCAAAAACATTTATTTTCCAAAGGACTTTAAGACATGATTTAGTGTAAAAATCATCTAAGTATTAGACATACATGTTTTAAAAACATCATGATCATGAGGATGAATATGAAATAACTTCAATTCCAATTTTGACAGACTTTAAAGAAGTTATGTGTTAAACCTTCAACATATCAAACACCCTTAATTTATGCAAAACCATTTTACTAATGATACATGTACCTTTGGGGTTTGATTAATGATTCCAAAGGTTGCAGATTCTCATTCATCTCTTTTTAAATGTGAGGAAGTATTATCCTTCTAAAGTCATATTCTTTGAGCATCAATTCTCCAAGTCTCAAGGCTTTTTCTTGACTGCTTAAAGATATTCCTGCAACACAAGTTAATAATGATTTTGGTACCCATAGTGATTTGGGTCCTTGAAGGTTAGTGTTATTCCTCTTATAAGATTTCTTCTTATGATAATAAGTTGATCTCTTATAGGAAGTTTTGGAATAAGAATGCATTTGGAGAATCTTCTGAGAATGCTCTTGTTTCTGATGAGAATGTCTTTTGAATTTTTTCTTAAAACAAAAGGATTCAATATGACCATATTTGTAACAATATAAGCATTTGTATCTCTTGTATTTTTATGTCTTTATGAGGAACAAAACAATTCTCATATGACTTTTGTTTTTGAAAAGTTCTACAACCTAAACTAGCTAGTTTTATCAAAAATAACTACTTGTGATTCCTGAATGTTTTGAAAAGTTTCACTAGATTTTGCAGAACTTGTAATGTCTTTTTTCAATTCTAAAACATCTTCATTCAAAACAACATTCTCTTCATGAATCATAGAACATTCTGGAAGATGATTATGTTGGAACAAAATGAGTTTTATTTATAAAACACCCTAAGTTTTGATGATAACAAAGTATTAAATGGACAATTGGTATTACTAATGTTTTAAATTAAGTGTGCAGGACAAACTTATATTTATGGAAGAGCACATTTGATTTATGCTCTGAAGAAACTTTGTTAGAGTCTAAATCATTACATTCTAAAGGCGTTCAGAAGTGAAAAGGTGTTCAGAAGTGAAAAGGCATTCAGAAGCCAAAGACGTTCAGAAGCCTACAACGCTCAGAAGCTACATTGATCAGAAGCTACTTGGTATTGAGTCTCGAAAGCTACGTAGTCAAGTGTCATTCAGAAGACGAAGACGTTTAGAAGCTAGATTGCAAAAGACTATCAGAAGCCAAAGATTCAAAGACCATCATACTCCAATGAATCAAAGTTTATCAGAAGGCAAAAATTCCAACATTCATCAGAAGGCTATGTCACTCTGCTATAGAATATACTAAGCTGGTGACTGTATAAAGGACAATGTAACGTCCCATTATTTTATATATCTATTTTATTGATTTATTATTTGATAAACAAATTCATTTATTTTATTTAACTAATAACTGATTCTTATTTTAATTATCCAATTTTCGAATTTTATTTTAATAATGATGATATTGATTTCTTTTGACCATTAGAATTTTAATTTTAATCTCTTGATTTCTCTTGTGAGCCAAACATGAAGCCTGGACCTTGGTAGATTCATGTGGCTTGGTCATATACTAATTTATTACCTTGATTCAATGTTCATGATCTCAATTTATTTTCCCACACGTTTTAATTTTATACTTACCTAACAAATCACTTAATACTAATTTATTTGCCTTCCTATCAATTACCATATGTTAATCCCATTTTTCCTTTTGTGGACAACTACCTATTATAAACCTGCGACCATTCCTCCTAAGTTCAGGCATTTTCGGTAAAAGAGCTTGATTTTTCTACCACATCAATTTTAAATTTGCATTGCTTTAGGACCCATCACACCAATCTATTATTTTATTTTTCTAAGACTTCAAAATCGGTAGAAAATACAAAAAACAACCTAGCTTCCACAAACAAAAGTCTTACGCCTCTGCTATTAGTTGCGCGTCTCCTCTATTATTCAAGTGTTTATCAAGCTTTGGTCTTGGTCTTATTCTCCCCTAATTCAAATGGTGGTATACGGTTATCTGTCTTTAACGGTCGAATCGTCGAACAAGACTCCGTAGTGAGAGATCACACGTGCACTTTAGCAGCAACTTTAAACTTACTGTTGTGCGCTAGGAAGAAAAGCGGCCAAGGTAAGGGATTTTTCCCCATACACTCATACTCATGGGATTAGTGTTATGAAATTGTGGTATAAATTCTTATCATTTAGAAAGATAAGAAGGTAAAATATAATTTAATAACGTAAAATTGGAATTTTATGTATGAGTATGTGATGTGGATTAAAAATAAAAAGGTTATGAAAGTTTTAATTTGTTTGTGAATGGGAAGTTTGATAAATAGTGTGGACCATAATAAGTTTGAAAAGAAAGAGAATGATTTTTATAAGTGTTATGGTGTGCATGAGTGTGGTGTAATTATTTGACCTCTTGTTATTGGAATTTGTATGATATTGGCATTATCATGAAATGGCATTTTAATTTTGTGGTACTCCAGCTGTGTGCGTAAGAGGGTACATGATTATTTTATTTTTGTGGTACTCCAGCTGTGTGCGTAAGGGGTACGTGATTATCTTATTTTGTGGTACTCCAGCTGTGTGCGTAAGGGGGTACGTGTTTTTCCCCATTGGTATGGGTGACTATATCCGGATCATTTAGTTTTAGGAGCATGCATTTTGGCATTGTTTTTGTGCGTTAATACTTTATGAACTCGGTTATGGATAAAGAATGGTCCAAAGGTGTCTAGTTAAAAATAATATATATAATTTAATAAATTTTTATTCTTTTTGAAAAATTATTTACCAAAATTTAGGATGTTACAGACAATACCATTGCAACGTTCAAATGGAATTTGATCTTATCATCAAGGAGCGTGTTGTACCTTTATTTCTGCATTTGGACAAGCAGAAGAGCATGAACGAAGTTGTGGAGCAGAATTACCTCTTCTAGGAAGAAATTCAAACTCCACGTTTCAAGAAATTGGAAATCAACAACTGTCAATCGCAATGGAATTCTACACAACGTCTCAATTCTCTCTTCTCTCATATTTATATATGAAGTTAGAAGAATTTTGACTGGGTGTAACAACGTGTGTGAAAAACGTATATTTTATCTCTCAAACTAAGTGAGAAGCAAAAATTGTCTGAGCCTCTGAAAGTTATTTTGTGTAATAGTTTTTAATCTTAGAAGTTTAGGATTTACTCTTGTGTGAGTAATTTGGAAAAGTCTCTCGTTCTTAGCAACTTGAGCATTTGTAAGAAGTCTCTTGTCTTGTGTGACTTGAGCAATTGTGAAGTCTCCTGCTGTGTGTTCTGGAGCAATAGAGAAGTCTCTTGTTTGTGGGCTTGAGCACTATGATTGTAATCTTTAGTGATTTTAGTGAAATCCCTTGGAAGTGCAAGGGGACTGGAGTACTCTCGATTTGTGAAGGGACCCAGTATAAAATCCTTGTGTCTCTCTCTCTCTCTCTCTCGCTTTTGATTTTTTGTTTTGCCATTGTTTGTGATTCTGTTCTTATTTCCGCTGCTAAAAGACTCTGATAGATACTATTATCTTGAAAAGCTTTTTTAAACTCTAAAAACACAATTCAACCCCCCCCCCCCCCCCCTTCAATTGGTATCTAGAGCTCCGGTTCTGTTGCTAATCACTTCACAGTGAGACAGTAAAAGATCTAAAGGAAAACACTATGACTGGAATGAACCTGCTAGAAGACTTCAACAGATGGAAACAGAGAGTGTGTTATCAAATTACTGATATTATGGATGAAATAGAAAAAGGCATCAACTTTCAGTGTAAAGATCTAGAACAAGATCAAGAAAAAGTCTCATCTACTCCTGCTACAAATGATAATGATAATATTGAAGAAATTATCAAAATCAATGACCATTGCTCCACAAGTGATGATTATGAAAACATTCAGAGAGCAAGTGTCAATGATTTGGTAAAGGCAAAAGCAAAGCAAGTATTGTGGATGTTGAAGACTACATCCTAGAAGCATCAGAACAAGATTACTTTGATGAGTTTATCAAGAAATTCCAAAGGTGGACTGGACTCAAGAAATTAGAACCTGGTAATCAAGGTCAAATGACTGCTTGGGAAGATCTGGACAAAGTTGTTGAAAGAGAAGATGAAATCAAATCTACATCAACTATCAACAAAGAGAAAATTCTAACTCTGAAGCAAGAATGATATCAGAAGCTGACTTACGTTCTGAAGAAGGTTAAGAAGCAGAAGATGATGAATCAGACTCTGATATTGAAAAGCTTGTTAAGGTATGTTCTCATTTTTCTAAAGCCAAATTAATAAAAGTACTTGAGAAAACCTTTTACAAATTGAATCTTAGCTCACATAATTATAACATTTTAAAAATTGATTTTGAGCATGCATCAGAAAAAGCAAACAGTTTTGAAGATCTCTATAACAAAGCTTTAAACAAAATAAAGAATCTTGAAAAAGGTTGTGCTACTTGTTACAAACCTCTTGATGAGCATGAAATTGCACTACAAGAGTTCTGTAACAAAAATATTGGTAAGAGTAGAATTTTATCTATGCTTTGTAAAGCTGGAAGCAACTGCAAAAATGGAATTGGGTATTCATATGATAACATATGTGGAGAACCAAGTTCATTAAGAAGTACTGAAGGTTCTGTACCTACAAATCTTTACTCTACTTTTGTTGTTGATAGTACTCAGATAGTACAAGAAGCACAAAATGAGAATAAAGATTCTGAAACTAACCTGTCTGGATCCATCAGCAAATGGGTACCAAAAGACAAAATAATTTATCTTCCAGGTAATCAAGAGAGAAGTTTAGATATTCCAATCACTTGGTTGCATATCAAATGCAATGGAAGAACTGCAGTCATCTCAAGAAAGTACATCTATGATGAAGATGATGACTCAGATTCAGAAGACATAATAAATGGAAATTTTGGAAAATATCCATCTGAAGATGAAGTTTATGAAAACTTGTATGACTATGATGAAGATGATGGTGATACATCATGGTGGGAAGACATCCCAAAATGCAACCTCTACAGAGACTAATCAAGGACCAGAGAAGGCTCAATGTACATATTTAATAAAGAGCATTGTCTGGAACAAAATAAACTCTGTAAGTTTTTAATTATATCTATCAAAGGATTCTCATTCAGCTAAAAGATTTAATTTTCTTTAAGAGACATATATTATTTAAAGACATGTTCAGAATAAAACAATTTTGAATCTGAGCATATTTCTATGTCTTAAAAAGAAAATTTTAATTTTTGGGATCTGAAGCATTATTGAGTTTTTAGCCTCTGAAGTGCTTCAGGCTCTGAGAAGTTTTTAACTTCTGAATGAAAATGCCTCGGATAAAACCAGAAGAGTAAACGTTTTAGTGTTGAACATCTGTACGTTTTGGCGCTAATTCTTTTACACGTATACACGGTCTCATTGGATGAAAACAGTTTGTTATGGTTTGAATTTCTTTTATGTTTATTTTAATGCGTGCATTACTTTGTTTTTAAGAAAATCACATAATCACTTGCACACTTTCCACATTCACGACATACACTTTCTTCTTCTAAAACAGAGAGCTCCTTCTTTCTTTCTTTCTACTTCAGCGTTTTCGTTCCCCAAGGATATACCTATGAACATCATCAATTGCACAGAAATGTTTAGTAAAGAAAAATCTCTGGATATGAAAGACAAAGCATTCAACATGGTTATTGTCACATCCCATTTTATTTATTTATTTATTTAATTGGGTTTATTTATTTAATTGTCATGATTGTGTTATTTAATTAATTATGTGGCATTGAATGTGGAGGTGTATTTAGTAGAGCGGTGAATTGATGAGGTGTGAATATTAGAATTGGGCTTGGTGTGTTGGGCTTTAAATAAGTGGAGGGTAGTTTTGTAATTAGAAGTGGAGCGTGACCTAGATATAAATAGGTGGTTTTAAAGAGAGAAATTCATTTGTGTTGTTTTTGGTGGAGGAAGAGAGAGATGCTCTCATGAGAAAAGAAGAGAAGAGAAAGAATAGAGAAAGAAAGGGAAAAGAGAAGAAAAGCCAAGTTAGAGGGGAAGATTGAAGAGGGAAAGCTAGAAAGTTCTTCAATTAAGGTAAGAGTGTAGATTTATATGATCAATGAGTGATCAAGAGGGGGGAGAAATTACATTTCTCTTTGCCCAAACCCTCTCTCTCATTTTGTGTTGAAAAGATGATATTTTTAAGACCTTGTATGAATCAAAATGATATATTTTGTGTTGATTTGGTGTTATATATATCTTATGATGCTAAAAGTACAAGTTGTTGGTTTTGAAATTGAGAATCTATGGATGTTTTGATGAAATTATATGTTCTTTGAGTTTTTGAATAAAACCATGATAAATCCTTGATTGTTGATGATTGGGATGTTTTTAAGTGTTATAAGTTGTACTTCTATGTATGTTAGTATGATTATAACTTAAATGAAACACCTTTTTGGAACTGGAACTCGAATTGATGAATTTGTGGGCGATTTTGTGAAAAACCCAAAAACAGAGCTCCTATTATGTAGGCTCTCGTCGGGCGAGAGGTGCTCGCCAGCACTTGCCAATTCACGGTGAAGCTTCTGACTTCCACTCACCAGGCCTCGCCAGGCGAGAGTTAGCGACCTAAATGTTGTTGTTTGATAATTTTGAGTACTATTCTTGGTTGTAACATGGGTTGATGATACCCTAATTGATTTATGATGATTATTAAAGAATAAATGTTTATGAATGAGCTTAGAGATGATCTTATATGATTAGTGATAATGATGTTGGAGTTGCATATATGTATGGATGTGCTATACATGTATATGATGATGATTAATAATAATGATGTTGTTGAATTATATATGGACATATATGTGTATATGTATGATATATGTATATATGATGGATAATCATTGATGATAATAATGATGTTGATGTTGTTGATTTATATATATGTATAAATGTGTTATATATATATATGTTGGTGATTATGATGATGATGGTAGTTTAATACATAAGTTATTAACTCTTATGAATGTATATGATTGATGATGGTATTTTCGTATGCTTGATGGGTATGTATGATGATATTGATGGTGAATTGAAATGAATATATATGGTGTGTGTTTGTATATGTGCAAAACAATGGATGGTGATTTGGTGAAGTCATGTAATTTTACATGCAATTGTTGGTGATGTTTTATATGTCTATGTACATGTTGTTGGAGACACCTCATGCATTCATATGTCATGTCTAATGGATGGTGAATATGGATGGTGAAACGGATTCTTGTATCCGAATTTGACGGTGAATGGTACCACATATAGTTGTGTCTAGGGACATAACATTGAAGGTGACATCAGTTGCATTAGGAAGGTGAAACACTTAATTGTGCTATGTGTTGATGATTGGTAAATGATTAAGTATGCATTATCTATGTGTTGATGAATGATGATTAGATATATGTACATTAATTGTGAAATGTTCTTATATTGTTAATGATGTTGATTTATGATGGATGTGTAGAAAGTTGAGTAGAATATATATATATATATATATATATATATATATATAGATGTATATTTATTTGTTGATATATGATGTTGTTGAGATAAATGATAGTACCTTACTTCATTTATTATGTGTCGGTTATATAAATCTAACTCTTTGTTTTGTGTGTTTGCGGATCGTTGGGCGATTCAGATCCTCAGGTGTTGTGTTATGTTCAAGTTTGTCGGTGAAGCTTTGCTCTGATTAGGACACGGGAAGGGTTCTTGTATATCGAGTCTTTTATGTATTTATGTTGTATTAAGTGAGTACTTTCTTGTATAGACCGGTGAATACTATTTTTATTATTTAGTATTATTTTTGGAGAATGTAATACTCAAACCAGTGTTTTGTATCTTGGTCTTGATTTAAACAACGAAGTCTTTTTATCCGCTGCGAGTTTTTGTAAAATATTTTTGAAAGTTATAATTTTATGTAAATTCGGGTTTGGGTGTTACAGTTATGGAACAACCTGTTGATTTCGAAAGCTTAAGGTTGAATAAGCATGACGTCGAGAGTTATTTCATTTATCAAGATAGAGGTTTCAGGTATATGAAGTTGTTGAACGGACCAATCTATCCTACTCTAGTCAAAGATTTCTAGATAAGAAGCAAAGTGGTGACAGTTGAAGAGTTTAACAAAGAATTCATTGCGTTGAAGAATTCAAAACCTGAAAACAAGGATAAGACTCCAGCGGAACTGGGTCTAAGAGAGGTCAAGGAGGATGAAATCAGGTCTGTGGTGTGTGGTTTTGAAGTGATCTTGACTCAATCAAATCTGGCGAATGTTCTACAAATCCCCAATGAAGGTGCTTACTATGCCTTCAGTCAAGCTACAGTCAAAGATTCAGAATTTCTCACAGATATGACCAAGTGCTATGTGTCATACCCCATTTTTTGACCATCCTAAATTTTAAAATTTTTTTTTTTCATTTTTATACATTATATTATTTTTTTATTTTTTTTATTCATTAAAATTAGAAAAATGTAAAAATTAGTATTTTATTCCATTTACGCTGCTTAACGCATTTAATTTTAGATTAATGATTATTTGGTTTTTTGCATTTATTTTTCCACCATTTATTTTAAAATTCAATTTTTGACTAACATTTATTCATAAACATTTTTTTTATTTCCAATTTTACCCTTTTACTAAATAATACAAAAATGTTTCTTCATTTGCAAGAAACCTCAAAATTTATCTTTTCTATTTTTTCTCTTTTACATAAAATTTGTTTTGTTCATACTCATTTGATTTAAAGCCCAAAAAAATGACCATTTTACTGCTTGTCCCCTATTATTTCATTTTTCACTTTTTTACAATAATTCATTTTAATCATTTTTCACCCATTTTCATTACAAACCAAAATCACAAAAATCATTGACCAATTCCAATCACAATTGATAATAGAAGGTTCTTTTTCACCACCTCATCACACAAAAATCACTACACATGTGCAAAAAAATCACAAAATATCTCATTGAGCAAAATTCCAAAGTACCCTTTCCTTGTTTTCCAATTCTATCCTCATTTAACCTAATTTCTCATTATAAATAGGACCATTAATTGATGAGAGAGAGGGGGACGAAAATCACAAAAAGAATCACACCAAAAACAACCCAAAATTTCTCTTCATTTTCACATTTTCTTCAAATTTCGTTTTCATCACAAACACAAATAAAACTCCAAATTCTTTTCACCAATCATCCATACATGTTTATAGTAACCATTTCCCAACCATAAACAACAATCTCAACGTCATAAATTTGATGAATAAACCACCCAAAAGCTCAAAAAAAGTGTAGATCCAATAGAACAATTCGAAGCTTCCCAAAGGTTTTTTTCGCTCTATTTACGTTCATAAACACGTTCTTAAGCTTTTACATTGATCAATTTGGGTTATTTCGAACTGTATAGTGATTTTGTATTTTTAAGTTTAAACTTTTTCTCTTCTTTTTTCGTTTTCTAAGTATGATTTGAAAAAACTAATGTCATTTATGAAATCTACGCGAAAAACGAAGAGAACGGTATACAACTTGGGCGATTTCGTATCCATTTTGAAAACTCCAGTGACCGGAATAGTCACCGGAAGTTGTTGTTGTCGCCGGAGAAGAAGATCCAACGTGTTTCTACCTTTTTCTACCAGTTTAAAACGCGACCGTTAGATGCATCTAACGGTCCGTAACGGCTAAGGATCGTGGCCGTCAGATCTCATTAAATGATATCTGACGGTGGTAAAACGTGAAGCCAATCCAGTGCATCACACTGGATTATTTTTTTTGTTGACTTGTTTTTTTCCTATTGACCCGGACTGGGCCTTGGGCCTGGACCTCATCAATGCTTTTCGCACCCCCCTTTTATTTCGTTTTAATATCTGCACCCCCCTCTGTTTGCTTTTTTTTTTTTTTTTTTAGCTTATGCAAATAAGTGCTTATTTGAGCAAGAGCTTATTTAGGCTTTTGAGTCAAATTCTTGCACTAACATGAGAGATCTCTTTAGATCACAAATTCTTAATTTATTAGCTTATTTAAATAAGTCATTTTTATTCCTTTGTTTTGTAGCTTATGCAAATAACTGCTTATTTGAACAAATGCTTATTTAGGCTTTTGAGTCAAATTATTGCACTAACAATAAAGATCTTTTTAGATCTTAAAGTTTATTTTTATAATATTTGTTCACTAACTTAACATTTTATTTATGCGGATTTTTTTTTATTATTGTTACTAACTCACTAACCTAACAATATCAATTTTATTTATTGTCATTAACATATTAACCTTCTCTAATCTAACATTTATTTATGTTTATTCATTTAATCCTATTATATCATGTCATCATATTCATTTATTATATTTATTTTTTGGCACCGTTGTTAGTATTGTTGTATTGTGTGTATTATGCTTTTTTAAATCGCCATTTATTTTGCTTTTGGAATTAGAATGTAATTAGGCAAAGTGTAATCTATGAATAAAATTGCATAGCATCCACTCTCTTGCATCATTTCATGTTTATTTTCTTGCAAGGACATTAGAATGTATTTTAGGATTTAATGTACTCCATAAATAAAAAATTGCATTTCATGCATATTTACTTTCCGCCAATACGTGTAATGTTAAATTCCGAGGGAAAAGACGTCGATTTGATCAAAATATCATTGCGAATTGTCTTCGCGCTTAATTATTTGTTATAACGTTAGTATTATCATTTTCTTTCCGCGCGCAACCGCTACTCAATTCTTTTGTCAAAAAATGAGGTCAACACCTTTTCAAAAGCACAAAAGCAATTCCTTTTCAACATCGCCAAGCACAAAAATATTTTTGTCATCAAACTTTCTTCAAAACAAAAACCTTGGATTTTAAACCAAGTGCTATTTTATCGCTAAAACCTTGGATTTTAAACCAAGTGCTATTTTATCGCTAAAACCTTGGATTTTAACCCAAGTGTTCTTTTTATCGAAAAACTTGAATTTTAAACCAAGTGCTATTTTATCGCTAAAACCTTGGATTTTAACCCAAGTGTTCTTTTTATCGCAAAACTTGGATTTTAAACCAAGTGCTTCTTTTATTGTGAAAACCTTGGTCTTTAACCCAAGAGTTCTTTTTATCGCAAAACTTCGATTTAAACCAAGAGCCTTGGATTTTAAACCAAGTGCTCTTTTGTCGCCAAAACCTTGGACTTTAAACCAAGTGTTCCTTTTGTTGGAACAAAATATGTGTTAATACACACCCTTAAGTTTCGATGATAACAAAGTATTAAATGGACAATTGATGGTACTAATGTTTAAATTAAGTGCAGGAGAATTCAACGTTTAATCAAGAGCACACTTAATTTAAACTCTGATGAAACCAATGGAAGTCTGAATATTTAGACTCTGAAAGAGTTCAGATGCTACAACGTGGTCAGAAGCTATACAAAGTTCAGAAGCTCAAAGTAGATCAGAACGTCTGAAAGATGTTCAGGAACTCAGAGGAGTTTAAGAAGCTCAAGGATGTTCAGAGGCCTACAAGAGTTCAGAGGCTGTCTGCTAGTCATAAGTCATTCAGAGGATGAAGGCGTTCAGAAGCTGAATTGCGAATGACTATCAGAGGCCAACCATTCAAAGACCAATCAGACTCCAAGTTTTCAAAGGTTCATCAGAAGCAAAGGAATTCCCAGTCATCAGAGGGCTACATCAACTACAACTTATCAAGCCTGATGACTTGTTCTAAGGTCAACTAAAATGCAACGGTCACAAAGGATGTGATCCCTCTCTCTAGGAGCTAGTTGTACCTTATAACTGTACCATTGGACAGACAGCAAAGGTGAAGCTTCTCTGCAAAGGAAGACGTGGCTTTACTCAACGGATCTTCAATGTCTACAGCTGTCCAAGTTGCAACGGGAATTTCTCCAACGTCTCAATGTCTTTCTCAACTCATATAAATATGCCAAAGAAAGAATTGATGACTAGCGCTCACCATTAGATAAAATCTCTCAGAAGAAAGTGAGAATTTGAATTGTAATAGATAATATCTCTCAAATGAAGTGAGCATAGAAACTAGCTTAGAGCCTCTGAAGTTATTATGTTTGTAATAAGTTTTAAGCTCATAAGTTAGTAGTAAGTCTTCTACTTATTGTAGAAGCAAGTAAATCTTCTGCTTAGTGTAGAAGCAAGAAAGTCTTCTGCTTAGTGTAGAAGCACGTAAGTCTCAATCTTAGTGATTAGAGCAGTGAAGCCTTGAGCCTGAGTGCTTGAGCAAGGAAGCCTCTGATCTTGTGTGATCAGAGCAAGGAAGTCTCTTTGTCTTGTGTGACTTAGAGCAGGAAGTCTCAAGCTTGTGTGCTTGAGCAAGGAAGTATTTGATCTTGTGTGATCAAAGCAAGGAAGTCTTTATGTCTTGTGTGACTAAGAGCAGGAAGTCTTGAGTTTGTGTGCTTGAGCAACTATTGTAATCCGTGTGATTATAGTGAAACTCTCTTGGAAAAAAGGGGACTGGAGTACTCTCAATTTGTGAGGGGAACCAGTATAAATTGTTGTGTGTTCTTCTCTCTCTCACTCTCTCATTTACTCCTTCATCATTTATAACGTCGTAAGTTAATTGTGTGAACAATCTGCTGTGCTTTAAAGACTCTGAAAAGATTTAAATATCTTGGAAAGTTTTTAAATATTCAAAACACAATTCAACCCCCCTTCTTGTGTTTTCTCCACGCACCTTCAATTGGTATCAGAGCTCCGGTTCTATTGGTAAATCACTTAACCGTGAGACAGTCAAGATCCAAAGGAGAAAACCTCCATGGCTCAAAACATGGATGAGTGGAAGCAGAAGCTACATAAACAAGTTGCTGATCTTAGCAAGAAATTTGAAGATGAAATAAGCTTAAATGAAGATCTGAGCAACAATCAAAATCCTTCCACATCAGGGACTAATCAAACTTCTAGTATTGCTACTACAGCTACTACTCTTTGCCCCATTAGTGATGATAATGAAAGCATTCAGTGGGCAACAGTAAATGGCTTGTTAGATCAATATGAGGAGTTTAGGATGGAGGAAAATGAGAGCATTGAGAAAATGAACATAAGGTTTCAATCTATAACAAGCAAGCTTGAAGAGCACAACAACAGACTCAGCAATAAAGAGCTTGTAAGCAAGTTGCTGAGAAGTTTGCCTCTGAACTGGAATGAAATTCCAAATTCTATAGAGGAAACTAAAGACATGAATTCAATGAGTCCTGAATCATTGATTGATTTACTCAGAGTCCATGAATTGGCTCTGAAGGAAATGCAAGAGCTGAATGTTGAAGAAGCAGAAGCTGCAAGGAAAGGAAAGCAAGCATTGGAGCATGAAGATCTTGTTGAAGAACCTGATGAAGAGTATCTTGAAAGGTTTTCAAGAAAAATTCAAAGATGGTACATCTTCAAGAAGAATGGAGGAAGACTAGCTAAAGGAATGACAACATGGGATGTACTAGACAACTTCTCTGAAGATGAGTCTGAAAGAGCACCAAGAGCTGAAGGATCAAGTTCTAAAGATGGCTCAGACTCTGAAAACTCAGGCTCTGATGAAAAGTCAGAACCCGAGAGCAAAGAAAGCATCCAGAGAACAATAAATCAGGTATATTCTAGTCTTTCCAAAGCTAAATTGATCAAGCATCTTAATAAGACCTTACTTAAACTCTCTAATAGTCAGCAGAAGTATAAAAAGCTTAAAGCAGACTATGAGAATTTAAGTAAGCAAGAAAATCACTCTGAAGGTCTTGAACAAAAATATTTTATCAAAACCAAAGACCTTGAGAATGATTTTGCTATATGTTACAAACCCCTTGAGCACTCTCTAGCTCTCAAAGAGTACTGTAACATCAATGCTGATCAAAATAAAATTGTTTCCATGCTTTGCAACCTTAAGACCAACACTACTAATGGGATTGGATACTCTAGTGGTAAAACATTAGAGGAACCAAGCTCATCAGTTATTGATGGAAGCTTCTCACTTCCAAATCTTTACACTACATTTGTATCTGATAGCACTCAGATGAAACAAATGAAAAATGAAGATTTGGCAACTAACAGTCTAGGACCCTCAAGCAAGTGGGTACCAAGAGACAAAATTGTTTACTTGATTGCAGGTGAAACTAAGACTCTGAACCTTCCAATCACGTGGATGCATGTGACTGTGAATGGAAGAAGAGCAATTGTACATAGAAGGCACATTCTTGAAGAGTCAGATGGTGAAGAAGATGAAGAGAAGTACATAAGGAGCAGGAGGGAGCATAAAGAACTTGAAGCTTGCTTTGAAGATGACAACAACTCAGTGTGGTGGAGTGATTGCTCTGGCTATGACTCTGACTACATCTAATCAAGAAAGCTTCAATGCAAGGTAAGTATGCTTAACTCCTGAATGACATTTCAGAGGAATAACTCTCAAAGGCTTGAAAATGTCTTTTGGATACACAGTGTTCAGTACTAAAAATCTTGAAAAATCCTGTCTGAACATATTTTCTTGTGTCCTGAAAGACTTGTTTTTCAGCCTCTGAAGTTCTTCAGGTTTCAGCATCTGAAGAATCTCAGACTCTGAGAAACGTTTCAACCTCTGATGGTTAAGCCTCTGAATACAAAATGAATTGGAAACGTTTAAGCATTTCTACTAAAACGTTTTGGCGCTAAAGAGACAACACGCATACACGATCTGATTGGTTTGAAGCAGCTAATGATGGTTTATATTCTCGATTAATTTAATGTATTGTGTGTCTTTATGTGTTTTACTGAGTTAAACAAAATCATTTAAATACTTGCATACTTTACTCTATTTTCATTCTATTCTGTGGTCTTCAAACATCTCCTTAACAAAACTCTCTCTAGTTTTTAAGCAAACTCTTCACCCTAACTTTCTGTAATGGCATCTACTTCTACATCAGTCTCAGACTCTTCGTTCACTTTTCCTAAAGATTTTCCAATCAACACCATCACCTGCAAAGAAATGTTCTCTACAGATTTGTCTCTTAAGATGGAAGGAAAATCTTTGAACCTGGTTATGGAACAACCAGTGGACTTTGATAGTTTGGAAAAGAATCAGTTTGATGTTCTAAAGTTCTTTTCTCATCATAAAGGGAGCTTTAGATACATGAATCTATTAAATGGTCCAATCTATCCTACTCTGGTAAAAGATTTCTGGATATGAAGCAAGGTGAAGACAGTTGAAGATTTTGATAAGGAGCTAGCTGCAAGAAGAGAAGAAAGGGCTGAAGATGAAGACAAAACTCCTGAAGAGTTAGGTTTAAGAATCATTGAGGAAGATGAGGTGCATTCTGTTGTGTGTGGTTTTGAAGTAATTCTCACTGCTTCAAACTTAGCTAAAGTGCTATCCATTCCAAATGAAGGATTCCACTACACCTGTGATCACAATAAAGCAATGAAGTCTGAGTTTCAAAAGATCATAACAAGACTGAGTTACATCAAAGGAAAAAGCTGTGAAAGCGACAAGTTAGAAGATTTGAAGCCCACTCAGAAAGTATTAGCCAAAATAATGTTTAGTTCCATATTTCCTAGCAATGATAACTCTGACAAATTGTCATGGGATCATAGGCATTTTGCTTATTTTCTCTCTAGGAAATATAACTTAAATTGGGCTGAATATATCTTCAAACACCTTTGCAAAGCAGTATTAAGTACTCAGAATCAGGACAAGCCCATTGTGAATGTCATCTACCCTAGGATACTTAGTGAGATCTTCTATCAATGTGGGGTGATTGACATAATCAAAGCTGCGGGTCATGACTGCTTGTTAAGGGAAATCAGAGCCTCCACAGTATCTGTTCATACCTTTTCTCACATGAACATGCTGTCAGGACATGAAGTTCAACCCTCAGATCCCTTGGTGCCTCAGTCTCACTTAGAACCTTCCTTGATGAAGAAATACAACATTGATATACCTACTATCTCTAGTAGTATTGTCAATCAGTACATTCAACTACTAGAAAGCTTAGGAGAAGGGTTTGAAATTGAAGAAGAAAAAGTGAAGAGAAAGAGAAAAAGGACAGATGAAGCTGCAAATGAAGAAAGACATTCAGACTCAAAAGGACACAGTAAGGGATCATCCTGAATCCTCTGCTGCAAGATAAAATATTGGGCAAAAACCTTAGGGAAAGGTTAGCCTCAATATTGGATAATCTGAATGTACCTCTTAAAAATAGTCTGAGAAGTGATAAAGGCAATCAACAACACTTGAAGAATCCTGTCTATGGAAGTGTCATTAGAAGGTTTGAAGGAAAAGTGAACAAGCTTATGAGAATGATGAAAAAGTAGATGCTAATCAGAAAAATATCATGATAACCCTAAATGCCATCTTTAGACAACCTCAACATTAGGATTATCTTGATTTTATCTATAATACTCATCCACTGATCAATATTTTAATAGGACAGAGTGTATATGGCCATATAATTTTCAAATCTATGATAAATCTATTCTGATCATTCACCATGCTTATATAAATGTTTTGATTAACACTATCTGAATGATTGTTTTATTTAAACAAACAAATGCATATTGCTTTATTTGATTGATTGTTAAACAAACATATCTTGGACATTCAATACTTCAAACTCTTGAGCTCTTATAATTTTTTATTTTCAATAAGTACACTATAAAGTAGTCCTAAAAGAGTAAATTACATAACAAGAGAAGAATTCGTAACAAGAAATCAAAAATTAAACAAGCCTAAGTAATGAACTTTGTTTCATTAAGAACGTAAGTTCTGGATTACACATAATGTTTTCCCAAGGATTATCTTCTGATTGCTTCAAAGGCCATATTTGAAGGTTGCACGCCTAAAAATATGACCTTTTGCATAGGGGAAAAGTTGAGGCTTTTTGGCTTTTGGCTGAAAACCATCTAATCAACTAGCAGTCTTTCTTGAAGAAACCGAATCAGATGCATCAGTTTGGTTTTCTTCAAGAAAAGACTCTAGCCCCTCTAGAGCCTTGGATATCAGTTTGATTTTCTTCAGGAAGATATGTCTTCAGAACTTAAAACAGTCAGAGTCCAAAGATTTCTCTTCAGACTCTGAACTGAGTTCTTCTGGAAAGGACACTGGCTTTGTTTCCATTGGTTTCTTCTTATGTTTTCTCCTATCTTGACTGAATCTCACTGAAACTACCTTCTTCTTCTCTGAGCGTTTCATTTTTTCTCTCAAGAGATCTATCAATAACCTAAGATTATTCTGTGTGAGTAAAATGACTAGGTATCTCTCTCCTTTTATAAGCAAAATTCAATGGCCGAGTATTAAATGTGTACAACCACTCCTGACTTGACGGCATTGAAAGTTGAATTTCTATTAATTGCTTATATTACCTTTTTGATAATGACAAAAGGGGGGGAAAGAATATTGGTAAATCAATTGTTGGAAGAAGCGAAATTACTTGTCTTTTTAGGGCCTTGTAGTGCTTCAGAGAGAGAACGTAGGAGAGTGGTCAAAATAGTAGCATGAGGTACATGCTGTGTTATGACAATCTGATCTTTGAGGATTTCAAAATATTGTACTAAAGAGCTCTGAACTGTTTTCAATTTTTTTGTTCAGACTCTGAGCTATTTTCTTTAAAAAGATTTTTTTTTAAAAAGCTCTGAACTGTTTGAAAATATTTTGAACTCTGAAGCTGTTAATGATAACCATCAGAACCAAGAGTGTATGTAAAAGTCTTTAAGCGCCTCTGATTCTATTTTGTCATTCAATTTAAATATTGCTTCAATTTAAATATTGCTTCAATTTAAATATTGCTTCATCTTGCATCTGCATTAAGGGCTTAATTATCAAGGAGAATGCATTTATTAATTGAAGTTTATTATTCATAGTTAGTTCTTGAGTAAGGGTGCAACTTTACTCAAAGATTATCATACTATGGAAAGAAGAAGCTTGCAAACCTTGTTCTTTACATAGTGAAATATGAATAATTTAAGTCATATAATAAAGTATTTCTGAAACTGATTAAAATTAACTATGGATACAAAATAGGGGGAGCTTACAAACCTAACCCTATGGGTTATCAGACTTAGGGGGAGCTTGCAAAACTCAGAAGCCTAATGTCAACATAGCTGATTTTTATCAACAACAATTGTATTTAATACTTGTGTTTGTCATCATCAAAAAGGGGGAGATTGTTGGAACAAAATATGTGTTAATACACACCCTTAAGTTTTGATGATAACAAAGTATTAAATGGACAATTGATGGTAATAATGTTTAAATTAAGTGCAGGAGAATTCAACGTTTAATCAAGAGCACACTTAATTTAAACTCTGATGAAACCAATGGAAGTCTGAATATTTAGACTCTGAAAGAGTTCAGATGCTACAACGTGGTCAGAAGCTATACAAAGTTCAGAAGCTCAAAGTAGATCAGAACGTCTGAAAGCTGTTCAGGAACTCAGAGGAGTTTAAGAAGCTCAAGGATGTTCAGAGGCCTACAAGAGTTCAGAGGCTATCTGCTAGTCATAAGTCATTCAGAGGATGAAGGCGTTCAGAAGCTGAATTGCGAATGACTATCAGAGGCCAACCATTCAAAGACCAATCAGACTCCAAGTTTTCAAAGGTTCATCAGAAGCAAAGGAATTCCCAGTCATCAGAGGGCTACATCAACTACAACTTATCAAGCCTGATGACTTGTTCTAAGGTCAACTAAAATGCAACGGTCACAAAGGATGTGATCCCTCTCTCTAGGAGCTAGTTGTACCTTATAACTGTACCATTGGACAGACAGCAAAGGTGAAGCTTCTCTGCAAAGGAAGACGTGGCTTTACTCAACGGATCTTCAATGTCTACAGCTGTCCAAGTTGCAAGGGAATTTCTCCAACGTCTCAATGTCTTTCTCAACTCATATAAATATGCCAAAGAAAGAATTGATGACTAGCGCTCACCATTAGATAAAATCTCTCAGAAGAAAGTGAGAATTTGAATTGTAATAGATAATATCTCTCAAATGAAGTGAGCATAGAAACTAGCTTAGAACCTCTGAAGTTATTATGTTTGTAATAAGTTTTAAGCTCATAAGTTAGTAGTAAGTCTTCTACTTATTGTAGAAGCAAGTAAATCTTCTGCTTAGTGTAGAAGCAAGAAAGTCTTCTGCTTAGTGTAGAAGCACGTAAGTCTCAATCTTAGTGATTAGAGCAGTGAAGTCTTGAGCCTGAGTGCTTGAGCAAGGAAGCCTCTGATCTTGTGTGATCAGAGCAAGGAAGTCTCTTTGTCTTGTGTGACTTAGAGCAGGAAGTCTCAAGCTTGTGTGCTTGAGCAAGGAAGTCTTTGATCTTGTGTGATCAAAGCAAGGAAGTCTCTATGTCTTGTGTGACTAAGAGCAGGAAGTCTTGAGCTTGTGTGCTTGAGCAACTATTGTAATCCGTGTGATTATAGTGAAACTCTCTTGGAAACAAGGGGACTGGAGTACTCTCAATTTGTGAGGAGAACCAGTATAAATTGTTGTGTGTTCTTCTCTCTCTCACTCTCTCATTTACTCCTTCATCATTTATAACGTCCTAAGTTAATTGTGTGAACAATCCGTTGTGCTTTAAAGACTCTGAAAAGATTTAAATATCTTGGAAAGTTTTTAAATATCCAAAACACAATTCAACCCCCCTTCTTGTGTTTTCTCCACGCACCTTCACCTTTTTCTCGCAAAAAACCTTGGATTTTAAACCAAGTGTCTTTTATCATTCAAATCTTTTTTTTCAATAAACCTTGGATTTTAAACCAAGCGTTCGCGTCTCCTTTCATAATCAAACTTTAATCAATTTAACCATATAGACTTTCTTCACAAATTAATATCAATCAAACTCACATTTTGCCACTTTTGGCTTTTGGTCTTTAAGACCATTTTCAAAACCTTAAAATTAAACAAACAAATTTACTCGTAATTTTTATCCCGAACTACGAGATTTTGATACTTCGGATACGTAGGCATGAGACTTGTCTCGGCGAATCAAATAAAATCAACAAAAAAAAACATTTTTCTTCTTTTTCACTTTAAACTTTTTTTTTATCATCACTTTAATTCCTATGTTTATACATTTTTTTACAAGCAATTAAAAATAAAGCGCAAAGTTAGAATAAAAACAAGAGGTTCCTATGGGATACTATAGATACTTAGGGTGCTAGTACCTTCCCTTCGTATAACTAACCCCCGAACCTTGATCTCCAAAGAATAGGGTTTTTTCGAACTTTTTCCATTTCCCTCGGATAAATTAAAGATCGGTGGTGGAATATTAAATTGCGATTCGAAGTTAATTAATAACTCGACATCCAAAAATCACCGCGACACTATGAAAAAGGGAAAAGCTGTGAGAGCAACAAAATTGGTGATTTGAAGACCACTCAGAAGCTGTTGGCCAAGATAATGCTGGGATCAATATTTCTAAGGAGTGGAAGCGCTGATCAAATCTCATGGGATCATAGACATTTTGTCTATTTTCTAAGTAGCAGAATGCAGCTCAACTGGCCTAAGTAAATCTTTAATCATCTCTGCAAGGTTGTTTGTGCTACTCAGAAGCAAACCAAGCCAAACATCCATGTGTTTTACCCAAGGATTCTTAGTGAACTATTCTATCAATGTGGGGTAATAGATGTGATCAAAGCTGCTGGTCAAGAGAATCTGGTTAGAGAGATTAGAGCCTCAGCTATCTCTGTGAACACTCTGTCAAATATGCATTTTCTACCTGGACAAGGGTTGATATTGTCTGAACCCTTGGAACAGCTACCTCACTTTGGACTTTCTTTGGTAGCAAGGTTAAAAATTAACTTACCTTCTGTCACTGGAGGTATAGTTAACCAGTACATTCAACTACTAGAAAACCAAGGTGAAGCATTTGAAATTGAGGAAGAGGAAGTGAAGAAGAAGAAGAGGAAGAGATTGGTGAAAGCTAGTGCGGTGAAGAATGTTGCTTCAAAGGCTGAGAGCAAAGGAAGGATAAGGACTAAGGCTAGAACTGCAAAAGGTGTTGTTATATTGGATGATGCTGAGGAAGATGATAACGAACCATTGAGGATAAAAAGGAAGAGAATCTCCAAGGAGCTGAAGAAGAAGGTTGCTGAGAGCTCCACAATTGCTGAAACAGGTAATGTATCTTCTCCTAAAGATACTGTTATAGTTACTCAAGAGATTCAGAACCCTTCAACCACAACCAACCCCTCAGAATCACCTTTAAATTTTCTAGAACAACATTTGCAAGGTGAACTACCCCCACAATCTGAACCAACACCAAAGCCATCTGATAATGTTCAGAACTCTGTTACTATACCAGACTCTGAACAGGATCAAAATCCAAACACAAAATAAGACCAAACACATCCTTAACCAAACTCACCTTCTGAACAAGTTATACCAGAACCTGTTCAAACTAACTCTGAACCAAAAATCTCACCAAAACACACAATATTAGAACAACAGATTCATCCAGAACCTGAAATCAGCACACATACTGAAGTGCTTGTATCTGGAGATCACTCAAATGATTCAGTACACACTGAAGTATGTCAAATAGATGAATCCCACAACTCTCCAAATAGATCTCAAGTTGATCTAATGATAAATGAACTCCATATTTCTGATTTTCAACTTAGTTCATTTGATTAACCCAATCAAACTCTGAACCAACAACAACAACAAATATCAACCCAACATTGTGCTGCTGCTTAGAAAACCCAAGAGGTAGGGACATCTTCAGTATCAGACTTTGTTGAAAACCAAACCTTCATTCAATCAAAATCCCTAACTCAACACATAAACCCCTCAACATCTGAACCACATCCTACAACCTCATCAAACTCTGACCTCTTGAGGAAATGTGACAGTATTTTTAAGAAGATACAAGACCTTCATGAGCTAAGGCATTCCAACATTTCTTCTTCAAGCTATGCTGCACAATGGGATAAACTCATTTAGGAGGTTATGAAGGAGTTAACTATGATCAAGAAGGCTGATATTGAAGAGCATGACAAGAATGAGAAGGGCAAAGCAACCACTGGACTTGAAAGCATTCCTGAGATAGAAGTTCAAACTCTGAATGAAATAGGAAGTTCACAACCTGAACCCATTCCTGCTGAAGCTAATAATGATTCAGTTCTGAAAGAAAACTTAGTTTCTTTGGAAAAGGATCTAAGTGAACATCTCAACATTAATTTGGAAGTTGACCGTAGTCTATTCAACAAGGAAGCTCTGAGGAATCCTGAGTATGAAGAAAACATGGCAAGAATAGAAGCTAAGGTGGATAAGCACAATGGAATGTTAGAAGAAGTCACTGCAAGTCAAGGGCGTATCTTCAAAACCATGGAAGCCATTCTTAGCCTTCTAAACAAAAACCCATAGGATTTCTTTGTTTGTGTATCTGTCTTTCTTGAATTTCTGTTTAAGCACATTATTAGGATTATTCTAATTTGTATTGCTAAATACTTGATTTATGCCAATGAATCTTTTTCACTTTTAGTATTTAATTTGTTTTATTCTTTAATTGGTATATTTTTTTATTCTTCAATTGGTATTTAATTGGTATATTTTTTATTATTCAATTGGTATTTGATTATCCTGATATTGGCTTTTATTGATTTTCAATTGATTCTTAAATTTTTTTTCATACTTTAAATTATTGTTTTCAAAACTTGTTTTTAAAATCAGAAGAAAGAATGCTAAACAATAAAGATCAAGTAAGCAGCCAAACATAAAATTTTATTTCATTTAAAACAAAGTGACTATTACATAAAATTCTAAAGATAATCATCTGGAATCTTCAGAAGGTAGGTCTTCCAGCTTGGATGGCACCTTCTTAGAAGCATCTGACTCAACTTAATCATATTGTTCTTCTTCAATAGAAGCCTCTAACTCCTCTGGGGCTTAGGCATCAGATTGATCCTCTTCAGGATGATATGTCTTCAGATACTCAAACCAATCAGAGTCCCATTCTGAATTTGATTCATCAGACTCTGAACTGAGCTCAACCTCAGACTTTGGCTTTGCTTTTCATGTTTTTCCTTGCTTAGTTTTTCTCTCTTCTTGACTGACTCTTTTTGGATCTACATTTTTTTTCGCTGAGCGTTTCATTTCTTTTCTCACAATTGAACTACTATTGCCTAATATTATTCTGTGAGAATAAAATGAATAGGCTCTCTCCTTCTATAAGCTCATTTCAACGACAATGTCTTAAATGCGTTCAACAAGTTCATTTATGATGGATATAGTTGTAACCACTTTTTGACTGGACTGCATTGGTCGTAACAATTGTTCTTAATTGCTTATACAACCTTTTTGATAATGACAAAAGGGGGAGAAAGAGTATTGGTAAATCAATTGTTGGAAAAAGAGTAATCTACAGCTTTTTATAGCTTTGTATTATTTCGGGGAGAAAGACTAAAGAAGAGTGATCAATTTGGTTTACAATCTGAACATGTTTGTTTATCTTGTTTACATTCTGAACCTATATTTGTTTATTTATGACAATCTTATCTTATTTGTTTAAAATATTTGCTTTATTTAAACTCTGAAACCGTATCACATGACATCCTATGAGAATCCAATGTATACGTATCTTATCTTATTGATTGTCATTTAATTAATTATCTTAACTTTTTTATTGCTATTATATTTTAAAGGAGAATACATTTATTAATTGAAATTTATTATTCATAGATAGTTTTTAGGTAAGGGTGCAACCTTATTCAAAAATTATTTCACTATGAAGAGAAGAAGCTTACAAACCTTGTTCTTTGCATAGTAAAATATGAATAATTTAAGTCATATAATAAAGTAATTCTGAAACTGATGAAAATCAACTATGGATATAAAATAGGGGGAGCTTACAAACCTAACCCTATGGACTATCAGACTTAGGGGGAGCTTGCAAAACTCAGAAGCCTAATGTCAACATAGCTGAATTTTGTCAACAACAATTGTATTTAATACTAATGTTTGTCATCATCAAAAAGGGGGAGATTGTTGGAATAAATTGAGTTTTATTTATAAAACACCCTAAGTTTTTATGATAACAAAGTCTTAAATGGACAATTGGTTTTACTAATGTTTTAAATTAAGTGTGCAGGACAAACTTATATTTATGGAAGAGCACATTTGATTTATGCTCTGAAGAAACTTTGTTAGAGTCTGAATCATTACATTCTGAAGGCGTTCAGAAGTGAAAAGGCGTTCAGAAGTGAAAAGGCATTCAGAAGCCAAAGACGTTCAGAAGCCTGCAACGCTCAGAAGCTACATTGATCAGAAGCTACTCGGTATTGAGTCTCGAAAGCTACGTAGTCAAGTGTCATTCAGAAGACGAAGACGTTTAGAAGCTGAATTGAAAAAGACTATCAGAAGCTAAAGATTCAAAGACCATCAGACTCCAAGGAATCAAAGTTTATCAGAAGAGAATAATTCCAACATTCATCAGAAGGCT
>OX637462.1:33712542-33717542 GCA_951799995.1 Trifolium subterraneum | reverse complement strand
GCTCCAGTCAAGGTCAATTCTCTACTTGTCTTCACCTTCGGACATCAAGAAAGCCGAACTGACTCGCTGGCTTTGCTTTGGTTGGGCTTTAAGAGGGCTTGACCTATGATGTATGGAAGTACGTGGTTGAAGTGAATTCCTCAGAAATGCAGCCGGAGGGCAATCTCTCTTTTAACCTGGTCTGGTATGTCTTTCTTTTGCGCCAGCTTTCTTTCCTATCGGTTACGGTTCTATCGTCTCGATCATCTCATTTTATGGTTTCAGCATATGACTATGGTTCAGATACAGACTAAATACTTTCTTTCGTGCTTTGATCTCAGCTAGTGGAAGTAGAGTGGCTATTGCTCCTGACCATTCAAAGTAGTCATTCTTGGAAAACAATGTATGGCATGCTCTGCGTTCATGTCCTCATATTTGTGATGCTCGCTTTCTTTTATTGCTTGGCAGCTTTTCAAAATATTCCGTCTAGTAACCGTGGCATTCATAACCATCGGGGAAACAGCCAGCCCTCTTCCCTCGGTCCGTCTTGCTTCTGCTTGATGGAAACTAGGGTTCAAGTTCAGACTTTTAGAAATCAAGACATGGCGGGGGCAGGATTCGAACCTACAATCTTCAGATCATGAGCCTGACGAGTTAACCAACTACTATACCCCGCATCTTCCCCTTCTCTTTCTTATCTTTCACTATTCCCACCAAGTATAGGTCCCCGCCCCGACTTTGGTTGCTTGGCCGGCATAGAACCAGTGCTTAGTAAGTAAGCGGCGGTCTAACGACCCGCTAACCTAGATTGGAGCTATGAAGCATACCTTATTTATTATAAAGGACTTTTTCATTTCAGCTTGCTGACTAGGGTTGTCAGCTAAATTATTCGCGACCCCATAACATAAGTGTCATACCCCATTTTTTGACCCACATTATTTTTGCAAGTCATATTTTTAGTCCTGAATAATCGCCACTTTTTCAAGAAATTTCGACATATGTGTTTTAAAAAAAAAAATTACTTTGAGATTCGAGAAAAATTTCGGCAGAGAGGTATTTTACAATACCTCATTGTTCTTTTGCATTTATCTTTATTATTATTATTATTATTATTATTATTATTATTATTATTATTATTATTATTATTATATTTGTTTTTTTAATCAACAAAAAATCTGAAAATAAGGCAAAAAGCAGAGCTCGCTGATTTCCCTTTCACCATGCTTCTTCAACTGTTTTTCATCAATTTTTACCAATTATACACTCAATCAAAAAGCACATATCACTTCATTTTGCAAATCCAGTATTTTTGCCAAAGCAACACCAAAACCCAGTTTATGATTTAATCCATTGGTCACAAAAGTTCATCAACAAAGTCTATAAATTAAAGAACAAATATCAGAATAAAAAAGAGGAAATTTTTGGCTCTGCCGCACCAAGCAAATCTCAAACCCTAAACCTCTTCTTTTTTCTTCAATCACAGAATACATAACATCATACAAATCAACAAAACCCTCAACTTTTTATTTCTCCAGAACACAAATATCAAACCAAAAAAAAACCCTTCACTTCCTTCTTTTTTTTTCAAAAAAAACAGAACATAAAAAAATCAAAGGAACCAAAACTACAAAATCAAAAATATTTCTTTTTTTCAAATCAAAACCAAAAAACAATCTCATACCTTTTTTCTTTTTCAAATAAAAACAAAAAAAGACAAATAATCTCATACCTTTTTTCTTCAAAACAGAAAGCGAAACACACAGAAAAGAAGAAGAAAAAGAATCAGAAACCAAAACACAAGTTTGAAACTTTTTCCTTTTTTTTATTTTTTTTTCCGATCTATGCTGTTTGGTTAGGATTTAGGTAATTTTGATTTTAGTTTCGGGTTTAGAATAAGGAATAGAAGGGTTTTGACTAAGAAAGTTTGATATTTTTAGATTTTTTTATTCTGGCCGGCGGAGCCGCCGCCGGAATCGCTCTGGCGCGCCAGGATACCGCTGGCAACGATGAATATTCATCGTTTGTTCTTCATCATGAAGAACATGAAGAACAGAAGAGAGAAGAGTGGCACGGTGTAAAAGAGAGAAAGCAAAGTGAAAAATGTGAATTTTTAGGGTTTTGGGGTATATATACCCTGACCGAATCCTGTGTGTGCCAGTCTATGGCCATATTGTGCGCCAACGCCCCTAGCCCTTTCAGATCTTGATCAAGCGTCCCAGATCTCATTTGGTTGTGACCAAATCAAGGCTGTTTGATTTAATCAGACGTCCATGATTCAATCTGATCTTCTTCACGCGCCCCCTGGGCCTGCACCCCCCACAGTCTGGGCTTGGACCTCAGTACTGCTATTTGCACCCCCTTTTTATTTCGTTTTAATATTCGCACCCCCTCTCTGTTTTAATTTTATTTTTTCGAGCTTATGAAATAAGTGCTTTTGGCATAAGCTTATTTTTAAGCTATTTTAGCCAATCAAGCAGGAAGTTGAGGCTTATTTCATTTTTCTATTTATTTGATATTTAGATGTTATTAATGTTATCTAATGTCTTTATGTATTCTTAGTTAATTTCATGTATGAGCTTATGAGATAAGTGCTTTTGGCATAAGCTATTTTAGCTATTTTTCAGCCTTGTAAAGCACGATGTCGAGGCTTATTTTCATCTTTTTAGTTTCGTATTTATTTATTTATTTATTTATGTTATTTATCCATGCATATCATATTATTTCATTACATCCATTTATTTATCATTTTTACCTTTATTTTTGTAATATCATTATTATCACAATATTGAGTGTATATCGCTTTATTAATTGACATTTATTTTTGCTCTTGAATTTAGGATGTAAATAGGCCAAATGTAAACTCTAAATAAAAGTGCATAACATACCCCCTCTCTTGCATCATTTCATGTTTATTTTCTTGCAAAGATTTTAGATTGTAATTAGGAACCAATATACTCATAAATGAAAAGTTGCATCTCATGCATATTTATTTTTTATCGCATTCCGCCAATATGCGTAATATTAAATTCCGAGGGAAAAGGCGTCGCTTTGATCAAATTATCATTGCTAATTGTCTTCGCGTTTAATTTATTCGTTATGACGTTTTAGGTCAGTATCTTTTTTCGCGCGCAACCGCTACTCATTTCTTTTTTCAAAAATGAGGTCAAAACCTCTTTCAAAGTACGTAAATATTTTCTTTTCAAAATATCGTGGAAACAGAATCAAATTTCAATCAAACATTTTTAATCAAGCAAAAACCTTGGACTTCAAACCAAGCGTTCTTTTTTCTTGCAAAAACCTTGGAATTCAAACCAAGTATTCTGTTTCTCGCGAAAACCTTGGAATTCAAACCAAGTGTTCTTTTTCTCGCCAAAACCTTGGAATTCAAACCAAGTGTTCTTTTTCTCGCAAAAAATCTTGGAATTCAAACCAAGTGATATTATCTTTTATCAAACCTTGGAATTCAAACCAAGTGTTCTTTTTCTTGCGAAACCTTGGAATTCAAACCAAGTGTTCTTTTTTCTCTCAAAAACCTTGGAATTCGCCAAGTGATATTTTCTTTTATCAAACCTTGGAATTCAAACCAGGTGTTCTTTTTCTTGCAAAACCTTGGAATTCAAACCAAGTGTTCTATTTATCGCAAAAACCCTTGGAATTCAAACCAAGTATTATTTTTCTCGTTAAAACCTTGGAATTCAAACCAAGTATTTCCTTTTATCGCAAAAACCTTGGAATTCAAACCAAGTGTTATTTTTCTCGTTAAAACCTTGGAATTCAAACCAAGTGTTTCTTTTTATCGCAAAAATCTTGGAATTCAAACCAAGTGTTATTTTTCTCGTTAAAACCTTGGAATTCAAACCAAGTGTTTCTTTTATCGCAAAAACCTTGGAATTCAAACCAAGTGTTCTTTTTTTTTTCTTGCAAAAACCTTGGAATTCAAATCAAGTGCTTTTTCTTAAATCAAACATTCTTTAATTATGTAAAAACCTTGGATTTTAAACCAAGCGTTCTTTTTATCGCCAAAAACCTTGGACTTTAAACCAAGCGTTCTTTTTATCGCAAACCTTGGATTTTAAACCAAGTGCCTTTTATCACTCAAAACCTTTTCTCAATAAACCTTGGATTTTAAACCAAGTGTTCGCGTCTTATTTCATAATCAAACTTCAATCAATTTAACCATTTAGACTTTCTTAACGAATTAACATCAATCAACCACACAGTTTTGCCACTTTTGGCTTTTGTCTTTAAAACCATTTTTCAAAACCTTAAAATCAAACAAACAAATTTACTCGTAACTTTTACCCCGAATTATGGTGATTTTGATCCCTCGGGTACGTAGGCATGAGACTTGTCTTCTCAAATCAAATAAAATCAACAAAAACATTTTTCTTCTTTTTTCATCACTTTAAACTTTCTCTCAATCATCACTCTAGTCTTAAATCCTAGGCATCTTTTCACAAGGAAATAAAATTAAGCGCAAAGTTAGAATAGAAACAAGAGGTTCCTATAGAGTACTATAGATATTTAGGGTGCTAATACTTTCCCTTTATATAACTAACCCCCGAATCTTTAATCTCTTAAAAAATAGGGTTATTTCGAACTTTTCCCCTTTCCCTCGGGAAAAATTAATGATCGGTTGTGAATCTAAGAATTTGCGATTCAACGCTAATCAATAGCTTGATATCCAAAAATCATCGCGACAATAAGAGAAAGTTGTTGAGTTCATAAGCCCCCTTAGAGAGAGGGGCGACTTTGTAGTAATATCGAATGAGCAAGCAAGTAGGGGGCGGCTACAAAAGAGGTAGCGAGGTACTACAAGGCCGCAATTGCAGGCAGCTTACTTGCTTACTTGTTAGAGTCAGGAGGAATAGGTTTACTTTTCTTTTTTTTTGTTATGGAAAGTTAAAGTAGTTTTGTTTAGTACGAGATGCTTCACACCTCGTGGTGGTTACACCTCTCACCTATCGAAGTTCTGTTCAAAAGCCTCGTTCGAGAACTTGTATAGAGAAGGATTTCCCGCT